>OY744476.1:134315115-134817615 GCA_963556175.1 Tipula confusa | reverse complement strand
AAAAATCTGAACAGATACGATTAAAACAACGTCAAATGTACTAGGTAATTGGGCATCATTCCAAAATGAGCCTGTATTGCAAAAGACTAGTCTACCAGACTATCTTCAAACCTCTTGGAACTAATCAATTCTATCTTAGACCGTTTCTCTATAGACTCACTAGTTTTGAAGCTGTTTCCTTGTATCAATTTAAATGTAACACCCTCTATTCATAAAAAAGTACTGTAGCAATAGTTCATTTGAAAACCCCTTTTAATACAGGTCGAGTCGTTTTCTATTACACATTTTTGCTATTTTATATGTTCTGGACTATAAAAAAATACAAATATGTCGTCGTCTATATCTACATTCCGTATGCAATCAAAGGATTATCCATCATAGAGCTCAATTTTTATTCATTATGTTTCCGACCATTTTACTTCCTTTCTATTTTCCTTTTCCAGTTCTTTAATTAAATTCGAATAGAACAATTGTTGAAATGTTTTTTTTAAAAATTATTCTCAGTTTAATGAGTAGACAGGATGAAAAAAATTTTCCCTTCCAGCAACGTCCTGTCTGGTTCAATGTTTTATATTTCTTTAAGGATGTAATCTTTATTTTGTTTGTCACATATATATGTATGTTTGTGGCAAATATTTAAAAGGTGATAACTAAGTATTGGATCGATAAATTATAGTCGCAGTATATATACCGTATCAACAATGTTGCTGGTCTTGGATGGCTATATACTTAGGTCTTAAGGTATGATGCGGTAAACGATGACTCTTTCAAAGAAATCTTTGACAAATCGTTTTGCTGCTGGTTATTGGTTTGATTGATTGACTGATGAGACTATGAGACCAAGCGCTTGTCAAGTGTTCCGGTTATTAATTTATTTATTTGTATGTATATGTTACATACATTTAGAATTTGGAATTTAGAATTAAGAGGAAAATCACATATGAAAGCAAATATAAAAACATCAAAACCGAGATTTGCTTCCGTTAGGCATAAAAACCTCTTAATTTTTTTCAAAACAAATTCACCCTATACAGCACACCTCATTTTGAGCTAGATCTCATTTATAATGAAATGTAATGCTACACGAAATGAAGTAATAATAATAATAATAATAATAATAAAATAACAAGTAACATAAATAATTTAAAAAATAAAACTGTGTATTGCCAATTAGCCACGCCACTCTAACAATGTTGACTTAAATAATATTGTCGAACCTAGCCTTTTAATAGCAAGTGGAATTGAATTCCGGAGAGAAATCCCCCTAACGAAAAAAGATTTATTTAACGATCTACACAAATTTTTTTTTGGTGGAAGTAACCACAAGTTAGCTGAATGAAACCTACCAATTACCAACTTCCTATACAAATAAATTGGCTGCTTAGTTTTAAGAAGTTTAAATATAAAAAGACAAACGCGAAGTTCAAAAAAGGTAGATAAACTACATCCTAAAACAACATTAGAATAAGGAGAAAAATGATCGAATTTTCTAATACCAAAAATAAACCTAGTACAAGCATTGAAACATCTTTGAAAAATACTCATATTCTCTTGAAGTCATCCAAACAAAACTACCTCACCATAAATAAAATGTGGGAGAAGATAAGACAAAAACATTCTTTTCTTAAATTGACTATCCGAAAACCCTACCACTTTGTACAAACAACTAAGCATGCCAAACTTCCTTCTACTAATATTAACTAAGTGGTCACCTTATTGCACGTTAAGGAAACTGAAATCACAGACAAACCAACCCAATTAGTAGTCACTCCAGAGGCAACATCTTATACTCTTCTCAAATAATCGCCAAACATTCTATTCTCCCAACAGCTATCATTAAAGTAATCGATTTTTCTGGAAAGCTTATCCTGTGTCGCACTCTATTAGAGATGGGCTCGCAAGCAAGCTTTATAACCGAAGCGTGTGTGCAAAGCCTAGGGCCAAAAAGGGAAAACTGGAGAATTTCTATTGCTGGACTTGGATGTTCTAGTGCAGCATCGACTGCAGCAAAGGGTTTGGTCCACTTTACCGTGAAGTCAAATCATTATTTCGAATTTCGTAAAGATGTTTTTGTGGCTTTTATGGATGTCCCGCGTGTTTTAATATTTAAAATATTATTAAGATTCAATTAAATAAAAGATCCCCTCTGTTACAATGCCACAACCAGAAAAGAACATTTTTTATTAATTTTTAGATTTTAACTAATTAGATACCCACACTTACACAACACCAATTGAGAGTGAGAGTACCTAAAAAAAAGGTAAACTTATACACTAATACTTAATACTAATACTTGTTGTTGACTACTCAACATGGGTTTTAACTTTAAATCAAATAAGCAGTTTTGTTTCCTGTTGACGAAAAAACATGAATATCATATGCCACAGGAAATAATACGGTTTTATTGTGTAGATCAGCAGTTTTAGGTTTAAAATTTATATAAATACTCATGTAAATGATTAAATAAAGTAAGAATAAAATTGACCATAAAAGAAATACAGTTTTACTTCTCGCAAATCTAATTAAACCCCACCCGTGGTAATTTAATTAGATCACTTCGCTAGTCTAACAAAGTTTGGTCTTACAAACCAAATAGTAACTTGTTAAACTAACATTGGTCCTTCGAGCCGGATAATAACAACCGGCAAAATATCAAAATAACAACAAAAGCTATAGAAGAATGGACCCATTACTACAACAACAGGGCGAAATAGCGGAAAAGTTGTTCCAGTTGTACTCCAACTATAAAAAAGATGGAGACTCGAGAAAGACTACAAGATATCTTGAGGACAAGATAGCAGCACTAAAAGCAGTGTATCAGGAGTACGCAAACAACGATGATAAAATTCGGGACGCTACACCAACATTAGAGACGACACATCCATATTTTCAAAATAGAAAGAAATTGTTGGACACCTATAAAACCTTTATAGATGAAATGCGAAAGCATCTCAATAGCGGCCCACTATCTACACCAACCTTATCGTACAACAAACCGGGGAAATCTTTTCAATTTCCGACCGAGCCGGCCAAACATCAACCAACAACACCATTCAGCCGACTTCTAAAACAACAAGACATCAAAATGAGGAGCTTATACAAGGAAATAAGACTTACACAAGAAAAAATACAAAGAGAAGAAGTTCATGCATCATTGGACTTATCATTAACTCATATGGATAAAATGATAAACGGTATCACAGATGTGCACGAAACCATATGTCTGGAGGCATCAGAGACCGAAGAAACAACAACTAAATACTTCACAGATGAGTACTACGATGGTATACGCAAAGCATATGATGACATAGTAGTAGAAGTCAGCACAAAAATTAGGCAGCATAAAGCCGGTAGCAATCGAACAGCAGAAATCAAGCTGCCAGAAATACAAATACCCCATTTTAGTGGAGAGCACATGAAATGGATCATTTCAAGACGTATTTCAACAATTAGTGCACAACAACGGAGCACTAAATAATACCCACAAAATTAATTATTTGAAGACCCACATTGGAGGCCAAGCAGCTAAACTAATAAATCACCTACATTCTGTGGGAGCAAACTACGAAACCGCATGGAATATAATTAAAGAACGTTACGATAATCGCAGAGCAAACCTAACGAAATACATTCATACCTTGATGTCGCAACCAGCAATAAATAATGAATCCGCATCAGCCATAAGGGTTTTATACGATACCACTAGAGAATGTATACATGCAATCAAACATCTTGGAATCAACACCGATTCATGGGATCAAATAGTTATCTACGTATTGGCCAAAAAACTGGATCATGACTCTCTAAGGTCATATGAAATGTCGTTAGAAAATTCAAGAGAACTTCAATCACTGGATAGTTTCATGAAGTTTCTTGAATCACGCTTTATGGCATTGGAAGCAGTTTTTCTAGAAAAAAACTGCGAATGTTCGGAAACCAGCAATGGGCACCAGAACATCTTTATTGACAACGAATCCAATAAAAACCTGTGATCTCTGCACGCAAAATCATGAACTTGAAAACTGTTCTAAATTCAAATCAATGAACATACTCGACAAAAATCAACTAGTAACATTATTACAACTATGCAGAAATTGCTTCAAAAACAACCATGCGTTAACTGAATGCAGATCTCATCCATCTTGCCAACAATGCCAAGGAGGTTGGAAAAACTACAAAAATAACAACCAATTCCAAATCAGCAAACAACAGCAGTACTTCATTACAAATTAGAACAAATGATACGTACGTGCTATTACCAACCGCACTAGTAAAGAAAGCAACTAAAAATGGGCAAGACTATTATTTACGTGCTATCATAGATCCTTGCTCACAAGCCACGTTCATAACCTCCAGCGCAGTAGACAGATTGCAAATAAAAACATGCAGCGCAGAATTGCAGATTACAGGCATCTGCGCCAATAAAAAAGAAGTAATCAAAAAATCTGCCAGACTATCGATTATGCCTCGATTTAAATCGGGGTATAATCTACAGATAGAGGCACATGTTGTGAATAAAATAACAGACAACCACCCACGAAAAAAAATAGTAACTCAGAGTTGGGGTAGTCTAAACCCTTTGGCTGATCCTCATTTCCACATAGCAGCTCCAATAGACTTGATTCTTGGTGCTGATTACTATGCCGATATAGTATTACCGGATATATTAAGAGTAAACAACCAACAACCAATTGCTCAGCTCACCAAGTTAGGTTGGATAATTTTGGGAAAGTCTAATATGTCACAGTCAACAAACGATCCGTTGACAAAAACCGTCGCAATCACAACCAAGGAAAACGCAATAGAGGAAATTGAAAAAACCCTTAAGAAATTCTGGGAAATAGAGGAACTACATCCACCAAGAAAACACACTTCTGACGAGGAAGCGTGTGAACACCATTTTCAAAATTCTTACAAAAGAGAATCAAACGGTATAAACAACCTTAGAATACTATTTCGACAGCAACCAGACCTACGAGATTCTACAAAAATGGCGACAGCCATTGTCTTCAACTTGAAAAACAACTCATAAGGAACGATGAACTGGCCAAACAATATAAACAATTTATACGAGATTATGAATATCTCGGACACATGGAAAAGGTTCACCCATCAAAGTTAAAAGACGGAATATTCTACATGCCTCATCATGCTGTCCTCAAACCATCAAGCACTACAACATTACCGAGGCTTGAACTAAATGGCACTCTTCTGTTGACATTACCGAGGCTAGAACTAAATGGCACTCTTCTGTTGGCAAAGTTACTTAAAGAAGTAAAACAAGCATTGCAGATACAACAAGCACCAACTATTGCATGGACCGATTCAACCATAGCTTTGGCATGGATACAAGGAGACATTCAGAAACATAAAGCTTATGTTGCCAACAGAGTTTCAGAAATTAGAAATCTCACTGAACCACAGCAATGGCGACATATTAAGTCAGAAGATAATCCAGCTGATTGCGCCAGCCGCGGAACAACGGTTGATGAATTGATAAATCATAAACTCTGGTGGTCAGGGCCTCATTGGCTCAAAACCAAGCATGACAACTTGTCGGAACCTCCAAGCTACTTTAAGCTGGAGGAACTAGAAAAAACAGAAATAAAAAATACCAATCTAACTACCACTATGGAAGAAGATGATGACAGGATAAGCTTCATAATAAATAAAATATCCAGTTTCAATAAATTAAAGAGGATTGTAAGAATAGTAATAAATTTTACAAGAAGGTGTAGAAAAATCACAGTAAATAAATACGATTTAAATGAAGTTGAGAAGATTATCGTGAAGCACACACAACTCAGCTGTTTCAAAATAGAAATAACCCAGCTAATGACAAATAAAGGTTTAGATAGGAAAAATAAGCTGTTGGCATTGAATCCCTTTCTAGATTCAGAGGGAATTCTTCGAGTAGGAGGCAGACTGCAAAAATCATTGTTGACCTATGAAGAGAAACATCCAGCTATACTTCCTGCCCACCACCAATTGAGCAGAACCTTAATCAGCTATGCACATTTGAAAATGATGCATGGGGGAATAGAACTCACCCTATCATTCGTGCGGTGAAAATATTGGATTATAAAAGGCAAAATCACAACTAAATCAATAATTTCAAAATGCGTTATATGTCACAGATTCAAAATCAATCCAGGGAATCATCAACTGATGGGAAGCCTACCGTCAGCAAGAGTTCAGCCATCAAGACCCTTTACACACACCGGAGTGGACTACGCCGGTCCGGTGCAAGTAAAAACAACAAAAGGAAGAGGGTGCAAAACTTACAAGGCATATATGGCAATTTTTGTTTGCCTAGCAACCAAAGCAATACATGTAGAATTAGTAATGTACCTCACTGCAGAATCCTTTATTGCAGCACTTAAAAGGTTCATATCTAGGCGTGGAAAATGCACTGACATATACAGTGACAATGGCACGAATTTTGTTGGAGCCAATAATCAGCTGAAAAGGTTACAAAAAGAACAAACAACAAAATTCAATGATATTGTTGCCCAACAATTATCAACAGAAGGAATAACCTGGCACTTCCAACCGCCTGCATCATCTCATTTTGGTGGATTATGGGAAGCTGGTGAAAAAGATTATAGGAAATACAACACTAACCTATGAGGAATTGACAACATTGCTGAATCAAATAGAAGCCATTCTCAACTCAAGGCCACTATGTCCAATGTCCAATGATATATCAGATCTTGAAGTCCTAACACCTGGCCACTTTTTAATTGGTTCATCACTAACTGCGATACCAGAAGAAAATCTAGCTCATGCAAACATGCATCGTTTGTCAAGATGGCAGATGTTACAAAAACTGAGGCAAGACTTTTGAAATAAGTGGAGTAACGAGTATCTGCGACGATTACAACAACGACCAAAAAGGCTTCAACCCACGCCGCAGCTTAAAATAGGAAATCTTGTACTTTTAATTGAAGATAATCTACCTCCCACAAAATGGGTAAGAGGTAGGATTGTAGAAACCCATCCGGGAGCGGACGTGTAGTTCGAGGCCCGGTACGTGTAGTTTCTGTTCGAGGCCCGGGAAATGCTCTCTACAAAAGAGCAATCACCAAAATATCCGTACTACCAGTAGATGAGCCGCAAGAGACAGGCCAGTGTGATATGATCACAGATTCAAATCAGAAGGTAACGCACCAGCCACAACAGAGCCGAAGAACCAAAGCAAGCGTCAGATCAAACTTTTTGCTTTACACGCTAGCTACATTATGTATATTGGGAACAGCATCATCCGGAACAACATCGAAATACATCTTGTACAACATCATACCAGTACCCACACTACACCAACAGCATTATGTTTATATTCAGCCATCCTCAAGTTATCTAATGGTGACAAGCCAACAGGATAAATATATGGCTCTCTCTGCAAATGAATTCAACGATTGTTCCTATGTAAACGGAGAGTATCTCTGTGACATACGACAACCTCAAGTAAGACTCTCAAGTAAGAGTAGCTGTGAAATTCAGTTACTAAAGCGGGATGGTGATATACCAACCAGTTGCCAAATACTTCAGAGGTCGGTCGACACTATCTGGATTCCTTTACACAGATACAACGCGTGGATTTTTGTAGTAAACTCGAGTATAATCTGCAACGTGATTTGCGAACATGAAATCGACGGCACATTTGAAACAACAAGAATATCCGTTCAAGGTGAAGGAGTCTTATAGCTACACCCAAACTGCATTTTAAAAGGAGATACGTTTACAGTATCGGGGTACAAGACATACAGTAGCGAGTTTAAACAATCTTTCATACCACAATTCAATTTGAGCGAAAAGATAAGTACCACCGAAATTTTGGATCTAAATTTAAAATCGAAACTCCCCGAAATCGAAACAATTGAGTCTATCATTAAAGATCACAAGAAGCTACTGGGGTCATCAAGAAGCAAAGTTAACGCACATGACTACCATCACTACTTGGCGATATACGTAGCAATACCAGCTGCTATCATCTCGATCGTATGTTATATGATTAAAAGAATGAAATCGCTAACGCCTCAACCAATAGTTCAACGGCTCGAACAACTCCCTCAGGACTAACACTTATACAACTTGTAGTTCCAGTTAAGAGACATCAGGATGGCCGCGGAATATGTTGACTACTCAACATGGGTTTTAACTTTAAATCAAATAATATAAAACTGCAATATAAGCAGTTTTGTTTCCTGTTGACGAAAAAACTTGAATATCATATGCCACAGGAAATAATACGGTTTTATTGTGTAGATCAGCAGTTTTAGGTTTAAAATTTATATAAATACTCATGTAAATGATTAAATAAAGTAAGAATAAAAGAAATACAGTTTTACTTCTCGCAAATCTAATTAAACCCCACCCGTGGTAATTTAATTAGATCACTTCGCTAGTCTGACAAAGTTTGGTCTTACAAACCAAATAGTAACTTGTTAAACTAACACTTGTAAATACATATAATTAATACAATCAATATAGAAAGGTGATATATCTACTTCACAACACCTTCCCCCTAAGAAAAGGATATATTGCACATCAATGTATACATACTTACAAAGTCATAACTAATCTTAAATATAAAATTTATATGTTTATACAATATTATTTTATAGTAAATTTAATTTACAATACAATGTTTTTATTTTTTAATTTTTATAATTTAAATTTTAAATTTTATAATGAAATTTTGGTAATTAAATTTGTTATTATTATTTTTAATTTTTTATTAATTGGGAGTTAAATTAAATTTAGTTATCTAATCAATAAATAAATAATCAACTTATGTGTTTATTTATTATTATTATTTTTTTTTTTCAAATGATTAATTTCTTAAGCTGACTGATTCATTGCACTACATTAAAACATCATTCAACGAAACGCTTCAGACGATTATTGTGAACAATTCTTATTTTTCTATTTATTCGGATACTGGAATTTTCTGGTGAATTAATTCTAACAATTTCATGAGGACCTGTCCACAAAGAATTTAATTTATTCTTGGTTTTTTGATTTTTTAGGAGAACCTTATCACCTACATTATAAATTATAGTTTTAGAATTCGCATCATAATAACATTTAGCATTCTTCTTTTCAGAAATTAGCTTTTCTCTAGCGAGCGCCCACGAATTTTGTAAACGGTATTTCAATTCGACCGAATTATCCTCGAATGTGTAGGCAACTTCTGGAGTTTGTTTTACAACTGATGGAAGTAAAGGTTTGACCATAGACAAGTTCAAAAGACATATAAGAAGTCGCTGAATGAGGCGTTGAATTGTATGAGAAAATAGCGAATGGAATCCAATAATCCCTATTGAAAGGGTCCTTTGAACAGAAGTTCCGTAGATATTCTGCCAAAGTCCGATGAGAACGTTCCAGGGTACCATTTGATTGGAGATGGTATGCAGTTGTATTTATTTTTTTATTTGCAATAATTTACAGACATTGCTAAAAATTTCGGACATAAAGTTTGATCCTTGATTAGTCACTATGGAATGTGGTGCTCCATATTTACAAATGAATTCTTCACAAAAGGCTTTTGCAAAATTTAAAGTTTCTTGATTGACAAGTGGGACTGCTACCGATAATTTTGTAAGATCATCTTGCATGGTAAGGAAGTATTTATTACTTTGATATGATTGTGGTTAAGGGCCCAACAATATCCATGAAAATCTTTTCGAAAGGATTCTGCGAAGTTGTCTTAATCTTTATTGGGCATTTATTGTTTTTCAATATCTTATTTTTTGTTCTGATTCTAGTTCTAGTAGGTTTTTGTTTTGGTACAAACGAATCCTGAACCGTCAATGAAGTAGGTAAACTAAACGAACTAACAAGCGGTGCTATTTTGTTTTGTTGTGACCGTGTAATAGCAAACAGGTCATTGAAATTCGAATCAATTAAGTTACTCGGGTATTGATTTGACATAGAATTGTCAACCGATACTTCAAAATGTGGGATATAACTAAGCGCATCAGCATTCCTGTTGGCAGCACCTGGTTTAAATTCGATCTCATAATCATAACTATCTAATTCTAAGCGCCAACGCAATAATCAAGATGATGGCTCTTAATTAAGTTTTAGCCATGTAAGAGGACGATGTTCAGTTCGTATTTTAAATGTTGTACCGTACAGATAAGGATTAAATCTATATGTACTGCCCAAATCATCGCCAATAACTCCTTTTCAACCGTAGGATAGTTACGTTCTGCATAATTTAATGATCGACTAGCATAAGCTATTGGAAGATCATTATTTGTGTAATTCTGCGAAAGAACCGCTCCTATGGCAAAATCACTAGCGTCAGTTGTCAGTATGAATGGCTTTTGAAAGTTTGGATATTGCAGAATTGGTGGTGATATAAGTTTACTCTTTAATTTGTTAAATGACTGATCATAAGCAGCACACCACTTAATTTTTGGATAATTTTCTACGAAACGACGGTAATATCCTGTAAACCCCAAAAAAACGGTTTTACTTCCTTTTGATTACGCGGAATTGGATAGTTCCGTTCAACTTCTATTTTTGAAGGATCGAGTGTGACGCCTTCGCTTGTTACAAAATGCCCCAAATAACAAATTTCCTTTTTTAA
This sequence comes from Tipula confusa, assembly GCA_963556175.1. NCBI lineage: Eukaryota > Metazoa > Arthropoda > Insecta > Diptera > Tipulidae > Tipula > Tipula confusa. Next base: position 134,807,015 of record OY744476.1, on the reverse strand, counting down.
AAAGTGACATTTTTGTGGCTGAAGCTTTAGATTATGTAATTTAAGAGTTTTGAAAACTTCCACTAACTTTGAATAATGATCCATCAAATCAAAACCATATATTACGATATCGTCTAAGTACACAAAATATTTGGTACCAGTCAAACCAGCCAAAATAGTATTCATCAGGCGGGGAAAAGTAGCTGGAGCTCCCTTTAGGCCAAATGGCATACGCAAGAAATGGTAATGGCCTGACTGGGTATAAATGTGGTTTTAATTTTAGGCAAATGCGTCATCAGCGTGAAATACAAAGCTAAGTTAAATTATCATTTGATGGGTAATCTTCCAAGTTGGCGCGTTGAGCTTATCCGATTATTTTTAATGGTTGGTGTTGATTACGCTGGTCAATCTGCAGCAAGGCCGCGGTCAAAAAACTTTTGATAAGGTGTGGCATATGGTATTACGATACAAAATAAAGCAATGCTTACCACATGACTTCTATAAAATATTAACATCGTATTTAAAGGACACATATTTTACCAAATGTTCGTCAAATTAAATCTGGCATACCACAGAGTAGCGTGCTTGGCCCGATATTATATCTGCTATATACCGCAGATATACCAACAAATAATCAAGTATCAGTCGCAACATTTGCAGACGATATGGCAGTACTCTCATTACACGAAGACCCAATCAAAGCGACAGAAGTTTTGCAGGAGAATATTAACAATAAGTATGGATGAAAAAATGGCGAATTAAAGTTAATGAAGCTAAGTCGAAACATGATAAAGTAAAATATTTAGGTATTCACCTCGACAAACGTCTAACATGGCATAAACATATATGGACAAAATTAAAGCAATTGGGAATAAAACTGTCAGAAAATCATGTTTAACGATTGAAAATAAACTACTGCTTTATAAAATGATAATAAAACCTATCTAGATGCTCCATGGTTCGCGTCAAACCATATAATTCACAGACCTCCAGGTTCGAACAATACGGAAAGAAATTAGAGATGCCAGTACCAGATATCACTCAAGAAAGACAATTCATCCAAACCTGGTTGGTGAACAAACTTATCACTTCCACAACGAGGGAAAGATTTTCTGAAACGTCACAAAACCAAAAACAAAACTTTGGCCACTCAGTATATTAAACCTAAAAAAAAACTGATATTGCTGAAAGAACTGGAAACTGTTTCTCAAAGTCACCCTTTAATAAACAAACATTTACTAAAAAAGCTTCTTCAAAAGCGCCAGCCACATCATCCTGGAAGCAGTCAGAATCATGATCATAATTAAACGTCTATCATTATTGCGATGATGTTATTAACCTTTTCAATGCGTCATTCACAATAAATTTTCGTTTATTTTGTAACAGTACCTTTTTAATAATTTTAATAACCTGCTTCGCACCTTCCAATAAAATATTTTGTCTATTGGCAAGACCATCAAGGTCACCTCTGATCTAGACTTGGTAAACAGTTATATTTTTTCACAAAATATCAAAAATATAGGTTTTGAATGGAAATCCGATTATAATAAAATGAAGCCTTACTGCGCAAAACGTTCAAATCCTTTTCGTAAAATTTTCAAAACTGGATTGTATAGACCTCTAAGCCATTGCATCCCTTTTATTTTTGAGCACAGTCTACTGTGGTCGATATTTGTTTAAGGAGCCCGCAACTGTTGAACGCCGGTGTTAGTCACCAATTTGATGTTGTATGTATCACACAAATAAAAATATACTACTATATTTTTATCCAAACTTATTTTATTTATTTGTTTTTATGCATCGTTTTTTTACATACTAATTTATTTTTCGCTCTTTGACGCACTTTCAACGGAGGCAGTACGTAGGACGGACTGTCTACTACAAACGAAAATGCTGCCATCTTATGAAAAGTAGTATGTTTTACACATGTTCCCTAGTACATTAATTATGCCGCTAGTTTTTTTTAAACTGTCAAAAATATAAACAAAATATTTTGTGAATGTTGTGTGCGAATAATACTAATTTACAAAAAAAAATTAAATAAATGTTAAAAAAGAAAAAAAAAGTCATGGTCCGCTATCATTTTCATTCAAACCATCTTGAGGTAATGATTGGTACTAAATACTATGATAGTGCTGCCTCTTTCGGAAAACATGGTAACGAATAACAAGGTATACAGTACTTTGAACGTGGCACTTTCTATTTCATAATATATGAATACGTCATTAATTTATTAAGTTGTTCATAGGAGGGCTCTTCTCTTGTTGAAAACTTTGAAATTCAACACTACGGCTTCAGTGATTGCACTTTACTGAGTCCCAACAGCTTCAACAGCAATATGAAGTGTATACTTCAGAAATGCGATCAAGTGCATTGAGTCCTCAGTTGTTCTTGATAATTTTAGAATGATGATGTAGTTTTAAATAAATGCGGATTATTGGTTTCCTTTATACATACTCGTTTATAAAGGAGGTAACCACCTCTCGGGCTTTGCATATAGTTTGCATTAGTGATTGGGAGATGACGTGTGATTTTAAAGGTGTAATTTTTATTGTGACTGTGCTATCCAAATTCACCAAGTAATTTCTCTACTTCCATTTTCACTATGGTTGCTTTTAGTTAGATCCACTAATGTTTCGATTGTCACAGGCAGTGCGTTGCCTCTTTAAACCACCAGCAGTAGATTAATGTATATATATATATATCTTAAACCACGTTTTTCTTGGGTCTGACGATAATAACCATGAGATGAACCATGAAAGTAGCTGTAGCAGACCATTAATTTTATAACAAAACCATTAAGCTACCAATAAACCATTTTCCAATGATTTTTCTTCTATAATTTACCGTATTAATGTAGTATTTGTTCGTGTGAGGTGTTTTAACATAAGCCAAAAATTACGAAACTAAAAATTTGTTAGTAATACATTCATCAACAGTTTCCCATTACTATAACTTCCGCATTAACTCATATGTTTCTATAATTGAACAGGGTGGACCATATAATCAAAATTTGGAATAAAAATTTTTGGTTGACATTAAAAAATCAGTGACTCATTTATGTTTCAACATGGAGAACAAAATACGTTGTTCTCTTCGGTTGAGGTAAGTCGTAAGTGGTACACCCTTTAGAAATTTTACATTAAATCGGATGCCCATAAAACTCAGCACGAGTTTACTATTATAGTAAATAGTAATTTAACTTCGTAAATTTCAAAATATGGTCATTGGAAGGTTGTAAATTTTTTGTGGTTTTTGATTTAAATGTACGATTATTTGTGGGACAACGGTGGTTCACCATTATGACGAACTTGTGACGAGCATATTACATTGTTGAGTGATGTGGCTGATTACTTTCCAAAGCTAACCTTAAAAACGTTTCAGCGATCTAATGGTTAAGTCGCCTGTAAACGACTAGCAAGCCAGTAAGCATAAGAAACTTTTGTTTGTTTTTATTGATAAATTCATTACATCATCAGTGAGGGTTTAAGATTAAGTTTCTTATTGAAAACCACGTTTTAACTGAGATAAAACCGAAAATGCGCTTGTAACGCCAGATACCTTGGAATTCGTTCCCAAATTACCCGAGATTACTCTTAATAGTTTTGGGAGTGAGGTGAGGTTACGAAATGGAAAGGTTTTATCGAGTCTTTCGATAATTACGTGAACAACAACTCTAAACGAAATGATTTAACAAAACTATAGTATTTAAACATTCAGTCAAAGGTATTACTGCGAAGTCATTTGAAAATTTATTTTGTAACCGCAAACTATTTTGAAGCACGGCGCTTATTATTCGAGAGATTCGGATACGGCAACGTCATCCAAATTATTAAATTTGGCGGATGAATTTAACTCTCATCTTAGGTCAATAAACACCTTAGGGCGTCCAGTTTAATACTGGGATGATCTTCTTTATTATACAGTGACATCTGCGAATTTCTTTAATTACGAAGTCGTAGAATAGACCTATCTAAGAAAGAAGCTAGTTCGTCACTTTCATCAAATACGCCAAAACTTCATACTCAGAAAACTCCTTGATTAAATCAATATCAGCGGAAGGCTACTTCATTGAATGTTGCGAAGATTTATCACTGCGAGCTCTGCATGAAAACGGGACATTCAATTATGCGATGTTATAAATTTTTGCAATGTCTGCGAGTGATCGCAAGAAGAAAGTGGAGACACTTAAACTCTGCACGAATTGTCTGAGATCTGCACATAGCTTGGCTCAATAGGAGCCGCATAGGAGAATTTTCTTCAATGATTGAAGCTCATATATTGAGGAAAATCTCTGAATATCCATCTTTAATTAAGGTGGACCACTCAACGTGGCCAATCCCCATAAAGTTGGCAGATTCCATAACACATAAAGTTGGCAGATCCCCAGTTTGGCGATGCACGATAAATAGATCTGCTCCTAGGAGCCGAAGTGTACGGAGAACTACAATCCATAAGGGAAATCTGATTGGGCGAAAATTTGCCTTTATTACAGAACACCGTATATTAGGTTTATTGGATGTTATTGGTGCTACCACAGGAAACTCTCTTGGCTATTGTCACTTGGTACCAACAACGAATCAGACGAATTATTGGAGAAGCTTTGGGAGACTGATTAATGTGAAAATACCTACATCAATCCACCTGTTGAAAACGAATGTGAGCAGCATTTCAAAGAAACCATAAGTTTATAGTTAAATTACCCTTCTTCAAATTCCCATTGTTCTTATGGAGTTCCGCAAGCTGGGCAAGAAAAAGATTTTTCAACCGGCTATTCACTAAATGACTATTTGATGACTGGGCCGGTGGAACAAAATGAACTCAGATACTACTCTATCCAAGCGACCAGAAATATCAATACATTTATTAGCGGTTCAACTCTGCAGGCGAGCTTTGCGCGAATCGATCAAAAACCGTAACACGTGAGACCACCATTGCACCGTTTCTGGCGATTTGGTGTTTGCACCAACCTGCTCTCGATAACATGTTTGAGGAAGTCATCCAAAATTATGTTTATGTTGACGATATTTTAACTGGGTCTAATTGTGCTGAAGAACCCTCCAGATTAAAATCGTCCATTTCCCATGAGTCCCATTGAGTCACCATTCATTTTGGTTGTATTTCATGAAGAAATTGCATGAGGTGAATCAACTTAAAATTCCACGCCATATTTTCAATGCAAGTCAATGTCCACAGTCTCTACACGATATTCAACTATATGGTTTCGCTGATGCCAGTAAAAAAGCTTATGGTGCCGTGGTGTATGTGCGTTTTCATGACAACAATACATATGGTGTTACGCTCTTGTGCGCTAAATCTCGAGTAGCTCCCTTGAAAAAACTGTCATTACCCATGCTAGAACTATGGGCAGCACTCGTTCTGGTGAAACTCATGGACAAAGTAAAACGATCAATGATTATACTTTTATTGGACTAACTCGTTGATAACCCTCAATTGGATCAATTCCCCATCCACTAGGTTGAACAATTATGTGACCAATCGAATATCGATAATTCAATCACTGTCTAAGACTAAAAATTGGTTACATGTGGAATCTAAACTCAATCCCGCGGATTTAGTATCCAGAGGGTTAATAGAGTTTCATCGAGCCTCTGATGGCATGGACCGCCATACCTACTCTTTGTGGATTGTCATTGGAACAGTCAAAATTGTACAATTGGGACGGGTATTGTTATTCCAGAGCAACGCAGCAAATCATATGTAGTCCGTGCATTAGCGGAAAACGTCGATGATCTTCTTAATCGAATTCATGTATAAAAATCCCTATAAGCTGGTGTGTAGGTCGACGGCATATGTAGTTTGATTTATTCACGACACCTAAAAACCAATCGCGAAAAGGACTGGACCATTGACGCTAGAAGAGGTAGACACTTGGTTAAAGAGGGTACTACGTTCCATTCAAATTCATGCATTTGCGTCTATTTATCATGGCTTTTTGCAGAAGAATTATGTAGTGCGAGGTCAGTCGCTTAAATGCTTAGTTGGCAATATTTCTAGCCGAAACCCGATTATATCGGACCACAACGACTCTTGGGAACTGTCAGACAAAAGTATTGGCCTATCAATGAAAAAAAAATTAGCAACGAAGGTCTGCAAGGAATGTCTTATGTACGTGTGCCAGGCCTAGACTATTGCAACAGAAGATGGCTGATTTACCTGCTGAACATTTGAACGTGGCGCCATAATTTTATGATGTAACCGTTGATTGTACCCGGATCTCTATACATCCACTACCATATCAGAGGTAGGTTGCCCACCAAATCGTATGTAGCGGTATTTGTGTGCTTGCGGCTACAAAAGCGGTGCATCTTGACTTCCAATTTATTTTCGGTGTCATTTCTGAGAATCCTGAGACGATTCATTGCCACTAGGGGTCTCTGCAAGAATATTTTTTTCCAACTTTGCACGATCTTTTCCATGTATTAAACCAGCAAGACACAAATTGGTCATCATTATGCCAAGACCACAAAATTACATGGAAGTTCATACCACCAACTTCACCTCATTTTGGAGGATTGCATAAAGCAGCGGTCAAGTTAGCAAAGTATCATATTCGCAGAATGATGGGCAACATAAATTTGCCTTACGAGGAATTGAATATACACTGATTAAAAAAGTTGAAGCGGTACTTAATTCAAGACATCACACCCCGTTGACATCCGATGACATTGTGGAGATATTAACACCAGGACATTTCCTCATCGATCGTGCGTTAACCGCTATTCCAGAACCAACCATCACTGAACCGACCACCTTAAGCCCCACTAAACGATGAATTATGAACCAACTATACCAACAATTTTGGTCTAAATGGTTCACAGAATATTTAACACAATTGTGGCATCGTTATCGTTGGCAGACGTCAACCACCAACCTTCCGGAAGGCAGTATAGTTTTTATAAAGGATGACAATCTTTCGCCGTTACGGTGTAAATTTGGAAGAGTAATGCAGCTGCATCCTGGTCTAGGCGGATTGTTATCATATCTTAGAAATGAGTCAATGACCATCTTATATTTACTACAAAAGACGAGTTGAAATCTACAAATGGACTTTTGAAATCAACAAATGGACAATTTGACTTCGTGTAGTCTTACGTGAGCGTTTCAATTCTTCAAAGTGGCAAATTTTAGTTCGATCTGATTTTAACCACCACTCCCATTAAAGTTACCGACATTAAAATTCTTACGTTGAACCCCTGAGACATTATCGTTGGAGGGGTTTAGAAAGTCAACAAGAAAGAAGAGATCCTAGATGGTTTTTCAGAAGCCTACGAGATTTATAACCATAATCGCATTTGGCTTTATCACAAACCAACCCAAAGTTCCCATGCAGATCCAAAATTTGACGCGTTGTGGTAACTTACATTAAATAAGAGTCCGGTTTATTTTTTAAGGTCATTAAGGTCAAATCATCTTAGTGATCTAATGGTTAAGTCACTATTTACGACCAGATATGTCACTAAATAATAAATATTTGTAGGTATTTGAAGAAAATCGCGGATAAACAGCACGGATATCTTTATCCATTAGAAAATTTAATGTATTCATTAAACTTTATTGAATTGTTAATTAAAGTTTTTCTTTGTTTTCCTATAATGATTAGTTTTTTATTTTTATTTTTATTTTTTAATTGTATTTTGATAGCGTCATAAAAAAATCAAAACAATTATTTAATTTTCAAATTAGAATTTTTTAAATAAACAGTAATAAACTGTAAGTTGTACATAACCCAATTGGGATCGATCAACTGCAAAAAATCTACTAAATAAGAGGTAAAACTGATATTATTTTGCAACATGTAATTTTGTACGTAGATAATAAAGAAAAAAATGTGCCCTTTGGAGGTTGCTGTCTCTGAGTACTTATGGTTTTAGCTTCTTTACATTTTACATGTAAAAGAAGCTTATATCCCCGTTGTTTGGCCGTCCGTCCGTCTGTCCGTCCGTGTCCTTTTTCAACGCGAAAACTACAAAAGCTAGCTACGAATTTTGGTATGTATATAAATGGTGTTGAGAATAACTTAAGGCCGCAAAGATTATGTTGAAAGCTGGTCGGGTTCGCGAATTATAGCAATTCAAAGTTTGAATGTGATTGTACACACAATACATACAATTTTTTATGCTACAGTAATACTTTGCATGACGTGATTTTTATTATATTATATTATTTACATTACAAAGTAGAGCAGCTTATATCATCGTCTTTATACTTACTATAGATTACTGATTGTCTAAATAATAAAATAAAATAATAAGTTTATATAATAATATAATAAAATTAATATCGCTGTAGTATTTAACGCAACATACTGTGCAATAAATTTTTCGCGTAAGCTGATATACTGCTGTAATAATATTGTAAACAAACAAAAATGGTCTGGACTGCTTTTCTCGTAGTAAATCAAAAACGAAACAAGTAACAAAGTGTTTAGTTTTCAGATTTTTTTTTATTTTATTTAAACAGATAGTCTTGGGGCACTATTTTACAATCGCGTTTCACTCATGTGATAGAGTATTGAACTGCAATTATGAAGTACGATAGTGTGATATTTTTAAATAATAAGATCATATGAACGTGCGGACTTCCTCGGTGCTGAAACTCGACCCTGTAATAATAATGCGCTAGTTTCCGGTTTCCGAAAGAACCTTGAGGGCAATTGAATGTCTTTATCAGAGCGTTAAATCTGTTGTTAAAATAACGAGAACATGTTATCGGGTCACGTTGAATTAGAACAGCTCGATCATTGCTTTGCATTTGTTCTGCTTGTGCAATTGTGATAGTTTCCTTATCTAGCACTTTTTTTAAAATAACAATTAGGTCTAGCCATTTGCACTCGGCTGCGCTAATAGTTATGAAAAGGTTAGGCAAACCGAACTGATGGATCATGGCATGCACTTTGAATCCTTCTTGACGCCAATGATGGCTCGTGCTGCAGACACCTTGCACTGAGTGCGATTTGCTGAGCCGTGATTGCGTCGTTTTTCAAACATATTGATCGGTGGCTAACGATTCGTTGAATTTCTAAAATCTTAGCCATAAAAAGCACAAAGTCAGCATTTTCAGCAGCTCGTCTGTTGTAGCGACGAGCAATCGATTTTACCAGATCCGATCGGCTGAGTTCTTTTCCATTGTGAACTGGTTTTTAGTCGCGATCCACCAAATATTTGTGGAAAAGCTAGATAAGGCAAGTCCTTATCGAAGAGAATCGACACCGGTTGATTTTCATGAGCTGGAGAGAGACGAATTCCGTCTTCCCCCGTAATTAGTGTTTCTGTCATACGAAGATTGATATAAATAGTGCTATCTTCACGGTTGGCATCTCCTTCTTCCATTTGTAAGTCACCTTCCCTGTTATTTTCGAGCTGATCTAACATTTCCTCTACCTGCGTGTAACCCATTGTAGCATAATTTGTATACCGAACTCTTGATAAAGAGGAGTCTCTGACAGGATTGTTGCTGCGGCCAGAACTTTATTAGGTCGAATAGTGCCTCTGTATAGTTATGTCCGACATGTATCTGACAAGCAAGTCGAATATGTACAACGTCGTCTTGATGAGGCTTTCGAGGTAAAGTGCTGACCGTGTTATCTCCTTGTACAAGAACCTTAACAATACTCCCTTTAGTCCGAAACTGCCCGTGGACTCCATAAACAGGCCAAATCTTTTAGAAAATATTGCGTGCTGCAACGAGTCGTGCCTCGAGCTTAGTTAATTCTGCAACTTCAGCAGGCACTGGTGTAAAATCCAATCCGTTGTTAAGATATAAACGTGAGATTTTTCTGTATTTAATTGAATTGTTACAAGTCGAACAGAGCTAGTACCCTAAATCAGCGGAAGATAGGGTCATAACTTGGTCTACAAACTCATTTGAATTATTATTAGCTAGAAGTTGTGTTTGAGTTACTTTATGGATAGAGCGCTTGAACCACAAATTTCCGAAACAATTACACACTTTCGCTGGTCCTTCTCGGCACGTTTCGAGAAACGAAGCTTTGATATTACTCCAAGGTACAAACTATCAATATTTTTATATACAATAATTTATGTTAAAAAGAAGGCTGCGATGCAGCCTAATGTGACGAAAATGTATAGAAGCTTATATGATAGCCAATGGGTATCATAAGCAGTCCTTTCATTGTTAGATTAAGAAAGATATCCGAAAGGCTGCGAAGCAGCCCTGGGGTAGGGGCGCGCAAGCGCCCAGCGGTTGAGCCCCTTGTTTTTTTATACCTAAAAATATTTAATTGGTTAATATTTACATAAAGTTTCTTAGTTAAGATTCTTAGCCTAAACTTTATCATCATTAATCTATTATTAATAATCTATTATTAATCCTAAAGTTTATCATCTATTATTCTTAAGTATTTGAGATATACTTATTGGCTTAAAACTATTTTGACTACTTAAACTATTATTATCTACTTAACCTAAACTATATACATATATACATTTTTTTAAATTAAATTATGCTACAAATTTTAAACATAACATAAATATTTAATAGTAAATTTGTTCCTAAAAGAAAAGAATTATTATCGAGTCATGTATCAGGTGAGAGACTTATATCTTGTATTCCTCCGCGAGTGCCAGGTCCCATGAATGAGGAATGGCACGAAGGAATTGTGCTGCAGAATTGGTTATTCTATCAATAAATTTCGATTGAAGTCGGCAGGCGAAGTTTTTGAGGCTTTCTATATATTAGCGCGTTTCTCGAGATCTTTGTTAGATGTGCATTTGTAGGTTTAGGCCAATCATCAAACACGAATCTAAGGCTGGTTAATTGCAAGGTTAATAGACTAATCCATTGTGTCTCTGTCAATTCTCCCATCCCTGCAGGGATAGCGTAGGTTACGATGGGCCTCATATATGCCTTAATATATTTTTGGCAGGGAGGTGACCATTGCGGTTAAAAAATCTATAAAGTAAGTTGCGAACTGCAAAGGCTTTTCTTCGAGCATTTTTGATGTGAAAAGAGATGATAGTTTACTATCTATAATCACCCCTAGGTATTTGATTTGATTTTTATATTCTAAGGTGCTACCTTCGAATGAAATAGGGCTGGCTTTTGGCATTTTACTATATTGGTTGCGGTGGAAATGGATAATTTCGGTTTTAGAAGAGTTTACCTTGATTTTCCATTTCTTCGCATATTCGGAATACTGGTTTAGATATTTGGACAATCTTTCACTATATTTCCTAGCGCTAATTGAAGATGTGAACATAGCCGTGTCATCGGCATAAATTTGGATGTTGGTTTCTTTGTTGTCGGGTTTCGGGATATCATGACAAACCATGTCGAAAGCTTTTTCTATGTCCAGAAAGGGTACGATTGTTGAACGACCAAATTGCTTGGCATTTTTAATAGAGTTTTTCAGCATCAGCACTGCTTGAGTAGCAGAGTGGTCGATCGATGATCGTTGAAGAGATCGGACGTGTTTTTTCCGATCTCCTCAATTTTAAAATTAGTTTTTTTTATTTATATTTCTTTTGTTTTTGTTGTGTTGTTTTTGTGTTTTTTTTTTGTGTTTTAGTTGAGTAGCTTTGTGCGTGTGTGGTTTTGAAGTGCTAAATTGGAACTTGTACTCTGTCGTTTTCCCAGAGATCAGGTATCAGTGCATCATTTTTAATGTGCATTTTTTATTTTTATTTCTAAGTAAATTGGTGTAGGTACATAAGTACCGTTGGTGATTTTTTTTTATATTAAATAAATAGTTATAATAGAAATTTCTCTGAAAAAACGGAAAACGATAGAGAACGAAGGAGAAAACATAAATAGAAATCAAAAATATATATATATATATATATACATATATATATATACAGATCTGCCGTTTTTGTTTTAATGTATAAATTGTATTAGTATATGATAATATTATTTGTATTGTTAAAAATTGTACATACATCCAAAACCAACACTATTGTATATTATACAAGCCATGAAGCTTGGCTAAGTAAAACATATTATGACTACTATTTGGTGTATGTGTTAGTGAATTTGACTACAGTAAAAATCGAAACAAAAATTATATTTCGCACTGTCCATACTCCTCTAAATTCAAAGTACATAACATTTCTACAAAAAAACGAAACAAAAATTATATTTTGCGACTGTCCACTCTGCTATATATTATTAGTATATAGTATAGTATATAATGAAGTAAATAATAATAACAATACTTCTCTCTCTCGTTAAATAATAAATTTGTTTTTTGCTTTGTCTTAAAGAGCGCAACATACTGTTGTTCCATCATTCGTATTCATTTTTTATTTACATCAAAGCATATAATAAAAGTATATACAAATTATACTACGTCACAACACTAATACTTAGGTATAGTAGTCACTTTTTGGCATGAGTATCGCCAAAAACGTCTCAATATAGAAAGACCAACTCATTTTTTCGTACACTAATACTACTATATATCCGCCTTAATAAAGTAGTATTGGTAGCAGAACAAATAACAAAGCAAAAATAACATAAAAAAACTTACTATATTAGTGTTAGTAAAAATATTTTTTTGTTTTTGTTTTACGCTATATCCGTACACAACCAATACTACATCAAAGAGGCGCTTTGTCCCTTTAAATTTTTGAATAGTTGGTCTTTCTATAGAGACGTTTTTGGTATCGCAACTTCATGGCTTGTATATACATTTGTGTTGGTTTTGATACATCTCATCAGAAGAAAAATTTTTTATTTAATTCTCTGACCTTGCATGTAATTTATATTTCGTTATTATATTTGTTGAGGTTTTTGTTTTTGTTATTTTGATTTTATTTTGTTGATGCGCTTCATTTAACGGGTGATTACCAAGTTGCGTCGTCGATGCATTGATAAAATTGTAAAATAAAATGTTTAATAATATTTTATTAATTTTTTTTAATTTGTAGAAAAACGTTAATTTTATTGTTAAAAAAAAAAAAAAAAAAAAACAACAAAAAAAAAATCATGTATGGTAACACAAATACAGTCGTGGTTGGGATTATTTGTATCGAGCAGAGATGGTGTGGTTTGTTCTGTGGAAGTTGTCATTAGGAATATGAGCTTGATGGAATAACTACAGGGACAATTTTTTTTTTTGTATAGTCATGGTTAGTTGTTGATTTTTCATTTGGTGAGACGGAGGATTGAGAGTCTTTGTAGTTCGTGATTCTTTATACCTCATGATAAAGTTGACTAAAAATTACAAAACTAATCCAAATTTATTCACTTTTCACCGTAAACTCAGTAGGAGGTACTGAAGTTATTAATAACCGTTGTTATTAACAACTTCAAGGTAATACTGCATGAATTGGATCAGGTTTTCTACAATTTGGTTAAGGATTTCATCCCAAATTAGTTTTATTTCGTTAAACATTTGCATTGTGCGTTTTTTCAATAGTTGTTGTTATTTTTGTTTAATGTAATGCCATAGATTCTCTATAGGATTAAGTTCAGCGATTTGTGGTGGCCAGTCTAAAGTTTTTTGTTCCACATCTTTAGGAAATTTAGTTATAAATTTACTTTTGTGGATTGGAGTTCTTATCATTTTACATCCGAAAACTACTGCATATTCATTAAGGGCCTCCAAATATGTGCTTGAAGTAACTTTTTCGTTCAGCATTGTGAGATCTACTATGTCATTTTAGCTAAAACACTCTCAAGCCGTTACTTTGCCTCTTCTACTGTGCCGAATTAGCATTGTTATATTACAAAACTTTCTTTATTGAGGTGTCGAATAAAAATAATATTTTCCGTTGCTTCCTTCTAAAGAGATGCACGATTTCTAAGTCACAAAATATAAAAATTGGAATATAGGTGACAGGGTAGTCAATAAGATTGAATGATTTTGTTGCGTAGCATCTTTGCAATATTGTTGAAGTTGTTGTTAGTTTTTATGCAATGCCATAGATTCTCTACAGGATAAAGATCGGATATTTATAGTTACTTGACCCAAATGTTCAATAAATTTAGTTATAAATTTACTTTTGTAGATTGGAGGATTATTTTGCTGTAATAAGTGTGTTCTTATCAATTTGCGATTTAATGTTAGTACATTGAACGTGTTGTTCCGGCCAATGATTTATGGACAGTATATTTTGGTTACGAATCATAATCAAGGTTTTGTTTTGTAATTCTATCGATGTTTCGGGCTAGCTGCCCATCTTCAGGATTTTTTGCTGGTTATAGGGAGGAGGGAGAGTAGGGGTTGCACAGACTAGAATGGAAGACTTAGCTTGATGTATGGAACATTGGATGGATAAAACTTACATGGGGGGTTGTATGTGGGTGTGGGGGTTGTATGTGAGTGTGGCACAATGTGTGGTTATGCAGACGACGTATTAGGAAATAGTTGATTTGTTTTATGCATCACAAGGGTAGATAATGGTAGTTGGCATCGGTTGCATTGAGTTGTCTGCATATGAATGGAAAGATTGTTTACTTCGGAAAAACAAGTTAACAATTCGCGCCTTAATTTTGAGTGTATAGCGGGGTGAAGGATTGATGCAGGATCATATGAGCGTAGATATGTGGTGTACATCGGCATTGCTAGCGGGTGGATCGTGAAGGATGGATGACGGTATCTTGTCTTCATAAATACGCCGGTGCGGGGCCATAGTGACGTTATCATAAGTTTTGTGACCTATATAGTATTGTTTCAGTTATCTAAAATATTGTACATGTGTGGTTTAGGCGGGAACACGTGGGCAGTGCTGTTGTGCTGGGAGGGTTCTGACTATTATTGATAAGCTATTAGTGGTATATATCAATAACGGTCGGAACTTTTTTAGTGCAGCTGCATTGTTCATGTGTTTTCGTTTGTATAGGGTATGTGCAGTGTTTTGGATGATTGAGGTATAGTGTTGTATGGGTCATGAAGTGTATGATCGTGTCATTGTGGTTTTGCATTGGTGTGTGTGTGTGTGTGTGTGTGTGTGTGTGTGTGTGTGTATGTGTGTTTGTGTGTGTGTGTGAGTACGGGGCATTGTTGTTTATTTTTTGTGATCCATTTGTTGGCAGTGTTGGTATGCAGTGTCTATTTGTGTTCGTGTGATTTTGTATGGGTTTTTTGTTTCATTGTATACTTGGGATTGTGGCGTGGTTTTTGGCTTGGTTTTTGGGAGAGTGGTCTTTTATTAATTTGCGGACGTCTCGGTACAACTTATGTTAATTATATTTGTTTGTTTTTGTAATGTATGAGAAAAATTTGTTTGTTTTTAGTGTGTTTTTTAGTTCTGCATAACTATATTTTGTGTTATTTGTATTTATATACAGTTTTTTATGTGGGTTTTGTTTGTTTCGTGTTTTATATGTTAGGGTTGGGTTTTTTATCTTGGTCTGTATAACTTTTGTTTTTTATTTTCTTTCTGATAATTAGGGGGTCTTGAGGATGGGCAGTTGGCCCGAGGTATCGATATAGTAGTAGGACAATATTTTGATTGTGATTGGTGGCTGAATTTTGTGGTTTATAAATTGTTCGCTGGAGTATCATGTTTGATGAATTGATATTAAATTGCAAATAGCCACCAGCCGTTACATGAAAAAAAATGTATTAACTTATCAATTTACACCCGGAAACCATTGCATATTCATTAAGGGCCACCAAATATGTGCTTGAAGTAACTTTTCCCGGCAGCACTGTGAGATCTTCTATGTCATTATAGCTAAAACACCCCAAACTATTACTTCGCCTCCTCCGCTGTGCCGAGTTGGCATTGTTATGTTACGAAAGTCTCTTTATTGAGGTGTCGAATAAAAAATATTTCTTTCCGTAGCTTCCATCTAAAGAAAAGAATGATTCGTTGTTTCATAATATTATCCGCCAGACCTCAGCAGGTTACGCTAAATAGGTACGAGCAAAGTTTAGCCGGTTTTTTTTATTCTTTTTTTTTATTTTTTATTATTCTTCTGGCTTATAAATGGCTTCTTTTTACATTCGCTTCACAAAGTCGTCTGTGTACAGTTTTGACACTAATTTTTATTTCTCTTACTTACTGTTTATCTCACTTAGAACAGATTTTCCTGTACTCAGAGGGTCTCTTTGCACAAGCGTAGCCTTCCTTAGGAATTTTATTTCTTTTACGCCCCCTCCCTTTAGGCATTTTAGGATTTTAAATTTCTAAATTTGGTTCATCACCAAATTGTTGAGGCAGTTTTTACTTTACCTGTATTATTATAACTATATTATTATATTATTTTCTTATTATATTATAAGGTATATTTATATTTATAAGATGTATAAATTAGATTTTCAGTGATTATATGACGTATTGGTCGTAAAGCGGTTAATCCAATTGATTTGTAATATTTAATCAAATTTATAAAATCTAATTTATATTATTTTATAATTTTTATAATTTCATATTTTTATAAATGTAAAAAAATTAATTAATTGTAAATTTCAGGCAAAAACTAACCCAATTTATTACAGCATATTAGGAATTATATTATTATATAATTATGTTATTATATTAAGAATTAATGAATTTGTAATTTCAGATTAAAAATTAATTCAATTTATTACAGCCTACGGCTAAGACCAATTAGTTAATTAATAGATTCTGTTTTCAGGGTACCATTACAGATTACAGAAGATTGGCGGCATACTGGAGTTGCTGATAAGAGATGGCAGAATGCAGAGCAGTACAACAAAAATGTGATTGTCTTACACTAACAGTAGTTTGAATATTGGCTACCGGGAAATCGGACCAATTATGTCATAACTAACATACTTTTCCTTTCCCTAACCCACAAAAATTTACTAACTATTGGCCGCCAAGGTGTCTGTAACCGGGTCGATCTCTATAATTTAACTAGTATCCTTCCATATCCTTCCAAGTAAATGTAAAAACGGGTGTACTGTGGGCCCGGCGCTTTCCGGGATATCCTGCTTAATGCTTGGCAGTACATTCAAAATCAATCAATCAATCAATCAATCAGCACTGCTTGAGTAGCAGAGTGGCCGGCATGAAATCCGAATTGTTCTTCTGGAATATAGGGTTCTAGTAGGGGCTGCAGTCTGTTAAGAATAACTATTTCCATCACCTTATTTATTCCGTTTAGAAGTGATATTGGGCTAGTATGCTCTATACTATTAGAGGGCCGTCCTGGTTTAGGAATATGGATGACTTTGCCGAGTTTCCAACAATCTGGAAAGTAGCTTGTCTTTAAGATACCGTTAATGATATCGGTAAGTTTTGATATTGCTTTATCTGGAAGATTTCTAAGTACCGAGCTGGCTATGTTATCGTCTCCCGTAGCTTTTCTTTTATTAAGATGATGAAGAATTTTGGCAACTTCTGCTTTATCGACCATCTCAATGATAGTTTTATGATGTTTTGGAGCTCAGGAGGAATTTTTAAGGTGCCTTTGCTCTGACTGAGAGTTATAGTTTCCTTGATGGCTAATTTGATAACGTTAGTTAACTTGACCGTTTTTTCCTTAATTTGAGTAGCGGTAGTGATTTCTGAGTCTTCTGGAAGGTTTCAATGGACATGGATTTTTAAATTTCATCCAGTCGGCTTGGGAGTAGCGAAATACTTTTTTTCTTGTGGTTGGGTCTTGAAAGGGATTGTGAGTACGATTGGTAAATGATCTGAGGAAAATTCATGCAACACTCGTGGTGGAGTGACTAGAGAGATATTTTTAGATAGAACCAAATCAAGAACTTCCTCTTGGTAATGTTGGTTCGTTAGGAGCATTTAAATGGATATTGGAATTGTTGCAAAAATTAAGAAGTGTAGGCAACTCTATGTGGTGTGTCGTGAATTAAAGTCACCTGCCAAGATAACTTTGTTACTGGAGTTAAAAAGATATTCTAAATCATGACTCTTGACTTGTTTCACGTAAATAGAGCAAAACGTGAGGATAGGAGTACTATGTGAGGCTTGTGATGGAAGAGCATTTCTTCAAGTTGTTGTCGCCAATCTAGTGAAACTAGACTATTGACATTCAGAGAAATGCATAGAAGTTTTTCTATCATGAAGGGACTGGGAGTGAGAAAACGTATTTTATGAAGGCAAACCGTTTTTCAACGATATTAGATGATTGAACCCGATCGTATTCAACGTAAAAGTGGTCGCATCTTTCTTTAAGGTCAGCGAGGTTAATACCAAATAACTGTTCACAGTCCTGAAGTATGCGAGGAAAGTTGTTTTTATTCGAAGAAGCGGTGGGTCTAGAGCCGTGATGGTTGCTAGCCGTTGCATTAGCGTATGAAACCCTTAACTTTCGAGTGCCAAGACCAGAAGGAAATTGGGTAGGACCTGGATTAGGCGGAGAAATATTGGATAAAAATCTTTTTCTTACCTGACACTGGCTGTAATTTGCTGGATGTTGTTCACCGCAGTTAACACATTCTGCGGGTTGCCGGTTCTCTGTGGTGTTCTTGCAGTATCCTATTTCATGGGTTTCCTTGCATTTTATGTAACGGAAACCTCTACCGCAATTTAATGCTGTGTGGCCAAATCTCTGGCAATTTCGGCATTGAGTCACCTGGGCTCGACCACGCTTCTTCTCCAAGGTGACTTTGTAATGGCTCATGTGCTGAATAGCTAGTGATTTTTTGACAGGCATTGCCTTGTCGATAACTACTTGGAATAGCGGCATCGGAAAATAAGTGATTCCTTCCCCTTGTTTCTTTTTGAAGGTCATCTGCGAGACCTTGGCGTCGATGTGGTGAGTCTCTCGAACATTTAATTCTATCTCTTCTGGATCCAGAGAAGAATGTGCGCCTCGCATGACATAAACCATTTTCCTATCATCAACGTGCGTGTACGTGTGATAGTCAATATGGTCTTCCGGTATTTTTTTTTTTTGTTTGGGTCCAGTCACGTTTCTCAGTGGTGATAACGGAGACTGATTTCCCCATGCATCTGAATGTGGCTCTTCCCTCCGCTGTGGTAATTATTTGCCGTGTTGTTTCCGCCATTTTTTCAACAGGTACGTTGTGCAGAATGATTGGCGGTGGTCGCTTTACAGTGGCCGTTTTTGCGAGACGTCTCGTACTCGCAGAGCTTATGCTAGAAAACGAGTCGTCTAGCATAGCTTTAATCTCCTCTTCAATTTTCTTTGGCTTTTTTGCAGCCCTTTTCGAATAAATTGTTTCGGGAATTGCTGTAATCGAGGTTTCCTCTTCGCCAGATTCATGACCTTGTTTGATAGATAGCACTGGCAAGGCTATTTTTTGAATCTGGCTCATTTTGGATAGCTGATGTTTGAACGGAAAGCTACTCTGCATCAAGCTGATCAACATTTTTAGTTGTTCCGAAAGCATACGCATTTCACTTTCCATTGCGGTAAGTCGCTCGGCTTGTTGGCTATTTACTTGTTTGCCTTTCATTGTGTACTTTTATATTATGAATATGAATATATATAAATTTATATTGCACAAATCACTTCACTCACACAATATTATGGCACGAAACAAAATAAAAACAAAACTTTGAAAAATATTATTTAAATTGAACACTTGAAATGTACAACTTAAATACTTAATCACTTTATGTCACTTTAAAAACTGAAAATTTAGCACAAACGGTAAACGGTAATTATGGTAAGCTGGATGTAATAAAAATTGATCGTGGCACGGCGTTTACTGCTTCAAGATTTGCAAAGTTAAGATTAATTAAGATAGTGAAAACTGTAAAATGGCTTGCTGTATATATGGATAAAATCTGTATATTTTGACGAAAAGCTGGATGTCACGTTACACGTCAAAAGGATTGCAGAAAGAAGTACAAAAGTCTTCTTCATGCTGAGACGAGTAGTAAGAGAAACTTGGGGCCTTCAACAAAGAACTCTCAAGGCTATATACGAATGCCTGGTTACTTACATATGCTTTTGCTGGGTGGGCTGAAATAATGACTTGTCACCACGGAAGAACATTTATAAGCGCACGAAGGCGATTCCTTCTTGGTATTACAAAAACTTACAGAACTGTATCAACAAGTGATGCAGCAGTTAGCTGGCATGATACCAACTGATATATAGAAGAGAATGTTGCTAGGGATAACCTAAAAAAATGACAAAATGTGAGCTATGGGAAAGTATTGCAAGTTGGACGAATAGAAGCAAACCTAATTGATTCGCTTAAGAGGCAGATGTGTAAAGCATTCATTGCAATGTGGTAATATAGATGGAACAATTAGAAAATTTGGATAAAAGGCTTGAGCTTAGTGCACCATTTACTCAGATGTGAAGGGGGAATGGCAAAATAGTATCCTATACCTAAAAAGGTTTCACTTGAATGAAACCAGCAGTTGTGACTGTGGTCATGCTATCGAACCCACGGACCAATTGTTTTAAAACTGCAATCTTGTCAAAGACGAAAGAAATCAACTAATGGTGGAGCTGAGTGCAGAGCAGCCATCTAGCAGTCAAATACCTGCTAACCATTGACACTAAACTTTGTATTGGACATGCATATGTTTATACGGACAATAATTTTCAAAGGAGCTAGATAGTAGAAAGCTAGATAGTAATTGCTTCCACTTTGCAGGAATGATAACAGTTCAATCATCCTGGCTGAGCATATAATGACCAGTAAGCAAGACCAAGCACGATGGTGTGATGCTATATATAGGCTAACAAAAAAAAAACAAACCGGATCATACTGCAGCAAAAAAAATATAAAGGTTTGAGCTTGAAATATGCTCAAATTTTGATTAAGGGCAAAACCATAACCTAAAAATTTATTCCCTTCAAGAAAACCTTCCATCCTAATGATCGTCTATAAACTTGTAAATTACCGTAAATAAAAGCTAACAAAATATGACCCACGCTCCCCTGCACTATTATAAACAATCCAAATTGGTTTACCTCCTGTACAATTCATCTTTTCTTCAGTATTTACAACAACAATACCAATTTTCAGATAAAATAAAAAAAAAAACACAAAAACAAAAACCAAATGAAACAAACTACAAATTTTTTATTCAGCATTTCCTTCATTCATTCATTGATTCGAAGTAGACAAAACTTTTTTTTTATTTTATTTTTTGTTTTGTTATTTTTTTAACTTCATTTCACACAGTCAGTCTGTTTTTAACGTCAGACGCGTTAACACGTTGTCGCTGTGTTGTTATATTCGAGTTTTGTGTAGTTTTATTTATTTTTAACGTAAATATTATCGAAACTATAATTTATGTCGTGCTCGTGTTTTGATATCGGTTCATTTGAGATATATAATACGCGCGAATTTAATTTGTGCAAGTGATAAGAATTTATGATATAATTTGTAAAGTGAATTTGTTTGTATTACCGAAAGTGAATTTAAATTTTGGTTCGTTGTTTATTTGAGTGAGTTATTTGGGTGTTGTGTGTGTAAAGTAATCTATTTTGTGTTACCATATTATAGCCATCAAAGTGGTTCAAAATTAAAGTTTTGTGTTAGTGAAAATAAATATTTTTGAAGAAAATTTATTGTGGAAATATATATATATATCAGTGCTATTTATTATATTATGTTTTAAAGTGAAGTGAATCGTTAAAAATAGTTTTTGTTTGCGGAAAATCCCGTAATATATTGGGAAATATTCAATTGGATTAAGAGCCGTCAATATACACACATCTATATATACATCTATATAACACATCTATATAACAGTCATGATGAAGAGATTAATTTGTAATCTTATTTTATTTGTTTATGGTAAATATATTTTAAATTTTATGAAAATTTTTAAAAATTTTATGTTTATGTTGTGAAAATAAATTTTCTTTGAATGAAAATAATTATACATATTACACAAATCACACTCGGTTTACGTAATATATTCGTTCTGCGATGCTGACAAGGTACGAAGTAACCCAGAAGTTCAGTGTATGCTGGGAGAATATTTTATTTTTGTAACACTTCAACCTATCAAAAGGTAGTTTAAAACAATATTTGCAGAAGCCCTAGTTAATTGAGTCTCCGAAATAACTTGAAGTCACCAGTTATAACTTGAAAATATCATTTATTTTAGTTTTTTTTATTGGCAAATTTCAGCAATATTCTTTAAGTTTAAATATTCTTGACAAAGTATTTCTTAATAGTTTCTGCTAGATCCATTTAATTATGTGGATGGCCTGGAACCTATAGAACCAATAGTATAATAAAGACACCATTAAAACCGACTTTTTATAATTTTACAAACGTTCGTTGGGCAAACTGGTTATATATGCAACTTTCACAGGTAATTCGTAATAAGCTGTTCAACAGCTGTTCAAGCTGTTACTGTTGGGATTTTTCGTAACATACTCAAAACTGGTTCATTTAATCCATAATTAGTCGAAACAAACCCGAGATTTAAGTTCCCATCCCGGGGTCACAATATACGCGTTGCGGAACATAAAGCTTAAGTCGTGCTACAATATCACTATAATCAAAGCCATATATAAACCACAATGGCCAATGTGACTTCTTTGAGAGAGTCTGAGGGCTTTCGAAATTTAGAGAAGTTACTTTCCAATATTCCGAACCTGAGTGAAAATGAAATTTAAATACTTGTCTAAGTTGATACCTTTGATTGGATTAAAGTTAAAAAAATCACTTGGGTTCATCGTAAAATGTGTTTAAAAGAATTAGCCATGATTTTCCCAAGAGCACCAGAAACTTTTTAGATTCTCGATCACCCCAAAGATAGCATCCGATCTAATTCTGTGAATTTTTCACAGTTTTTTGGCGGATCCATCAAAACTGCGACAAAACAGTGTGCGATAAAACTCTTGACTTTCGTCAAATATTACTTCATCCTCCAGATAGAAGATAAATTTAAGAGCGTCAGAAATAATACTGGAAAATTTCAAAGTAAAAATATTTTGAACGAAATACTGCGAGACTGCGATGGTTGGCAATCAAGATTATGTGCCTTGCTATTATACAAAAAACTGGAAAATTTAGCAAACTAATTCGTCAGGTCCACAGTCAAATACATTTAATAATAAGTACCTTAGCGAAATGAGGCTACAGGCACAATCGTGTTCTGGTTCCCAATATACTTTGGATCTCGAAAGGCTTAGTAGCCAATTCCAAAAAGGATCAATAGTATCAAAAAACATACCAGATCCTTAACAGAACCTCGGTTAATGAGTAGGTACCTTAAAAACAAAATCAGAGTTTTGCCACCAAATAAGAAAAGCGGTAATGAATATGCATAAGAAACGGGATTCCGCCATAAAAGCTAAACTATCAAGTACCCTATTTGTCATTTAAATCGAGTAGACTCCTTGAAAATTCTAACTCCTAAATTTTTATTTTAGCACATTAAATGTAGTATTACCAAATTAAAAAAAAAACTATGTAAATATATCTCACGTAACTCGGGGGACTCCTGTATTTAGATAAATTTCTTTAATACGATTAAAAATCCGAAGATATATTAAGTGTAAACATATAATGAGGATGGTGATAAATACGATTGAAGTGGAATTGAGTGTCAAAGCGGAAGTTATGTTGTTACAAGAAGAATTTGGTGATAATTTAATAAGCTTGTCTACTGATAATTGGATTTAATATTGGTATTTAAAAATTAAAATCTAAATTTATTCTAAAAGAAAAATATAAAAAACGAAATGTGCCACACTTCTACGATTAGACTTCATCATCAAGATTATGCCTAAAGTCAATGTACTTTACTTAACGATAATGTTTATCGTAAAATGAATTATTTAATTGTTGAAGATAAGTAATATTACATAATTTACGGAGATTACGTGTTGCTGTAAAAGAGTAAAATTTTGCAATGACCTTAAGAACAAGTTGTGATAAGGATTTGGGGTATATTCAAAATACAGGCCACTAACATAGTAGAAACTATAAAACTTAAAACTAAACAAATTGTATTGTATAGGTAAATTCTTCAGGTAAAAAATTAAGTAGGGTAAGAAAATTGAGTTATGTACCCATTGTAATGCGCTTAATTAGTTGTGATTCAGTTCGTTACGGTTTTGAATTAGTATAAGTATACTAACATGAATTTTATGAATAGCGAAGGGTCTCGGTATATTTAATTCAATTTATTCGTTAATTGGCGAGAAATTAGTTCTAGATTCAAAATAAAACGAGTATATTTGAGCAATGGCTGCAATGCAATTTAGTAGGGCAGAGTGTTTGAAAGTTTTGTTTGTGTTTACCATACTTTTCATCACTAAAAATATAGTGGACACAAATTTGGCATGAGAAGCAAGACTTTTCTTGATATTATCATCAGTGAAATAAAATTCGAGTTATCAAAACCCAGATTTTCGCTTATTGTGTCGGTTCTACTACTGTTATTTGTGGTTTAAAATAAATGCTCTACAGATCAATGAAACCTATACTTTCAAAATAATAATGAGAAAACTGAGTGGTGTAGGAAAGATAAAGGTGTTAGCTATTTTGTTTGAATGTCAATATGACAGGTCTAGTCTAAAGCAACAAAACGCTCATAGGCTCTTAGTTGTTATAGATGCTGTCACGCTAGTTATTGAGCTAACTCCTAAGTTTTAGTTAAACTTCTAAAATCTTTGTAAATTGTGACCATACCCTCATGAACAAAAAGCATACACTTTGGGGTTGTGTACTTTTGGGATAAAGATTTCAACATATTTTAATATTGCACAATAGTTGAGAATATTTGAAAATTAGTTTCTAATTGCGAAGATTTATTGATCCTAAAATTGATTATCAATTTTTTGAAAATTCTTCCATAATTTCGAACGAGATAAAAACAGGTCAGCTTCCGGTATGTGTAAAACATCAAACAGTCTAAAAACGAGATAAGCCGTCAGGCAGTTACCAAAATATTGTAATAGCCCGGTTTCGGTTGTAACCACACGACAATAGAAAATCACACCAAACCCTGAAGACTAACCATAAAAAATGTAACATAATGGTAGGGACTGGAAAATCCCTAGACGTACCATAAAATAATTTTGTATCTAATTTTTCAATAAATTTAGTTTTTACAATAAGGGTCCATATAAGCAGTTTAATAGTGTTAAAAAAGGGTTAAACAGTTGATGGTTTGTTGATGACAAAATGACTTTGATCAGTTGAATTTTTAACATTTTTAATCAGGTACTGTCAAAAAAGTAGTAAACCCTAATAAACCAGGAAAACAATGAAATTTGTAACAATAAAAATCAACTCTGTGAACTGACTAGTTCATAAATAATGTACCAGTGTAGTCATACAAAATTTAAGTCACAAATGAATTTCTAATCTAACATATTGATTTTACTTAACGGGCTTTTACTTCTAAAAATCTACTCCTAGCAATTTATTTGTGAAGCGATAACAGTGGATATTTTAGTAAGTCTTTGAAAAACGATAAGGCCTAACAAATTAATATACGGCAAATAGTCAGTTCAATTGCTTTTTTTACTTTCAATCAAACTAAAAACCAATACAAAATCTTTAGGTTTAAACAGCGATTTTCCCAGAAAAGACAAACTGTAGATCATTTTCTCTTCTGGATTAAGCTTTCGAGCATGCTTCTCGCTCCAGCAAATCATGATTTATATGTAATCATGATTTGACGTTTTATTGGGTTAAATAGCCTGTTACCGTCCCGGACACCTGAAGTCACATACTTTCCTACTATATCTAGCTTCTTTGTTGGATAAAGAGAACAGACATATGTATGCATAGTCAAGTGTCATACATAGTCAAGTGTCAGAGTTTTGTATAGGCATTTTCACTATCTATTGTTTAGGACAGAGTCACAGAACCTCTTAAAAGCCATGATGTTTCTTTGAGACATTCAAATTGGTTTATTGGATGGCCACTCTACGCTAAGCTCCATCATTAACTGTTTGTCTTCGACAAGATTGCAGTTGTATAGCAAGTGGCATAAGTTCTTAGTTTAAACCTAGCAATTTTTTTTTGCAACAATATACTAATTAGTATAACGTCGGCTAAGATAGGAACTCCATCTGTTGATACAAGTTTTTTAATATCAAGAAGGATTTCCTTTTGAGCGCTTATTAAAGTTATATGGTGCAATTCATTATGTCAGACCATCCGGCACAAGCATATGTAAGTAGTGCAACCACTATAGGCATTCGTATTTAGTCTTGATAGTCCTTAGTTTAAGACCCTAAGTTTTTTTAACTGCTCGGTTTAGCATGAAAAAAACTTTTTACTACTTACGTCACACGTAAAAAGGATTGTGGCATTTTACGTGTGACGTAACACCTAGCCTTTCATCAAAATCTACACTTAGTTATTTTAAAGTTTTGACCATCTTAATTTTCACTCCATTATTCAGATGTAGGTGGTGTGCATTTTGTGGTATTCTTTCAAAACGTAGTTGACAGGCCTCCTCTATTTGTTAAGGTGCTTAGTACTTTAGGGGTTTTAAGCTTTCTCGTGCTAAATGTATACACGAAGCCCAATTGTCCTACATTACCAGCCGATATGCCTAGGTCCAAAGCTGTTTTGTATGCTGTGTATATTCCGCTTTTCAAGGAGTAGTTGAAGGCTTTGGTAGCTTTTTTACAGCTAGTGCATTAGCCCCTCCCGCTTTCTTTGGATATGCTCTGTGGTTATGTCCGTCCTCTGACTGGTATTCGCAAATAATGTAACACCAGCCAATATATACTATGCGTTTTAGCAGTAAGATATTATGTGACACCTCGTTGACGTAATGAACGACTTTGTTGTTTCTAGACGCGGTTTTGAAACCAAGCTTAAGATCCTTTTTTTGAATTCTTTATTTTGGTTCATGATTGCGATTTTGATACCTTCAAGAGTTCTTTCTCCGTTCTCCGAAACTTCCGAACTTATTAGTGCCTATTAAGCTCACACTGCCTATTAGTGGAAACCTTATTGTGCTTTGTTCAAACTTTTAGGCCATCTACTTCTAGGCACAATGCAACTCCTAAATCTCCGTGTAACGGATTTTTATGTCACTCTTAAGATGTAACTGCTGCTTCGTTGCCGTCTTTCGAAATCGTAGTAGTTTAGTAGTTTTTATTTTCAAGTCTAGGTGCCTATTTACTGCCAATTTGTTAGGAAACTTGGACTACTTCATCGACCGTAAAGATATTGGTCTACCTTTTTCTTAATTTATTTAGCTGCTTTCCTTCACTGTGCTGAAGAACTGTGCTGGAGAACTGTCTTATATAATCCTTGTTATTAGGATATTTCAGCAGTCAATTTATTGCGTAATGGTGATTAAAATAACCGATAGTTTTATGCTTGATATAAGTTTATTACATTACACGTTGAGAATAATGAAAAATAAAACAAGAGAAAAAATATCGGCACAATTCAATAAAATCATTTTGCTGAAGGCGCGTTCATAGTGACTCAATTCGTTTAAGAAGGCGCGTTCACAACAAACTAAATAATTGAAATAAAAAAATTACTGACAAATGATTTCATAATAAAAAAATTTAACAACTCTTTGGTGGTGTAAGTAGCTTCCTAATTTCGGTTTCTGTTAATTTTTTGTTTTTATTGTCCGCTTCTCTTTAAAGACCATATCCTTTATTTCATGCATTGACCAAAATATTTCTGAGATCATTGGATGTTACCACTTCTTTGAATTAGACTTTTAGGTGATCAAATAAGGAGTTTGATTGCTAACACGATATTTTATATCGTTTATTAATTAGTTCATTAACGAGGACAAGCCTTAATTTATATTAAAACCGAACCAAGTGAAAATGTTCCAATCGATTTAGATGTATCGAATTACAACATAAAATTATATCGGTCAACATTCGCCGGTAAACAATATTGATTAGAAAATTTACACAAATTCACACGATTTCCTTTTCAAAATCAATCTACACCGATAAAAAAAATTTTGTTTTCGTGTCGTATGCGATGAAAGTCCAAAAGATGTAAACGTGAGTTTATATTTTATCTCACAATATTCACCATACTCAAGTGGAATGATAAAATTTTATTTATTTTATGTTTTTTTTATTTTGAGTGCGGACATGTTATTGATTTTTTTTTATGTTTTTATTTGTTGCTGTTTTTTAGTTTATTGATAAGAATGATAATTTGATTATGTTTGTTTTTGATATCATTATTATGTACATACATATATGATTATGGTATAATATAATATACTCGTATGTTAATTAAGTCGGGGGAAAAAAATCGATGATGTATTTAATAGCAAATTATGGCTGATGCTGAATTAAAAACGAAGGTTGCAAAAATATGTTGATCGACGACGACCACACAAAATAATATAATGACGATCGATTTATATTGGCTACTGCTCGCCCAGGGGTGTTGTTGTCATAAGCATCTTAAATCATATTTTAAGCGCATATATAAATTTGTATGCCACGGCTATACTATCAGTAATTTGTATGCCACGGCTATACTATCCCTTCATCAGGCCTAACTTCGCTTTGAGATACTAACCGAAAATGGTTAGTTGAAAATGGGAGTACATTGTTTTTTAGTCTTCCTCCAATGCGAATGATACCGCTGTCATCGATAAATGGGGGAAGTGACTTAACACTGTAATTTTTTTTAATGTGGCTTTTCGCCTTCAGTGACTCGATTTCAATTGAATAGTATTTAAGTGGTTCATGTTTGTGAATTTTATGAACTGCATTGATTACTTCCTCCCTATGGTTAGATGGATTCCACTCATCCTGGTCTTTTTGGAACTTCTCAGATTGTTGATACACCGACAAATGAGCGTCAATATTCTTTTACGCGTTTCAAACAAAGAATATTGTGACACTACGTCTTTGAACCGTTCATTTGTGTGATGAGCTGGTTGGGTGATCCAATTTAGCTCATACCCCCATATTTTATGCGATTTGAGTTCAGTTGAAAACATACCTCGCGATGCACAATCATCTGAATTTTCACACGATGCAACACGTTTCCAATATTGACATGACCATAAATTTAGTATTTCAGCAGTGCAATTTTCGACGAACGTGTCCCAACGACTGGAATGATTGATTGCCAAGCCAATCTAAAACAATTTTAGAGTCTCTCCAACAGTACACTTGATCAATTAGGGTTTCCTGTTTTACTTGGTTTAGAAGATTGCATAATAGGAATGCTCTCAATAGCTCCAGTCATGATGGGGTAGCTTGCTTGACTGGAGCAACTTTCGTTTTTGCTGTGATTAATCTAGAATTCACTTCACCGGATGTTGACTCAATTCGAAAATTTCTGTAGTATCACAGAAGCCATGCATTTGGATGTTGCTGAATTAGAAGTGGAAGATACGAATTTGGTTGACATTTTTCAATTCTTCATAAATTCTTTGCCGTTCCTTGATTTGACGTTCAGGTAATGGGTCATCCCACTCTATGTTGCCTACCCGCAATTGTTGAATGAAGATTTTTGCTGAGACAAGTAGTATTACTTGACTCTTCGATATTGCCTACGATTTGCTGAGGTTTGTCCATTTTGTCATCGTCGGGCAATGCTTCCAGTAGTGATGTGACATTCAATGACCTTTTTCGAAGGATAAAGCCGTGATTTTTTAGTAATTGTCGTCCTTGAGTTACATCGTTTCCTGTAAACTGCCTGCCCTATCATCAAATCATCCACGTAAAAAGGAGCGTAAAGATTTGTTTGAGTTTTGGTACCAACTGAGAGTCAATCGTTTAGTGAATATCTAGAAGATTTCTCTGCCGAGAACTGAAGACCACTCTTAATTTTGTGGTAGTATTTTGTGGTAGAATCGTCTTTTGTTTGTTGCATTATTTCTTTGAATTTCCGTTCATACGTTGCTCTTCTGGTGATAGCAAGCTAATGTCAAATGATGCGGACTCTTTCTCCCAAAACATTCTCAACGTCTGATCAATATCGACGAGTTAATAATTATCATAAGATACCATCATTGAAATAACATCTCCTTCACTGATACTTCCGATTTTTCCAGAAGCGACGCACCCAAACGCGGTTTTTTGAAGTCTTAGTCCAGTATTACTCAATTTAATTTGTTTAACTTTCAGGAGTTCGAAAAATGGTCTGCTCCGATTAATATATCAATATTGTTGAAACAATGAAAATTGCAACCAGCAAGCTGGTTGAATGGTAACTTTATAGTAATCTTTGGCAGCACTAATGCTTCGATAAAGAACTCGTTTTCGCTTTTAGTTTTCACTCCTAATGTGACAATTGCTTTTGTAAAGCCCATCTTGGAGTCACCTTTGCCGCTGAAAAAAGCCTCGCATTACGTCTTGTTAGACTTCATCGTTGTGAGTATGTTCGGTGATGAAACTCACATATAACCCTGAGTCTAGAAGAGCTCTGCATCAGTCGGTGTTACTAAATTGGTCAACAATGTTAATTTATTTGCGACATGTGCTATTTGAACACTATTTGACCTGGCTTGATACGGTTTTTCTAAGACTGGACCGTCTTTGTAGAATCGTGAAAGATTCTAGTGTGTCGATTCGCCTTGCTAAGAACTTGAGGAATTTGATAAATGTAAGATTGTCAGCATCGGCCGTAGACCCATTGTACTTTTGACTTGTTATCAAATTTGTTTAATATCAGAAAGATAAACCATGGGTCTCGTCTTTCTGCACTTTCACCAATGGCTTTAAGGCCTTGTACGTCTTCGTCTGTGGTGTCTACGATTCTCTTAACATTGGCTGCACTTGATGTATGAATTGCTGGTTGCTCCACAAATGTTCGGATAAATAAGTAGATTATTGGACGTTTTCGATTAAACCGCTCCCTTAATTTAGTCAATGCTTCCAAGTAATTTGCCTCAGTGACACTAATGTACCGCAAATATCTGTACCGCATTTAATGATGTTGAGTCGTAGATTGTTGAGCAGAACATGTCATAGAACGATGGCCACTCTGTATATTGTCCTGTCAATGTGGGAATATTGATTCTAGGCAGTTTTACCTAGTCATATCCACCTCCAGTTTACGTTATATTCATCGATTTATCATGGGTTTTGGATGTTGCTGAATTCGATCATTTGAATCGGACCCATGTGTTGATTCCATAGTAATAGCTTTATAGGGGCTCTCTTTATCAGTAAGACGTCAGTTAGACGGATTTTGAACTTTTCAATTCACTTGCATTATCAAGAAATTTTATGATCTGGGTTAGTCTGCTTTTGTTAGAGGCATGCTGCTTTTTTAGCAAAGCATTCTATTTTTAAGCATTTTGTTCGTTCTATATAATTTATCTGACTTTTAATGACATAAGCTAAGTTTTGTTTTCAAAGTCACCTTTTTAATGCACTCGTGTTTTACTCGATGTTACTTAGATTGTCTTACTTATATTTTAAGAGTTTGTTTTTATTATTAAGCAATTAAAAGTTAATACTTTTAGCTCACTTAAAATTTTTGTTGCGTATGATTTCAGACAAATGAGCAAAAAGATATTCACTAAAGCAATCGAGTTTTCGCAAAGTTCTACCGTGTTACATTGCAACAACAAATAAAAATAGATAAAATCAATATTTCTTTGATTTATTATGCAATTGTTTATTTTATAACCAATGTTCTACACTGTTAAGTGTATATGTCATTTATGGGTTTAGCTAATTTTTGCAGTGTTAAATAAAAATGAAAGGAAGCATAAAAAAACAAAATTTGTTTCATAAAAATGTTTATAAATTTAATAAATGTTCAAAATGTCCGCCATTTAACTCCAAACATGTTTGTACTCGTCCTACAAAATTAAGATGAACTACTTCTAATCCAGCGTCTGAAATATGATTTCTAAAAATATTTTTACTTCTTTTTCTCATATTTTCTAATCCATTTATTCGGGAACATTAAATTTAAATATGTTGGGAAGCTGCACTAAAATGGGGAGGTGCACCATCAAACGGAAGCCACATTTCCTATCTTTCTCGCAGTGGAATGTTTCCGAATAAAATGGGAAAATCTTCTACTAAAAAATTCACATATTTTTGTGTGGTTAGTGTTCCATAAAAAAAGGTTCGATTAGGCGAGATCCAACTATTCCAGCCCAAGCATTTCCACTCAAATTTTAATAAAATTGTAATTTTGCTCTAAAATCATTTGCTGATTACTCTTGCAGCAATGGTATGTATGTACTTCATGGAATCTATTTTTCTAAAAATGCAAGACACGGTCGTTTGAGATATTACTCTGTTTCGTGCAATATTTCGTGTTGATGTGTGTGGATCATCTGATACTAGCAGTATATAACTCCTTGTAAATTTTTTTATTTCATCACTGACGTATTCCATATTTAAGTCTCGATGGAAGTTATCACTTCTAATGTACAATGGAGCATTCACAATGCTACGTAGTACTTTGTTTTGAAATGTGTGTATTATCTTGAATGTAGTTTTCTTTGCACTGCCTCAAAGCTTACGTATAGATAGGTTTTAGGATTTGTTTCTTCCAATAAGCCGGTGCATTTCTCTGAATTTTAAATTAAGTTCTTTCCTTTACCTCTGCCAATATTTTCTTTAGTTTTGAGTATTCCCCTTCCTGTCTCATCCGGAAGTAACAATCATTGCTGTAACACTTAAGCAATCCAAAATATTGTTTTGGAAAATCTCGTTGAAGCTTAAATTCGCCATGCCAAACCTTATCAAATGCTTGAGCTACGTCTGAAAATACAGTTAAACAAGTTTTTTTCAGCGCCTCCGCCATTGTATCAGTGATCATATTTACCAATTCTTTCGGTCAGAGTCTTTCTCGGCATCCTCTATAATTGACTGTAGTCTTTTGAGAAATAGTCTTTAGAAAATCTTTGATTGGCTTATACGAGCTTTGCAAACCCTTGGTGGTCTTTCACAAGGAATAGTCTATATCAGATTTACCTTAGGTTACTAAGGAAGCTAGGAATTGCCTCATTTTGAGTCTCCTTTATTAGTAGTTTAAGTTTGATTGTTTTATCTTTAGGGACTCTAGTTCTCTGCCAAGTCTTACGAGTTCTTATTTTTCGTAAAATAACTCTTTCGCTTTAGCTGGATAATTTTTAACTTATTGTAATATCCCTTGCTGATTAGGAGTAATTTTCTATGCCGCTTTTTTCTATCATGTACGTAAGCGTTCGAGATCTGTACCTGTAAATTCACGATTTTTTTGACTAGATGCCGATAGTATTCCCAGTTTGATTTCTTATTTGTTTGTCACTTATTATCAATAAAACTGGAGCATGATCTGATGATAGCTTTTCATTATTTTAGATTCATAAGTAATTTTCGGAAATACTCCATGATATATAGTAGTTCAGAAGTTCAGGAATTTAATTTATTTCTTGGTAAAACTCATTTATATTTTAATGTTCTGCCTACTTTAAATAGCTCTCTTCCTTTGGGAGTAGTTCTGTTTGATTTCTAGAATATGTTTTTCGTCTAAAAATCGCCTCCAAAGATACAATTTTTACCAAGCCTTTTAAAAAAGTTTGATGTAGCCTTTTTTTTTCTGGGTTATGCCAGTTCATGATGTTTAATATTATCCTTAATAAAGATTTCTGCCCGCCTCTAGCTGTTTCTTCTGAATGTAGAGCTTGATAGCACTGGTATCCACGTATTTTTGCAGGTTCTAGTAAAGAGAGTTCTAGTAAAGTGACTTTCTAAAAATACCCTAGTATTGCCCCTAGTCTCTGTTTTTAAGTAGCTCACCTATAGATTCTAGTCTTTAGTCCTGTGCATCCGCTTGATTTCTCTGTTGCCTTTCATTCTTTGCAGCTCTTGGATTACCTCAAAAAAAGGAGGGAAAAAAGCCAACTAGAAGTTTTTCTCATTATCAAATGAGAAAAACTACCAGTTGGCTTTTTTATAAGATTTGTTAATCCTGAGTTTTGTCAAGTAGTAAGTGAAAAAGAGTAAACCTCCTGGGTTTGAAGTGCAGAATCCATGAGTCAAAGTAAATCAGTCCGCAGGATGGAAATGTTTAAATATTAAATGAAAGGACATCTGACAACTGTACACAATTTCTGTACTTAAAATTAAGTTTGAACGTTATTACATCACTGCATAAGAGTGCTAGTCATTGTCAGTTCCACCTGTAACATTAGACAAAGTCTTCAATGATAGAACTACTATAAAATCATGCCCGTTTGAATATGTTTTTTACGAGTTATGCGAACGCCCCCCGACAACAGTGTCCAAAAATTATAATTGGATTTAAAAAATGGCGCCAATTTAATTAAGCAAAAATATTTAACATTCATTCCGACTTAAACAAAACAAAAAAAAAAAAAAAAACTTTCAATGATGATGGAATTCGAATTAACCGCGCGAATATTATTAATGAAAAAACTATTTGGTCTTCGATTTGTTTAAAAAATTTATTCATAAACCAGGTAACATTGTAAACTTGTTTAACCACTTGTAATATATTTTTCGGAGATTATCAATCAAAAAAATAAAACATAAAAAATGGTAAGTATTTATCTTATGTATGCATATTTACCATGGGTAAGATAAATACTCTCATCAGTCTGAAGAAAATGATAAGGAAATAATTTTATAAAATTAACGGTGTAAAGCAATCAAAATGCGTTGCTATATGTAATTATATATGTACATCGTCGATTATATGTCGCAATATAAATTTACAGATGTAAAGTTGAGATTTGTATAATGAACAGATTGCAAATGTAGTTCGTTATAAGTTGTAGATCGAGTTAAAACATCGACCACATTCACCACAATTATTATTCCGGAATTTTATGATTTAAAAATTTCATAACAAGTATTTACTTGCTTGTATGTGCGAGTGAAAATAATCATTTTCCTCATATTTTTGTAAAATTTTAGATAATTTCTTGAGCCATATGATTTTTGTAGTTCCACTATTCCATTACTACATCATTTTTATAGAATATTTTCTATCACTTTGAGATGTTACTCTTATTACTTTAAATTAGATCCCTTACTTTTATTTTATAGTACTGCATGTATAGTACTGCAACAAAACGAATTCCATTTCATTCCAATAGGTGTATCTGTACTCAGCGCTATTATCCCCTCTCTCTCTCTCTCTCTCTCTCTCTCTCTCCTTCTCTCTCTCTATCTCTTTCTGGTAGGTTGTTTTGGGTCTCCGATATTTGGCATCAGTCTTGACAGAGCGAAAAATACACTTTTCTGGCTTTCTCGCTGTGTAATGTTCCGCAAGTTGGAGACCCGCTGATTGTAGCAACTTTCTTATGTCCTTTATCGTTTCATTATAGCTTGTGGTAACATGTGAAATGTTTTTTGCCACTACTACTATTGCAATGTCGTCCGCATAGTCAATTGGCTGCACATTTTTGATTTTGGAATTCTTATTATTCCATCATACATGATATTCCAAAGGACCAGGCCGAGTACTGAGCCCTGCGGGATGCTGCCGGTTACGTTTTATTGTTTTGGCTCTTCATCAGTAACGTATATTAGCATCCGTTCTTGAAAATAGTTACCTATTAGGTGGGTTAGGTAGATTGGCACGCACAAGCTTGGTTTCCTGAGGATTTTGTCTCAATTCGCAGTATTGAAAGCGTTTTTAATGTCAAGTGTAGCGACTGTATAGTAATGTTTGTCACTTCCTTCAACCTTTTACCAGCCAGTGCACAACGTGCTATGTGACACACCTTTGCAATAGCATCAATTGTGTTATTCTTTTTCCTAAAGCCATACTGATCGTTATATAGCCCGGAAGTACCTTCCGTGTGGCGCTCTAGTCTGGTACAAATAATTCTCTCAAGCAGCATACCGGTAGTATCTAACATACATAGTGGTCTGTATGATGCGAGCTGTTCTGGTGGCTTATCTCCTTTTGGTATGAGTACCAATTTTTGTCTCTTCCATCTCTTGAGGAATTTTCCTTTGGCC
The DNA here is from genome assembly GCA_963556175.1 of Tipula confusa. Classification (NCBI taxonomy): domain Eukaryota; kingdom Metazoa; phylum Arthropoda; class Insecta; order Diptera; family Tipulidae; genus Tipula; species Tipula confusa. Next base: position 134,771,306 of record OY744476.1, on the reverse strand, counting down.
ATGCCAAACATTTTACATTTTTCTGTAAACATTTTACTGAATACTTCTGGTTTGGCCATTACCGCAGTTTTTAGGATGGTGTTTGCTATCCTATTAAACCCAGGGCTCTTATTGCGTTTTATCCGTTTTGCTGCTTCTATCACCTCCAGAGTGGTAACGGGTGGAATTTCATCATTTATGCTGATGCCACATAAAACTTGGTTCTGCTTGCCTAGGGAACATAGAATTAACAGGTGCAAGAGGTAGACTCAGTTCGTCTCTCTTGCTCTCTGATGCTTTCGCCTTGACCTGAGACACTCTTTTCAGAGTTCCGCAATGTTATTATTCCACCAGTAGAGTAGGGGTCCGTTGTTCCCACTACCTTTTCTCTGCATTGCTGCATCGCATGCATTGAACAGGCTTCGCATTATACAACTTGTTTGTTGCTCTACCGTTCCATACACTGTTTTATCATAGTTTAGCATGTGCTCTAGCATGGCGCTATCTATGTTTTTGGGGTGTTTTCTTCTGCATTGCAAACATTCTCCAGTTCTATCATCTTCACTCCTACGGTGCCTTGCAACATGACCAAAGTTAAGGCAACGATAGCACCTGGTAGGTGTGATGTTACCGCGCAATCTGCAATTGACTTCTTTAACATGTCGGCATATGATATATCTCCTATGGTTGTTATCATAATCGCCTCAGGTCGTAGCCGTTTGTTTTTCCACAGCTTCTTTTTCCTTTTCGGTTTTCTTACCGCACGGGTACAACCACTCACAGTCTCTTGGCCTTCTACGAGGTGGTTTGTCTACGAGGTGCTTGTCGCAGGCTCGAGTGTCTAAGAATTCTGTTTTAAGATCTCACTGTTAGGTTCACTCTTTCCTGCAGGTTTTGCTGCGAGTTTGGGCCAGGGAGATGTTTGGGAAGAATTATTTTCCTTATCATCCGCTTGGCTTTCTCATCGTGCGATTCAATTGCTGAGAGCCCATATAAATTCGTGATGCTCTCTATTGCATCTCTCATCGGTTGCTGTATTGACCGCCTTTTGCCATCTTTTAGCATTTGGACTAGGTTGCTTATTTGCTCCTCTAGTTTATGGAAACTAGATTTAATCACTGACGCTTGATCCGCGTTCCTAACATTATCATTAGGATACTAACGCTTTTGCGATTGTCGTTCACCTTTTCCTTTTGGCTCATTTGTTGCATTAGGTGATGGCATAATGAAGACGTTGGTCTCTTATTTTTATGCTCTGGAGTTCCTTTATCCTCTGGATTTCTTGCAGGAAAAATGTTCGCCCAGGCGAACATTTTAAATCCGAGCATGTTAAATCCGCCTGAATGTATGTTTTTCGTCTGAATGTGGACCGTAGCCAAATTTTTTTCATATTGATGTTTTCTGTTAAGAATGGCTCTGAAATACTCATTGGGTAATAAATTAAAAAATACCTCAGTATGAGTGCCTCATAAGTTGCATCGTTCTCATGTTGCGGTACAATAAAGATTACATTTCTCGAATGCATCTTGCACTAAGGATATTTGTATAATATTTCTCAGACCCCAACAAAACTTTTGTCGGGCCCAAACATCATTACCTGATAAATTTACATGACCCTGTATTATGCGTGTACTAAGCGTAAGCATATTGCAACCCCTGTTTGCAACAAACGGTTTCCTTTTTCTAGGCTGGACGCTTTGGTATGCTTGCTTATGTTACCACATCGAGATCCTTTAAAATGTTAGTATTATGTTAAAAGTGGTCTCCTCACTGCGATCTCTTTGGAAAAACATGAAAATCTAAAAAGTAATGATTTCCCGACCGTTTTCACTACCTTCTTTCATTTTTGCCAATGAATTTCAAGATTCCTAATAAATATTACCACAGACTAGTTAGTAAGGATAAATTGCGATGTATGGTATAACTTTTTATTAATGATTCAGCCAAAAATCAATATGCAGGAACTGCACATGAATAATGAATATGACAACCACCACTGAAGCTTAAGGATTGCTTCAGTGGTGGTCATCATGTTCATTTGCCTTTCACGAACAGCCTACCACACAGTGCTAGAAACAAAGCAGTGCATATTGATTTTTGGCCGAATCATTAATAAAAAGTTATACCATACATCGCAATTTATCCTTGCTAAAAAAAATACAGCTGTGTTTAAGAAAACGTTTGAGCCTGTATTTGCAAATTGATGCTAAAAATAATTTAATATCAAATTTCGATAATTTTCATCCTTTACTGATACACTGGGGGCTTTACTGGATTTGATGAAACAGTCCATTACTTTTTGTCATACATTTTGCAAACTTTACCCCTGGAATTAGAGAACTCTATTTATGGTTCAGAAAATGCAGTTAAGCAACTATTATATACAGAGGTTTGTTCTATCAAAACTAGCAATTAAAATGCAGGTAGTGATTTTAATACCCCTTGTAAATTTCATAGTTGTAAAAGAATACAGCACTTTATGTAGGATTTTAAGATTCACTCGAACTTTTAAATTTTCGCGTAGTATTTTTATCATATTTCTAAAGTAAAACAGGCCCGTTCTTTGTTGCGTTTTTATGCTTTATGTTGTGGATCCCTCCTATGACATTTAACTGATTTAATTCATTTCGGATCTACTTTCCGTATTATATCAGAATTGTGTCTCGTATTGGTCCTATTCAGGCTATTTCTTTGACTTTCTGGTTTTCACCTTTTTATATATGGAGTGTTGAGGCGTTACCCTGCCGATTTAACCTTCTAGCTCTTACCGCTTTGGTTTCTACTTACAAATGCTGATACAAATACTTGCAGAAAAAGCTATGACCCGTAATAAATTGGGTATCGTTCATGTTTCACGGCTCTTTATTTGCCACCTCTTCTGTCAACATAGTATGCCATATTTCCAGGCTGCATTCTTTGCTCTTCCATGCCAAAATCGTCACTAGTATTGTAGATGGTTGGTTATCCTTTTTCTGCCTTTCGTTCTGCGCATAACTTGGTTAAGCTACCGTTGCAAGTCGTCTATATCTCGGCTGATTATTACTACCGCAATAGCATATTCATACGCCACCATGAAGGTATAGTATTGCGATACGAAGGATGCAGTGGTATGATAAATTCCACAAATCAGGGTTTATAAGGAGGATCTCCTTAGTCTCGAACATAAGCATTCTTTCTTGAACTGTGATTTTCAAGTAACTGTGCTTTATTCGCAGTAGGTATAGTTTGGCATATGGAAAGCGTTTGTTAACACTGACAAAATATCCGATGAGATATATAATATCCTTGTAGAATTAAATGAATTTTTCACGTCCATATTAGGAATTTCAACAGTTTTTACGCTGCAAAGAGCATGCCCAAGGTTCTATATGAAAATATAAAACCTTGGGTTCCTGTAATTCCGGTTACATTTAGTTTTATTAATAAAAGGCTAGCCAATATTACACTCCAATATTTTTGCATTGAAGTCTGACTATAACGAAAGCATTCTTTAATTCTCGGTTTTATCCTCTAAAACGCCAATTTTAACTCGGAAAAGCCCATCAATTCGCTTAGGAACTCACGCATAAATAATACCATGGTTGTCGGATATGCTCGGGTGAGGAATCTAAATTGCGGCTGTATCAAATTTATTGCAGAACCATTCAGATTCCGCTCTTTTGCGATATTGTTCACTGATAACCAGTAAGTCTACACTTGTGTTTATAGTCTCCGTTGATCTAGCAGGCTGTACGTTGTCTTACTTTAAAGGGTTCCCCTGAAGAACTTTACTTTACATTTTTGTTTCTTGCTTTATTAAGGGCTTGCATCAGACTCCATTATACATATGGTCAAAGAATAGAGGGTGGCGAAGTAACTCTTCTTTTCGGACCATCGGTACGTGACGTTTAATATTGACATTAACCCTGTTACCCGGAAAGCCTTCAGGAATCCTCGAAAGACTAACTGGAACAAAAACGGGGAACTGTTAGTACGACTCTTACCTACCGATGCTCCGAAGACCCCAGCCACAGAGAAGGAGCTGGAGTTCCTGGTGGAGGAAATCACAAGCGCCTGTAACTTTTACACTGCTTAACCCAAGAGAATACTTAAGGGGAAACAGAAACTGGTATGGTGGTCTAGGGATTTGGGAATCCTTCGTATAGGGTGTAGAAAAGCATTCAACAGAGCAAAAAGCTCTAGGGAAGCTCAGGATTAGGACTCCTATAAAGAGTACCTTAAAAGGTATAAAAAGGAATTAAGTAAGGCGCAGAGGAGGTCTTGGAGACTATTCTGTGATAAAATGGAAGGTGTTTTGGAAACCTCACGCCTCAGGAAAATCTTATCTACGAGCTCAACGAGCCCTAGTTACTTAATTAAACCAGATGGGCTGTGGACAATGTCTAGTGAGGAATCATTGGCGCTCCTGTTGGAAACCCATTTTCCACGTAGTGTGGATGCGTCGACGGAGCTTGGTAGGGATAAGGAAAAATTATCGTTGGGGTGCCCGGAGGAAATCGTGTTCAAAAACCGGATTCTATGGGCACTAAACGGCTTTAGACCCTATAAATCGACAGGCCCGGACGGTATCATTCCAGTGGAATTGCAAAACCACTCGTCGAGCATTCTCCTATAGCTGGAGGTGATCTTCAGAGCGTGTTTAATGCTGAAGAATATTCCTAGGAAATCGACGGAAGTTAGCGTGATTTTTATCCCGAAAACGGGGAAGAGTTCATAGGACCTAAGACCTATAACTCTATCATCTTTTCTGTTGAAAACATTGAAAAGACTGATTGACGTGTACTTACGTGCAAAAATAAAACCCAGTAATTGAGCGACTTCTCAGCATGCGTACTGGAAAGGGAGATCTGTGGACACGACTCTGCATTCCCTGGTGCGAACAATTGAGAAATCAATCCACTCGAAAGAGTACTGTATGGTAGCCTTCCTCGATGTAGAGGGCGCCTTTAACAATGTCAAGACAGAGGCAGTTCAGGAAGGACTGTCTTCCTTAGATGTGGACTACCCCTTAAGGAGGTTGATAAATCAGATGCTAAAATGCAGGATTGTAAACGCGGAGATAGAGGAATCCACTATTAGGAGGCGAATAGTTAGAGGAACTCTGCAAGGTGGTGTCCTATCACCTCTTCTCTGGAACGTAGTAATCAATTGATTACTTTTGGAAATGGAGAGTGAGGGAATAGGGGTGAAGCGTATGCAGATGAAGTAGAGATCGTGATCTCGGGTAGGTACCTAAGCACGACTAGGGAAGTCATGCGACACGCGCTCTTAATCATTACAAAGTGGGTCAGCAAATGTAGGCTGGGTATAAACCCATCCAAAACAGAGCTTGTACTCTTCACCAAGAAATATACAATTGCAGTAGTCGCTCCTCCTACCTTAAAAGGCACGGCACTGGCCTTTACTGATAAGGCAAAATTTCTGGGCATAATTTTGAACAGTAGGCTAAATTGGAAGCCCAATATTTTGGAGAGAGTAAAGAAGTCTACCATGGCTCTGTACTCATGTAGGAACGCCGTCGGTAGGAGATGGGGTCTAAAACCAGAGCTACTACACTGGCTCTTCACCGCTGTAGTCAGACCGAATCTGATGTATGGGGTGAGTGTTTGGTGGCCAACACTAGACAAGAAAACAACAATTGTATGCTTTGAAAAGGCTTCCGGACCCTTATCCGCTCAAGGGAATTCTGGGAGAACAAGTCAACAACAGAAACTGGAAGTATACAATTCTAAACTGACGGCTTCCACCTGGATGGCCAAGTTTTCACTTCATTTTTCTTTTTAACAAATTTCGCCTGCTAGAAGCAACTGTTTCTTTCTGCTTTTTAACAATTTCCACTTTAGCAAGACTAGACACATTTGTTTCCGCGTCCTGTAAATATACCAGTTATTTTATCTTGCTGTTTTTATTCATATGAAACCTGCTGGTTTAAGAATGTTATGCTCGAACCGCTTGGTTGACCTATTGGTTTGCCGATCTGCTGCCTTTCAGTTGTTTCTGTAGTAAGTTATGGTGTTTATCGTCTCTTCCTGAGATTTTTGCCAGTTGGTTCATTTTGGAAATTATCTGTCTGCACTTGTTAAGCTTGGCTTTTTTTCCTTTTCTTATTTTGTTTATATAAATAAGATTCGACGATCAATATTGTTAAGTTTTAGAAGCGTCACTATTCACTTTCATTTAATCCTTTTTGACATGGTCGCGTTAAAATCCTGTCTTTACTCTCTTTATTCGATTTCTGAAACTTTGTTTGCGTTGGTGATTGATTGTAGGAAAACCAACGAAACGTTTTTTTATAATTATCTGTGATAATCCTTGGTTTGATGGAGATGGTACCTTTACAAGGTACCACTTCTTCTAAAATGCTTGTTCCCTCTAGGATCTAGAATTTGGAAACACGCCAGCTATGATGTCATCATGTTGCTAAGATCTAATCAGAAGTATTTTTTTTTGTGATACTTATGTTTCTTTGAAGTTGTTACTTCGATTTGTCTTCTTGAGTTTCGGCTGATCTCATATTTTGTTATATCATTTGCATATTTGGTTAGGCGTAACATAATGGATATTTTGTTAGGCGTAACATATTGTATCTAGTATTTCTGAGCTTTAAATGGAAAGAGTGATTGTTTTTATTAAGTTGTAATTAACATTATGAATTTGTCTGTGAACAACACGGCATGCAAATACCCCTCGACCACATGCGCTATTTTAATATTCCGACCCATAAAACATTATATCGCCTCTTAGCTAAATAATTATCTCGTATCTGTTAATTATACCAAATTGTTTAAATTATTTTATTTTGCGATAAATATTTTTGTGATTCATGATTGACTTATGATGATTTCCAAAGAAAATCGACTTAAATTTCTATAGTAAGTAGTAACATAATACTATGATGTCGAATTTGGGGTTAATGGACAAAATAATTTTTTGTTTTCGATCTCCTACAATGTTATGATGTCATCATTCAATTTTCTCATCATTTTTCCGAAATTTTCTAATTTATGCTAATTACATATTGTTGTCTTATTACTAAGATAAAAAAAAATAAAAAAGCAACATATTTAATAATTAGATATGAACATCTGTTTGATATTAAATACATGCAGACAAACATAATCCGAGTACAAACATAACTAGGGAGATATGAATTACGAGTAATTATGTTGCAAATAATTGGATAAAGTGGTTTTCGTTTGCGTAACGCGTTAAGTGTGGAATTTTTGGAAATTTAAAATAAAATTTCGTCTGAAATCCGCCAAATATATGGGGCTAGAATAAATTATGTCACATATGTAGTGATGGCATTTAGTTCAACATATTTTTAATGATGATCCCAATATTAAGCGAAACGATTAACAGTCATCGTTAATATGATAGAAACATACAATTTTATCGTGCATTGTTTTAATCGTAATTAATCGAATTTGGGTTCGATTTATTTTATTTATGCAAATTAAATTATGTCGGTAACTTTTTTGCGATACTTATGTACATGTAATTGATTTAATGATTCACTTTGGGACCAACCAATGTGCAAATCGGCGAATTACGATAGTGTGGTCTTACCGATCAGTAAACACTTAGCAATAGGTAAATATATAAAAAGTTGTGTAGGCCTTTGGCTGATCCATATCAAATCAAAATTTTGGTGGATAAAAAAAACATAAAAAGAAATTGATTTGATTTTGTCAGTGTGTTGGTAAAAAGAGAAAAGGAGAGAGAAATATATAACATTTTTTGTACGTTAATCAATTGGTTTGGTACCAAAAAAAGTGACATAAGTTTGATAAGTTTGATGAGACGACCGTAATCCATACAGTTTAAGTCGTACTTATTAAATTAACTGAAGCTCAGTGCAGTCTTCCTATGAGGAAATGGCTGAAATGAAAGGCCAATATAGTATGTTTCCAGCTAATTTCAGAACATATTTGATTTTCTTGTTATTAGATTGACTCCTCTGATTTGAAGATGAACAAAGATTTGCCATAGTATCGATTTTTTGCCATAGTATCGATTTTTTTTCGTAAAATCGGAAGCTACACTAGCAGGGTCGCTACACTGTCCTAATCAATCCAGATATTCTGCCATAAGAATAGTTATCGTAGAATCTTTATCAAATATTAAGAATTGATTGTCAGATTATACTCAATATCTTAATGAAAACAATCAGTCATTTAGGGTGAAGGCACGAAAAAGTTACCTTTAGTTCTAATAGAATTAAGGTTAGAAACTGGCCGTTTAAATTGTAAGCAGCAAATTTATAGTTATTTTGGTCGATTTAGTTCTTCTCTCGTAAAGCCAGGTATCGCAAAAACGTGACCGAAAAATTTTACACAATATTCGGCCCTTTGTGAAAATTAATCTCCAACTTCTTGAAAAAGGCGCGTGGAAGTCTTATATTGTAAAGTTCGATGACCTAGTAGGTCCTTTGATATTTGTAGCATCTGTGATATTTTATTAATAGTAATTTACCGTTCCAGTGATGTATGTTATTAAACCATTAGACAATTCGACATTCAAAGCAAACTGTTCATGATTAATTTGGAAAGGGGCCCACTAAATATCAAGTAGGCAAATAAATTTAAAATATATTTGCCATATGAAATCCTATGCGCCCAATATGATTTCAGATTTCAAACTCACATCGTGAGGCATCTCTTAAAAAATCTATAATACTTATTTTATTTGATTATACAGCTTTTTGGGATAAGTACCTACCAAATAGATACGTTAAGGACATTATCATCATTGATACTTCAGATGAACGGACCCTGATACAATAAAGAGCGTGCAATTACGAAGTAGTTCTGGAGGCTCATTAATGCCAATAGGAAAGTTTCTGGATTTCCCTTATAAACCTTTAAGAGCTTAAGTGCCAGTTCTCCCCTGGATGTATGCAATTTGTTTGCCGACTTTTTTGCATCTGTTTACGATTTGGAGACCACTCATTAGTTTGTCGCCTACTTCACACAGCTTTCCATCAATAGTCATACAACATTTATCTGTTGAGGAGGTGCGAAATTGCTTCTCGATAATCTCGATAATAATTAGGGTGCTGGACATGACGACCTTTTACCGATATTATTTAAGAACTGTGCGACGAGCCTCGCATCACCGATTGCCCTTTTATTTAATGATAGTTAGTCTTAGGAAAGATTTTTTCCAGATACTTGGGAAATTGTCACTATTCGTCCAATTTTTAAGACAGGTGAAAGAATCGATGTGGGAAACTACCGTGATATTGCGATTTTGTCAGTGCTGTTTACGCTATTTGAATCCATGGTAACAGCGTAGTTCCATATCCATATAAATGGGTGATTTTCTGGCCTGAACAACATGGTTTTTATTAGGTAGATCAACAGTTATGAATTTAGTTTCTTTTTGTTGTGATGTATTCAGAAGTACAAACTGTAAGCAGCAAGTTGACGTTATTTTCAATAACTTTAACAAGGTCTTTGATAAAGTCGATCATCATGTGATTGGTTGTTTCAAATTCGCTATAAGAGTGACTTCTGGATTCGACTGTTGTCTGTTACAGAGTGATCTGGACAGCTTTTGTGATTGGTCCACTAACAACGAACTGCTCTTGAACGTGGACAAATACAGGATTCTTTCTTTCTCCCGTATTCAGTCTCTGATTTTTCAACAGTACTTTCATCACGCTCGTATGGTAAAACGAATTGATTATTGAACTGGTCATGGTGTTGTCTTTTCAACCCAGCCGAACTGCCACGATTTTCTACGATCTCTTAAGGCGTTGTATGTCACCTTTGTCGGTGCTACCGAAGAGTATGGTTCTTCTGCTTGGTCTCTCCGTTATAAGTGTCACTCAGACAGAACTGAAAATATTCAGAAGCAATTCGTTATTTATGAACTCGTCCACTTACCGTATACAAGAAATGAGTAGTACACTCTTCTCCCTTATCTTGATCGCTTTGACTTGAAGGAGCTTTAGGGGATAGACTGACATACTACCCACATGCTTCATCGGTTTTTAAAAGTTAAAAATTCATTATTTCATTTGTTTTGAATTTTTTAGCTCCTAAAATTAAAAGTGATTCGTTAAGGGAAAACTCTTGAAATAATGGTTCCAAAGTGATTTAGCCAAGTTTAGATCTACGAAGCTGTTTTTTTTAATCTGTATAATCTTTTTTGAGGTGGCCTACTGTTTTGCAGGTTACTTTTTTAGTCTGCTACTTTACGCCGTTGTCGGTAAATAGAAGAGCTAACGTTCGACTAAATCTTCAAAATCATATAATCTCCAGATCCAAACAATTTAACGCCTGCGACGATTAGTTAGTTTAGGAAGATTTGCACTTGCCTTAAAACAGTTACATCAGTTTGTAAAAGAATGTCGTTGTTTTATATTGAAAAATTGTCCAGAGCTTGGTGCTTTCGTCAGAAAGACTATAGTTGAAATTTGCATTCTTGTATAGAAAACAAGCTATACAAATACACATTTGTTCTGTCACAAGTCTGGGTGGTGGTCTAAAACGAAAATTAACCGCACGGTGGCAAATAAAAAATGTTATTTCGAAAAGTTTAGTTTATAATATTGAGCCAGTCAATCAGTTTGTGAATTAGTGCTGTGTGCCTCAATCGACTGAACTAAATATATTTTGAAGCTTCTGCTATTGTTTCTTAGGTGGTAGTTAAATAATCTATTTACAAGGTTATTTTTTAATGACTTTTCATTTAATTGTATGCGCTTACGATGGCTGCAATTAAGTTTGATAAATTTGTAGACCACTTTCGTTCAGACTGGCACTTTTCATGACTTGTATTATTTGTTCCTTCAGGTCCATGATACTAGCTTCCGAATAGGCACCAGTCACTAGGCCGTCAACGTGCATTAACGCAATTGAAAGTTAACTTCACTTTCATCGGCAAATTGACAAAGTTCTCTTGTTGATAAAAAGGGCACGCTTGAAGTGCGATATGTAACGGTCAGGAGGTGGTATTCTTCTATGGTGTCCGTAGGAATTTTACGCCGTACATTATTTTCTTAATGTCCGCTGTTAAACGCAATTAAAACAGATGCGCGTTTTTTTTGACAGGCGTTTTTAATTTCGTGTTTTTTTAGTTGGTGGTAAAAAATGATTACGGCTTAGTTGCATATAAACTACTGTGTGTATAACGTTGACATCTTACTTTTTTGTGCGCAGTAAAAATTGATAAAATGGAAATTAATTTACTTATTTTGGTTTATTTATGTTATTTACAATTTTTAAATGACATCTGTTATCTTTTAGATGCCAAAATATATCTGCTACATAATATTTTGTATTTAAGTTTTTGACATAATATGACATACTCAAAATTATGATACTCAATAAAATACTCATAAATATGATACTCAAAATTATAGCGTGAAGTAGGCATAAACTAATTTTTTTTTTGTTTTGTGTTGTAAACACTTAGCGTTTCGCGTATTTTGCGTTTTTTTTTAGAATTAGAGACGACTTGCGGAAAAACGCATTCTATGCGGAATACATGTATTTCATATCATATAAAGTAGTGTATTCTAAAAAAACGCGCGTTTAAACGCGCGTTTTTCCGCACGCCTGTTTTCAGCATAAAGAAGCGGAATCGCAGTAATATTTCCTGTATATTGTTTGCAACAAGTAGATTTTGCAGTACTGCTTTCTATTTTGGTTACGGAGTGATGTAGTAGGTAGATAATAATGTGTTTTCACATTGAATATTACTTCGCTTCATTGTAGTTCGGTTTCTAGCTCATGAGAATGTTCGAATTATAGTTGATATACAAATTAAAAATTCCATCTCCCATCACGACCAAACTATAAAAATTACATTGTTTTACATTACTAAGTTTTTACACTATGTATGATCACGTTGTTCTAGTGAATTATATGATGGAAACAAAGCAAATTTCGTTTATTACAACTTAGTTGCGTTTAATTGTTTAAATATGAAATGTTAACCTAATCGGTTAGCGTAACTTTGTGATTGTTTTAATTTAGACAATTTGTTTTTGTAGTTTGGTCGCTGCAGCCTGATGAGAGATCGAATTTTTAATTTGTATATCAAATATAATTCGAACGTTGTCGTGAGCTCTAAACCGGACGACAATTAAGCGAAGCAAATTTCGTCTCAATTCAATCAATCGCTAAGTAACGCCAACCGATTAGGTTAACTTTTTTATATTGAATATTACGTTCATGTGATGATATTAGTTTTATATGACCAAGTTTTAAACATTCGTTCATGAATGTCAGGTATTGTTGCTGTAGCGGTAGCACATTTTGTATAAATGGAAGCTAAATACCATTGTTGTTTTTTTAAGTTATTTTTATAATTATTTCTTCACACAAGTATTCCTGGGGACTCCCCCAGTGAGTTATTTTACTTCCTCAATTTCCCAGAATTTTCGAAGCGTTTTATCCACTTTCGACATTGAACAATGGAACATAATTTGATCATGGCCGAAAATGTTGTCTTCCCTGATATGACCCATCCGAATACAATGGGGTCTTTTATGAAATTTTTGACGCGCGTTTAATTGATTAAACATTACAAATCGATTGAATTAACCGTTTTATGACAAATACCTGTCAACATTTTTATAATAAATGTATAACTAAAAGAATATACTAATTAAAGAAAAAAAATTCGTCTTTATCTAAAAAAAGCGCATCGTTTGTTTCATAATAGAAAATTTTCGACATCGTCTAAAAAAAGGTTCCAAACGACCTGGACGTTTACATTTCAAGATAACAAATATTTGGATGCGTTAAAAATGCAGGCAGAATGCGAAAAATTAGGTTGGAATATGTTATGTTCCATAACTGACCCCAAAAATAAGGTTGTCTATTTAACGTTTCTAATAAATTAAATATTTGACAAATTGAGGTCCTTTAAAGACCATAGGTGTCTATTACAGTAGGAAGCATACGAGAAGTGAACAGCTGTACCAAGAGTACAGGATTATTATAGAAACAAAATTGCCAATGTTATCAAGCGCGCTAAAACTGAGTATTTCTCCTCAAAATTGAGGAGTCTTCATTACCTTCAAAAGTTTTTTAAAAAAATCTCGAATCTGTTGGTGTTTCATTGGCGAGCAATAACCTTCCATTTTCATTTACAGAAAATGACTTTAATTTTTGTTTCCCAGGTAACTAGTACTGCATAGTCAGTTAATTTTGATGTCGGCGAACATTTTAAATCTACTAAATGGAGCTTTAGTTTTAAAAATATGAACATTGCTGACCTTACAAATGCTGTCAACTCGATTAAATCTATCGCTGTTGGTATCGATGAAATACCTATTAAATTTATTAAGCTACTTTTCCCTAGAATCTTTTGCATGTTATTAACAATCAGCATGTTATTACGTTTTCGACTTTTCCATCAACATGGAAACATTCAATTATTGTTTCCACTCCCAAGAAAAAAAACGCTACAATTGTATTTGATTTTCGACCTATTAGCTTACTTCCGACTCTGTCCAAAGTATTTGAAAAGATAGTTCAAATGCAGATCCTGTTGCATGTAGAATCTCAAAATTTGTTATCTATATATCAATCAGCGTACAGATTTTACCATAGTACCAATCATAATATGATCTACTAATCGTTCTCACAATAACTTACCCAAAATACATTTTAATGGTATAATACAAATATTTACAAATATATGTAATACCAATATATGGTTTATTTAAAAATAACACTTAAACTAAATTTAAATCACTAAATAGTTTTGGTAACACTTATAAATTTTTATTAATAAAGTTTTATTAATCACACAATACTTTAATTTATTATATAAATTACTTTAAAATCACAAACGTTTAAGTTAAATATAACAATATGGCGACAAACTCATCATCACAGTAGCAAGTGAGAAAAATAAAATATGACGAATTGCAAGAGTGTACAAAAACAAATGACGGTTCATTTGTTTTTGTACACTCTTGCAATTCGTCATATCAATCATTTTTGAACCGATTCATCAATTATTAGGTGTTTACCTCTGAAAAACAAAAGTGCGAGTTGTCGTATACTATGACAAACATAGCGGTAATCTCGATCCGTTATTTCTAATTGCAATTGTATCTGGTAGTAATATGGGTGATTTTATTTTATACCTTTTCTTATTGCACCCTCTTTGAAGGTGACGTTGAGTTTCTTTTTGTAATTTATTAATATAAATGCTTGCTTTCTGGAGATGATATTTTTGAAATTAAATTGCAAATGTTGCATTTAAGAAATTTAGTCCAATTCTGTGTTTACTTATTAATTGTAAATTTTGTGAAGAGCATCCAAAAGCCATATTGTGGCCACTAATTTTTCCGAGTTGGTTTAAAAAGAGATTTATGTTTAATTTACGGTTGGTATTGATTGATTCAAAATTGTCATCTTGAAAATGGTTTTCTTTTGTTTCAGATTTAAATTGTTGATTGTTTTAAGAGGAATGCGATGTTCAATTTACATTTGATAAATCATAAGGACTATTTTAATTTTGATGATCAGATGTAATTAGCTAATTAAGGGTTTCGTCTGCTTCACTGATATTTGGCGTTTAGAACTCAACTGTTTTCTTTACAAAACGCCCTCTGTAAAATATCAAAATATTTGTATTCATTATATAGTTACGAAATATAAATGATTTACATCCTAAAATTAATTTCCATATAAATCAGGCAGTCGTAACTGTACTTACTTAGATCGTGTTGATTGCCGATTTTTATGCTTTATTTGTTTTAGAACACAATTTTGACTTCTTCGTCCCTTATTATAATTTTAATTGTTTATTAACACCCAGTCTCGTAAAAGACTTCTAAATGAGCATGCTATCCTTAGAATTCCACCAAAATTCCATCGGCTTATCGTATGAGGCATCTAAACAAATGTTAGATCAAAGAAAATATGGATACCGCCAAAATTAAACCCAAACCCCGCTTTTGTTAACGGACACGCAGTTTAGAATCAGTATGTACGTGACACGTGCAGTCGCAAAGAAAACCACGCGAATTTGATGGTACTGTATCAGCCATGAAAGAGTATTGCTTGGAACTCGTTGCGCTCTCCAAGCAACTTGATGGCTCAAAAATAAAGACCATGTGTTCCAAGGCTATATATATATTGCTTTATAGTATATACAGTTTAACAAGGAGGGTTTTGCTCGAATTGGACAGTCTTTGAACAAGTTTTTAGATCAGATGTTCTTGAATTCCCAATAAGCCTATGACTCAATCCATCGAGCTAGCTTATGGTTTGCTTTGTGATGTCTGTAACTACACATTTGAAGCAAAGATAAGTTTCGGGTCCCTTGTCACTTATGATAATTGTGTGTGAGGGAATATGGTTAATGACGTTTGAGAGAAGAATCGTGTGCATAATATATGGCTCCAAGCGCGACGATGACGACACTTAACGAGTTGTATTAAACCACGAGAAAAGGAATCAAATTTAAATTCCTGATCTCGTTCATGAAATAAAAGGATAGCGAGGAAACTGGTTCGGTCACGTTCTGCGTGCCGAACCTAAATGAATGGTTCAGTGATTTCCGAGAGGAGAGCCGCCATTTGGCAGGCACAAAGATCGCGGTCAGTGATGATGGCACCTTGAGCTTCTAGGTAGATATCGGCTTGTCCTCTTTCGGTTGTCTAGAACAATAAGAAGAACAATAATAACAACAAAATTGGGAAAACGATTTTTGTTTCCAGAGTCATTTTTTGTTTGGGGGACTAGCATATGGAACAGCCTAGTTATGAAAATAAAAAATTCCCTAGCGATAGGCATGTTTCGTAAAAAGTACTTTAGAGTTATTTAACAACCTATATGATCGCACACACGATAGTTAAAAAAATAAAAAATATAAACATTTTTTATTATTATTATTGTTGTTGTTTTTATAATTATTATAGTTATTATTTTAGTATAATTAGATTTAAAAATGTATTAAAATTTAATTTCCAACTAATGTAATAAGTCCTGAACGACTTCGAACATAATAAATAAATCAATATAGCCTTTGATTTAAAAACAAACCAATAGATGGCCGCCCACCCTTTATTAAATAAATTTTTATTTATTAATGTAAATTATTTTCTAAAATGATTGTATGAAATAAATAAATAAAATAAAATAAATTTACAAGTTGCCTTTTTGTATGTCTCCTGGCGGTGGGTAACCGAGTTAAAAGAAAATTTTGTTAGAAATAACAATTATGGGACCAGGTACTTATCATACCACCTTTGTATTTACACTGAATCATAAGTAATTTTAATTAAAATACTTTAAATGCATAAATATGTTCGATATACGAGACAAATCTAATTTATCTAACACACACAATTAATTAAAATGATATAAATTTTTTTTCTATGATATACATAGATATATTCATAGTTCTTGATGAAATTTCTTTTTGTACATAATATTGATTGATCTTTATTGTCCTCGTCGTCTATATCTTAAATATACTGTGTCATAAATCATTAATTTTTATTAGATACATCATATAAGAAATGAAAATTTTCATAACAAAAAAACATAAATTTCTTTCAAGAGAGATAACCAATAATAAAAAGTCGGAGAACAACATAAGCTACACATAATATACGAAACTATAAAGTTTTATTGAATAGAAAATGAGAGATAGATTCAACAATTTAAGATAACATTTTTAAGAACGCTTGCCTGTATACCAATATGTTGACGAATCACCAGAGACAGGTAAATTGACTAAATCATGTTGTATGGAAATCTTCAAGGGTGACTTGCATAAGGTTACCACTATATTATACTCGAAACTGTACGAGTCTATATAACCAAAATAAAACCTTGAGTTACTCACTCGTACGTCATGCTCAATTTGAATTTTAAGTCGAATGTTATTTCAAAAAAATTAAATTGACCATATAAAATCAATAAGACTATGACCTATGACATCGGACTTGGTAAATTTATATACGAGCAACAAAAGTAATCAACAAAACAAAAACCATAAGCACACAATACCGTGTAATGAGATGTTTTAGTGATTTTTTCCCACATTATAACTGTTTAGGCAGTCAAAACACTTAAACGGACGATGATGTGTGTAGTAGATCGATAATTAAATATTTATTCAATTACATGATTGTATGTATAGTCGTTAAATTATTTAAATGATGAGCTTACCAAACAGATTCAAGTTAAACTAACAAGTATATTTACTATAAGAGCTGATCCTTCAAATGATTTACAAGACCTCTCAGTAAGATACATATTTAAAATGGATTTGTTTAAAAATTATAAATGACCTCTAAATAACCTTTAATGCAAAAGCCGCAATTCGTGCGTTTCCAATTTTTTTCGCTGTTTGATACGCAGCTGGCGCAACATTGAAAGTTTTTGGTAGATTGAATATTAGTAGTAGGTACTATAACAACGGCGGATGTGTGTGTCGTTATTTTAATTATTCAGAACTAGATGTTGTGCAAAGCAAAGCTCAGTTTCGATCTGATGAGGAATTTAGTTAATAATTATTTGTCATCTCATCTGGCCATGGCGGCCGAGTGCTATGTGTAATTGCAACCAGCAACCAGCTTTATGTTATTATACACAAAATTCAGACACAAAGCCGAAAATCGTATATCACCGTGTGATTTCCCTAATCCACAGGTAAAAACAACTGGGAACACCGTTTCCCTGATAAAAAGGCGATTTTGAGGAATAATAATTCCCCAAACTAGAAGGTCTATCGATTGGCGCGGCTCACCATAGACCAAATTACACTAGCCGCCTATTTATAAGGGATTATCAGAACAAACTCACGTTTCTGATAGACACTGGAGTTGACATAAGCGTCATTCCTTATACAACATGTATAAACCACAAAACGCGAGTCAACAATGACTTAGTTTTGTCAGTCACCAATGGTACCACAATTAATACCTACAGCAGCAAATTGCTGAAAGTAGATATTGGTCTAAGACGGAACTTTCTGCATGCATTCACGATCGCAAACGTGAATCGCCCTATCATTTGTGCCGACTTTCTTAAGAAATAAGGCTTACTAGTCGACCTTAAGAATAGGAAGCTGATTGATCAAGTCACATAACTATCGATCAATGTGTCACAGACACAAGTGAACATGGTAACGGTACCTGACCGTTACCCTATTCCCCACATCCAGAACTTTTCCATGCACCTACAAGGTTGCAAGATATTCTCGAAGATCGACTTGGTCCGAGCTTGTTATCTTATCCCTGTCGCAACTGAGGATATTCACAAGATGGCAATCACTACTCCATTTGGTTTATTCGAGTTTCGGACTACGCAATGCCGCACAATCGTTCCAACGGTTCATCAACGAGATCGTCAAGGATCTCGACTTTGTGTTTGTCTACATTGACGACATACTTGTAGCCTCAACTTTGGAGGAACAACACATGTTTTACCCAAAAACACTGTTTCAAAAACTTTCTGAATACGAGGTGAGCATCAACAGTGCGAAATACATTTTCGGCGCTAGCACCCTCGACTTCCTCAGTCACAAGATTACCCCGAATAGTATTCTGCCGTCCACTGAACGAATTAACGCCATTCGGGAATTTCCAGCTCCACAAACCATCAGACATACACAGCAATTTATATGCCTAGGATAGCGGAAACCTTATCCCATGTGGTAACTTTACTAAAGAAGCCCAAAACTCCGAAAAACTTCTTCTGGCCAGATGAATGTCAACAGGCATTCGACCAGCTAAAATCCACTTTAGCTCACATTGCGTTATTGACACACCCAATACACGACGCTAAAATTAGTGCCGCAACCGACGCCTCTAGCACTGCTGTAGGCGCCGTGCAACAATGGTGCAATGGGGATTAGGAGCCGCTTGGTTACTTTCCGAAGAAGCTTTCGAATGCAGAAAAAAATATTCCGCATTTGATAGAGAGCTACCAGCTGTCTGCCAAGCGTAGGTCTACCAAGCGTGGTTGCCGATACACTGTCTCTAGCATCAAACCACGAAGCTTCATCTGTCGAGACCCACTTCGACATGAAACAAATTGCAAAATCGCAAGAACCTGACACGGAACTTCAGGATATTCTTTCTGGTCCCTTAAAACAATCAAATTCTACTTGGAAATTAGAAATTTTTAAATTGGCTGACATAGCGATTTACTGCGAAGCTTCAACGGGCAACAACCGTCCGTATATCGCAGAACCACTGCGACGAAACATTTTTAATGCACTGCTTATTATATTGCATCAAAGCTTTGGTGAGCTAACTTTAAGCTATTATTCTCGGTTCCAACCGGATCAGAACCACCTCGTACCATCATCAATTAAACGGTATGGTTGAGCGTTTTCACCGCCAGCTGAAAACTTCATTCAAAGCCCGAAGTAACACTATTACTATTGGAGTTCCGAGATACCTATACTACTACTAGGTATCCGAGCTACAGTAAAAGAGGATCTCAAATGTTCCCCAGCTGTGCTTGTCTACGGGCAAACAATGAAACTACCAAGTGAATTTTTTGTAGATAACCCTCTTTCACCTCTCAGTGCAATTGACTCTATGATCGAACAACTGCGATCAAGTATGAGCAACTTAGTGCCCAAAAACACTCGTGTATCCAAACAAACGGACATACACGTCCCGAAGTCACTAGACACTAGTGAGTTCGTGTTTGTGCGAGTGGATAAAGTGCGCACAGGTTTGGCACCACCATACGATGCCCCATACAGAGTCATTCGACGCTTACGAAAACATTTCGTACTGGACGTCAAAAATAAACATCAATCTGTCAACATTGATAGATTGAAACAGGCAATCGGAATTCTTTCTTTGGCTGAGAAACCTCCAACAAGAAAAATCCGAAAAGTCCGCATAAGAGTGTGAAACTTTCACGTTGTGTTATTTCCTAATGTTTTATCAGACACTGGACTACAGTTGTCAGCAACGAAGATGCACAAGCAACACTGTTGAATCTGTCACAAACAAATGAAACAACACTGTTGTTTTCACAAACCACGGTAGCAACCAGTTCCCCTCTGCCACCACGGTCGAGATATACATTATTTCCCGTTGTCATCTACAGACTTTATCTGGATAAACATTCACCTTTCTCGGGGGGATGCTTCACTTAGGGCGAGGTCCTGTAGTAGTTTAGAGTTCTCCCCTAACACAGGGTATCTACGAGATCGCGATGGCTTTCTCCAGAGTAGTTAAGCTTAACTTAAGCACGTCATATTCTTACGGTACCAAATCAAATCAGAGTAGGATAGACAATCACTCGCAGAAGAGTACTGGAGCGACCATCGCTACGCACACAATTAAAAAATTATTTAGATATTTCGTGCAAATCTATATAATTCGCTAACGGTACATGTACATTGTACATAAATATATATAGAGCGTAAAGTAGCATTTACACATAGCACTCGGTCGCATAGCATTCGGTGAGCTTTGCTTTGCACAACACCCAATTCTGAATAATTAAAATAACGACAACAGTCCACCGTCGTTATAGTTCTTTTACTGAAGCATTTTATACTTTTTATGCGACCCTTGTATATATACAACATTAAATGGATGATTATGATTTGTATACTCATATCAATTATGTAGACCCCACACCAAAGCATACGAATATATTATCTATACATACTTATACTCGTATAACTGAGGTAAATTATGAAAGGCTAAAAAAATATCAGTTTCATAAAAAAAAACTGCAAAAATTACATAACCAGTTGTAACATAAACCACACTTGGATAAAAACGTTAAAACCTTTAAAGCTGTATAGGGGTAATTAATCATTGGAAATATTAGCAATCGGTGGTGCCAGTGACTAAAAATTGAGATAACTAGTTTCGCATTCCAAGCAAAAAGATATATTTCATAGGTGTCAAGTATATGAAACCTACAGGCTTTACATCAAAATACTACTGTACGGGAAGTAGGAAATTTGTTATTTACGAGAGTTAATTAATCATCGGTATTTGAGATAATCAAATTTCGCATTATTTTTGAATCTTTAATTAAAGCAAAGTAAGAAAAGGTCGGTTTTTTCTAGAATTGTGAAGAAAAATATACCGTGGGTTATGATTGTTCACCTATATGAAACGGAATGTGAGGTGGACTCCATAGTAGTGAAGAGTGGTAAAGCGACGTCCTTTTAATTGTGTATTAATTGTGTCCTTTTAATCGATCAGATTTTTTATTTCTGTTTTTATTTTGGCCTTGAAAGTTTTTCTTGGAGGTTTTTAAATTTGAATTTTCGTTCAAATACTAATCAGTAAATACTGTGGATATGTAGTAATGGGTTTTTGTCATACTTTGTAACGATTCAAGGTGCAAATGTCGATTGTCAGCTCATGGCGACCTCAACACTTACGATTAAATTTATCATCATCAACAGTTATATCAGAAACCGTTAATAGTGACAAACTTCCCTTTCACGAGCTTACCAGCAACAACAATTGGAGTCAGTGAAGCAAATGTTTCCATCGCTAATCTGGGACTAGGCAAACAGAATCTGCTAAAACATGTAATCGATATTGGAGATGCTAAGCACGTTAAGACCCAACTAGCCAAACCCGTACATATGCACACAACAATGTATGAGCTTGTTATAAAGCTTACAAGAAAGTTACATTTGAGATCATGTATTTTTTTCATGCATAAGTTCGGTTACATTTACAACTGTTCTGTACTCATACAATATCACTAATAATCATGCTTTTGCAAACTAGTGAAAAAACCTATCCTAAATTGTAAACAAATGGTTGTAACTTCACAGAAAATGATTGCTTTTGGTTATACAATTTTAAATGGATACATATTAAATAATTCATAACCGTAGTGTGTGCAATTTCCCGTTTCGTTGTCGTAACAATAACCCAATAACCAAAATGTGAGTATAACATCAGAACTGTCATTATGTGACAGTTTATTGAAGCAAAATATTAAAATTTAAAAATAAAGTGCCAAACGGAAAGAAACCTTTTAAGCTTAGCAGTACATTTTACAGAAAAGTGGAGCGCTAAATAAGCATCCAAAAACTGATCCCACTCTAAATTTATCTACTGCCATTATGGAAGAAATCTATACTTCTTCTACTGTTCGCGGCTGTGAAAAATGATTTTGATAACTTTCATTTCAAATATCACAATATAGAAGATGAAGTGCCTATTGATATAAATAACTAGAGTACTCCAATGAATTTTTCGAGGAATATATCGAAAATGTTCTTCCATATCATTATGATTACCAATGATACTACAGCCAACTGGGTCAGCAATAATACTTGTATCTGAATCCTTATCCTGGAGGTTAGAGTTGCCTGTTTGTAAGTCAATATTCACTTCACAATACTTTCCTTTTTGTCCGCCAGCCCGAATGGCACTATATTTTAACACGGCGTAAATAAAAAAAAATTTGTTTTTCAGGTGCGTATAATTCCTGTTTGCTAAGCGAACAACATCAAAAAACAGTTGTATAATTCGCCAATATTTTAGAAAAGCCATTTTCGTGGTGCCTTAGGCAGCTTTCCCAGTTCAGGTAAATTATCTTAAAAGTTCCTGTTTGAAAAGGATTTCTGAGATTTTGTTAGCAACTTTTGTAGCATCGCCGTCCCCTTTTGTTCCTCCTATTGCTGTTAGTATTTTTACCTGAAATTAAAAAAGCATGCAATTATTGTCAAAATTGAGAAAGAAGAACAAATAAGACTTTACTATTTGCGATCTGAAGGCATCATCACTGTGTTTATTTTCAAAATCGTCGACTTGATTGACGGTATAAATGGGCAATTCATGCTCTAGAGGTTAAATAAGTGTTCCCATGAACCTGGCCCCGAAGGATTAGAATTGGTTTTGGCCAATTCGTAAATCTCTTTCAGCATGCACTTGTATTATTGCGATTTCATTTCCTTGAATGTCCATTTTGATATTTAAAGCGTCGATTTTTGCATTTAACAATTGATAATGTATTGAATCTCCAAAAATATAAGTAGAAATAACTGAAATTTTGGTTAAGTTTAACTAGTATAACATTTAGATTAATATTTCATTAATCTCATTAATGTGAGATGTGCGTGCTGGACTGATTATCAAAGGCATTTTTATGTTCATTAGACGCTATTATAAGTTCATATTCAGTATTTGGAACAAATAATTTAATTGGAATTACTTTTTTATTGTGTGCCAGTATATCTTGGGTATCTTTAAAGCTGCGATTTAATGATGTTGCTGTGATTTAAAAGTGTATTGATGTTTTCGTTTATTCGTGCCACAATATCTAAT
This sequence comes from Tipula confusa, assembly GCA_963556175.1. Classification (NCBI taxonomy): domain Eukaryota; kingdom Metazoa; phylum Arthropoda; class Insecta; order Diptera; family Tipulidae; genus Tipula; species Tipula confusa. The sequence continues at coordinate 134,748,064 of OY744476.1, read as the reverse complement.
AAACCGTAACGCAATTTGAATTAATAATTTATTTTTGCCAAACTATGTATCACGTAAAAATATTCAGTTAGCCAAAAATTCCTACATACCTTTCTTCTGACTCAGTATCCATCAGACGATTACCATAAAGTTTCTCCAAATCCATTGCTTCTCTATAATTTGCGATATTGTTTGCCTTGAAAGTATAAATATCTCTTTCCCAGGATCCGTCTGGTTGTGAATGTTCATCCTGTTTATATTTTATATTTTTTAAACTTTTGGTGGATATAATAAAATACTGTTTTCCCATTTGCTTGGAACAGCCACAACACACTTTTCCCTATCTTCAATGGTTTCACATAAAGTGTAAGGCATTTTTAATTAGCTATTTATTTATAATAAACACAAACTCAACTAAAAAATCTACCCCTATCGCACACATTTAGGTAACATTTTGTCCTATTCTGAAAGATTTATCACTGAAATGTACGCATGTAGTCACAAAATAAGAAAATTATTATAATATTTGAAAAATGTCACCTTACCCACACATTTCGGCATTATTTTGTGTTATTTTGACTAACTTCTCACTAAAATGTATGCATAAAGTCACTAAATGTCACCTTAAATATATATTTCCGTATCATTTTGGTTTATTTAAAAAAAGTTTCTCAATGAAAATGTCTCAAAAGTATGCACAAATCTCAAAATTCTGTAAATATTTGGTAATTGAAAAATATCACGTTATATCAGGGTTGCCAGATTGTCAGATTTATCTGAAAATCTCAGTTTTTTTTAAGAGGACAAAATATTTTCAGTTTTTCTAAGATAATTCAGATTTTTGTTTTAATAATTAAGTATTTTTATTTTATTTTTTAAAAATTCCGAAATAATGTGTTTAGCAATTCCGAAAAACATGCAGTTTATCAAAATTCTGCTGACTATAAAAAGCGTTTACTATTTCTTTTATTTGTTTGTTGGGCTTGTATTCAATTTTATTTGTGATTACGGATGTTGGGGTCTGTTTGTCAAATTATTTGTGGTTATGTTTGCAGTTGAGCAAACTGAAATTGATATGGTGTGAAATAAAAGTGATAATAATATTTAGAATAAATTATTAATTATAAGATTTGCAATAATAAATAATACAGTTTTGTAGTAAAGTTATTTTTTTTGTTTTATTTTTTGGCAGATTTTTTTTTTCGACAGTGTATTGTTTTTTTTACATTACAATCGGTTTTTTTGCAGTTTTTTTCCTTATAAAATAAGTATGGCAACGCTGCGTTATATATACATTTCGGTATCAATTCGTATTATTTTGATAATTGTACCAATGAAATGTACACATAAAGGTAAATTACCCACCGTATAAGTAATTTTTCAACCTTAAGTACTCATTTGAAGAACTTTAAGTATTTAATTATTATCTAATTTTAGCGCCATTTTATTTTGTTGGTCTTCATCGGATTACTGATTATTTTAGGTTAAAAAAGTAAATTTTTCACTTTAAAATTTTTTTAAACATTATCTCCAAACATATGTTTTCATTAGCTTAAATGTTTGCTTATACATACTGTTATAATTTGGTGACAGAGTGATCGTTTCAGTTATAAAGCATGCGCTCAGTGCGCATTCAGTTTTGCATACAATCATTCCCTAAATCACGCACATTACGCGACATTCTTGTTATATTTATGCACCCGTGTGTGTACTTATAGCAACAATGCGTACGCTCATAATGTATACTTTTTTCGTTTGTGGTTCGTTGGGAGCGCTATTCTGGCTGTTGAAGCCAAGATGTATAAGGAGATAGATCGAAAGCTCTTTATAGTCCGCAAGACAGACGGCAGTGTTCGATTCTGCATAGACGCAAGAAAAGTGAACACAGTTACAGTGAAAAATTCTTACACATTGCCACCCATTGTAGGATTGCTAGGGCGTCTGAACAAGACAGGGTTTATTTCTAGTCCAGGCTTAAAAGACGCTTATTGACTAAAACCATTACGACAGTTTTCACTGTGCCGGAAAGACCACTATACCAGTTTACAGTCATGCCTTTACCACTATACCAGTTTACACTCATGGCCGACTGATGCATTGAATGATACCCCATGAGCTACCCAATCAGATATTTAAATATCTCGTTGACTTGTTAATTGTTGTTGAGAACAATTTGATGAACAATTTTTGCTACTGAGTATAGTATGTAGGTTTTTAACTAGCGCTGCCTTCACTATCAACTTGGAGAAAAGCAAATTCCTCCTTAAAGAAATCCACTATCTTGGTTTCATTGTTGGTAATAGTGTACTCAAGCTTAACCCCTCAAAAGTGCATGCCATTACCTTATATCCTACTCTTAAGATAGTTTGACAGCTCCGAACATGTTTGAGTAAGACCGGGTGGTACCGACGTTTTATCGATCAATATTCGGATTTGGCAATAACACTCACTAATCTTTTAGAAAGAACTAGAAATTAAAATGGAACGCTCTCCTATGTTTGATTTTAAACTATAGAGGCCGGCAATTGCTCGATCCATTTTGTAATTTGTCCTTCTGGTTCCTTGAATTTCATTAGCCATTTAAGTGCAGCATGGTCTGCTCGAATAAAGAACTCTTGCCAATTAAGAAACTTATGAAATTGTTTGTCGCTGTCTACCACCACCAGCAGTTTTCTTAACTTTTAGGTTTTTGGGTTTTGTGATAGGTCTTGTCGGATCCCCATATTACTATCCATTTTTCCCAGCTCATGGATATTCCTTTGTGCGGGCGATTCTTCTAAGGCTGCTAAATTCTTGGGATCATTTTATACTTCTTGACTCGATACTATATGTGACCCAATTAGTATAGAGCCTTCTTGAAAAGGCTATATTATTATGTGCTCAACTTTAACCCGGAACCGGTTGGTTTTTAGCACTTGCTGAAGATTACGTACATGTTCATCAAATGTACGTCCTAGTACGATAATATCACCCTGATATACCAAACAAAATTTCCAATTAATACCTCGTAGAACATGCCATTAATCGTTCAAATGTAGTATGGACGTTACATAGTCCAAAAGATGTCACGAAGTTGGCACAAGCCACTCCCTGCAGTAAATGTTGTGTCCTCTTTTCGTCCCCTATGACACTTAGTGCCAGATTCAAATTCATTACTCCCACTTCAAATGTTGGCAGGAGTTTCACTAGGTTTCACTTATTTTATCTTGTTTCCTCAAGGCCACGATTTATTCTGGCATAGATAACTATAAGATAGTATTCCTATCCTTCCCTAGTGATAACCCATAATCCAATATGTTCATCGTCAATAATTTGTAATGGCACCTCTATATTGTGGCACATCAATACCTGGTTCTTCAAATCAAAAGGATGTCTCTGTTATAAAATCTAGGCCCATAATGCAATGATCGGTTACACTGGCAACTATAAATCGACGTTCTAACCGTATTCCTCCGATTATGACTGGACGCAAATACTCTCCTTTTACTGCTACATCTACACCAGTAGCCGTCCTAAGGTTTTAGCTGTAACGAACAATTTTCTCTATTCGTTCTTGAGGTTCCATAGAGCTGGGCAATTAGAACAGTGACCCTGGAGCATTTACTCTCGTTCCGTAAAGTTGGTAGAACTTAGTTAAATCTGGATCTTTATTCATATGGCGAAATAAATAATCTGCCTAACCAGATGTCTCTTCTGGGCGCCTATCTGCTGCAATCTCTTCGGGTTTTCCCCGATTGTCAGTCGTTAAATCGGTTTTTGGCTCTTTACAATCAATGATAAAATGCCCAGATTTTTGATATTTTTGACCAAAACTGGAACCTTCGGCGTCTACCCAGTCATTTCATAACCTTGGTCATCTCTTATGCCAAGGCACTTAATTTCCTTTAAGACACCTACAGGAGCTTTAAAATAAGCTTGTCGCGCGAGTTTCTTTATTTCTGGTACCACATCTTGAAGGATGCATCCCTCTAGATACGACTGCAGCTCATTTCTGTTAAGCTGTTCTAGAGCTGTCCATCTATTATAGTTATTTTGGAATTGCATCATTAAATGATAGAGGTTTCACGGTTCCTTTATCTTCTCCGTCAGATAATTCGTTTCTAGTGGTTTTTACACATCTCTGATGGGCAATTCCATCTGTGTACGTGGAGAACCCTTATACTGTACAGCTTTAAATTCTTTCAGTTTGTCCTCCAATTATTGCATCTTTCCCATTACATTATAATGCAGCAGCTATAGCTGCGAAGGATTTCTTGAAATCTCGTATTCCCCCTTCATGTTTATGGCTCCAAACAGAACCTCGCTAAATTATGACACGCTTCTATCGCTCGGACCGTCGCCAATATTTTTTTAACTAAAATTTTGAAAACTAAATCAAGACTTACTGAAATAGTAACAAATTCTTTCCAAAAAATACGGCACAATCCATGCTATTATGAAGCCTCAATCTCCTATTCAGTATGCTTAAGTTTGCATCAAGTCTTATTTCCTGTTTCTAAAGAGCTTCCAAAACGATCTTTGTAAATTGGGGGTTCAGATTACCTTTGTTGACTGTAAGAAACCTTAAAATTGAACTACGGTGAACCGTTGAATTAAGGCCAAATTCAGGAACTACAATATAACAAAAAGGTTACCATTTATTATTTCATCCGGGTTTGCATTCAAGTCAAAATCATTACTACACACGTCAAACACGAAAAACGATGACCCTGTCACTTTTTACCAAATGATATGAATATACCGACATATACCGTGTCATTGTATATTAGCTTTTGTTTCTAGTGTACTACACTTGACGATTGTTCAATTGTGGATGATGGTGTTTCTACAAGATATACTAATTAATTCAGTTGTTATTTTTTTTATCTCGAATAGAACATTTTTCGGCAATGTCGGTATGTTACTAGAGTAAATAAAATTTGAAGTACATAATGTACTTGACTAATTTGGCGCCGAAATTTTATTATAGAAATTCAACGTTGTTTGAATAGAATTTTGATGGTGAATTCTTGCTATTGAATTTTGTGAAGTGTTTAACACTTTATGGTAAAGTGTGCATGCTAATTTTTTTTATGTAACTTGAAGTTGATACAACTTTTTTGATTTAATTATTCAGTATTCATTCGAAGGCCTGTTAGAACGTCGATTTAGAGCTGAATGGCACTCCTTCATTTTTAATTTAAGTGTACCTGATTTAACTGTTATCTTACTTCAAGTAAAGAATTAAAATTATACTTTGAGCATCATAAAAAGTTCTGCACTTTAATGACGAATATTATAAAAAATTTTGGACCCAGGTGTGAGCCGTGTGGTGCACCGAAAAGAACGTTTATCGTTTAGAGTTAGGAATTAAATTCTTTGGTTACTAAAAACTATTGAGACAGTGCCAATCAGTATCTTTAAAATTCCAGATAGCTCTTGGTGTATTAAGCGTCTATTTTGCTTTGTGTACTAATACGCAATTTAAAATTGACATCACTTAGTCTCAAAATCTTTGGTCGATGCGATAGCAACGTCTACCTTATGTTTTAAACAGTTTAGGTGATAAAGTCGACTGGTCATCTGTAGCTTTGGCCAACAACTTTTACGATTACAGATAAAAAAATCGCTATTTATAGTCCGTAATGCACAAAACGTCTTCAACTTACCTCAACAATTTAACTGTGCCGCACGATTTAACTTTCATCTTTTTCTTCGTTATGTTACAAACAACTGGTGTTCCCGCGCCGAAAATTATGTTTTGGTTCATGCTCAGATATTGCGTTGCGCCGGAATGTAAAATCTTCTGCGCTAAATAATGGTTTTATTGTCTTTTTCCTTTTCAATACGATCGGGAAATTGATGACCTTTTTTGTTGCAAGAGTAACAACGAAAGTCTTTGAATTTTACTTGTTCTTGCCTCTTTTGTCTCGTGGGCGACTCTTCTTGATTGATTGACTGATTGATGAGACTGTGAGACCAAGCGCTTATCAAATGTTCCGGTTAACGACGGTCCTATTCCCACAGCCTTATAACATTTAATAAACGATGAGGATAGCAGGGGTTTCAGACACCTAATGATCTATTCTATTTTTAAGGTGTAGGGAAAGGAAAGGTATGTCAGTAATGACACAATTGGTCCCGTTTCCCGGTAGCCAATATTCAAACTACTGTTAGCATAAGACAATCACAATTTTATTAAACTGCTCTGCAGTCTGTATTCTGTGCTATGTCATGTCTTATTAGCAACTCCAGTGTGTCACCATTCAACTGTAATCTGCAAAAAAATTCCCTAAAAACGAAATTTATTAATATGCTAATTTCTGCAAGCCGAATGCTGTAATAAATTGGATTAGTTTTTGCCTGAAATTTTTAATTAATTAATTTATTACATCATTAAAAATATAAAATTATAATAATTATATTATAAATTAGATTTTAAAAAAGATAAAACATTACAAATCAATTGAATTAACCGTTTAATGGCCAATACGTCATGTAGTCGCCAAAAATCCAATTTATATACATTTTATTTGACACAAAACTTTAAAATTACAAATTAATTGAACTAGCCATAATCGCACGAAAATCTAATTAATATTGACTTCTGCATGACCTTCGACCGATTTCCATAACTCGCAATGTCCTAAATACGCAAATTTCCATGTCCTTAAATTCTCTAAGCCTTTCAAATTGTCGATGAACTAAAAAAATAGTTGTTGTTGCCTTGATGCTGATTTATAAGTACCGTCCAGCCAACATTTCGTTGAATGACTTGTTCATACAAAACGTTGCAAAAAAAAAGCACCCATTCGATATGGAAAATTAAAATTAAAAATCACCTTTGTTCACACAGCACAATTTCCGGGTTTTATTTTCAGTTTTTTGCGAATTCCACTGTAATTAATGTGCCGATGATTTTGCTACTACACACATAACCTTACTTTTTGGAACAAATTGAATTCACTTCGATGAAAAAACGAATTTTTCATAATTAAATTTATTTATGTTCTTTACGGATTCACTGGCCAGGTAGCTGGTCCCAAAACCTGAAGTAATGCTGTGAGTTTATTTTAATAAACCACAACACAAATTTAATCGAGGAGCAAATGAAAATTGCGAGTAAATTTTGAAGTGTAAACAAATGAATGACATTTGACACTTTGCTAAGTTGATTTTACTAAATTTTTTTTTAAAGTAACCTGATTATGCAGTCATGTTTAGATGTCTCCATTCAAAAGCATTTCAGAGGCTCATTAGGACATCAAAATATTAAACATTCAAAAGTTATTACACTTTTGAGGTTATACAAGACAACGAACTTTATATAGCAAACGATGACGGTGTAAATATTTCAATGTCATTGTGTTCATCTTATTGACATTCGATATGCATTACCATAAACCATAATTTTGCAGAGAATTTAAATTCTACAATTCTTAGAACTAAAGTGCTTAAATCATTTTTACAAATATTTTGTTGTTTAACATTTGCTAATAAAAGAGTACCAAAACCACCGACACATTTCATTTTACAATGTAAACACCGGAATCATAAGAGAATGTGACCGTTTAAAATTTACCATTGCAAAGTATTTTATGTTTGCACGTGAGAATAATGCATGTAAGTACATAATTATGGTTAGTTATGATCCTTTATGGTTTACGATATAATTGCCTTATGGTCATAAAATTATTACCCAAAAAACATCAACAACCATACGTTTATCATTCAAAGATGCGTTGTAATAGTTATGCACATAGTGGAATACAAACTAATTCTAATGTCATGGATATTACGACGGATGGCATGATATTAGCTATTCAAATTATACAAGATTATTATTTAGGTGGTATTAGTCTTAAGTTATGTCTATAATAGTCGTTCCAAGGTTATTGTTTCATTATAATGGAGACCCAAAAAATCGGTTAAGTTTCATATGATAACTTCTTTGTGTATCACTCTTACCAGGTCCTTACAACTTAAGCGAAGTCTTTTACGTTGCCATTCGAACTAGTTTTTCGAATTGCGAGTGCCTCTATTATAGGAGATCAGACTACTAATTTTGTTCTTGGTTGGAAATAAACTCATCACTGCATTAAGGTTTGTTCGATTTATGTGCGTAAAATCAACAAGTTCGATATAGATCATATATAATTATATCCTAAATTTCAGCAAACGAATCGTTGGAGAAGGTTTCAGTTTACGTAAAATTCTTAAAACAACAACCAGAATGGCTAAGCTCTTTTCAGTTTATGCACTAATTCTAATATACAATTAAATTATCCTAATAAGCCTAGATTCCCTTGAGAAAACTCAATTCTTGATTTGTTGCTATCAAAAAATATTTCATTAGTCGATCCATGTGACTCAACACGGGGAAACTTACCAGGTCCGAACATAAACGAGTAAGACAGATTAATAGCTCTTTCTCGAATCTATGGGTGGTGGTGCATGGCCGTTCTTAGTTCGCGGAGTGAATTGTCTGGATAATTCCGATAACGAACAAGACTCAAATTTCTTAACTAGATGGCGGTAGGGCTATGGTGTTGAAGCTTTGTAGACATTTTTGCCTCTGTTATCCATGCTCTTAACGGGGAATGGTTTTAATACTTAATAATTGTTTGCAAGTGGAGTCATACCTGGTGGTTTGTCTGAATAGGACACTTGCTTCTTAAGTGTCTGTGTGAATCCAATTAAAAAAATTTGTTAAAAATTTTGGCAAATACAATTTGTCGGGGTGAAATATTTTTATTTCCAAATTAGTTTTGTTAACTATTTTATTATTTTACTATCACATCAATCTTAACTAAAATGTGAAGTTAAAATTTTTAACATTATTTGTCAAAATTTAGATGCGGTCCATACCGCGTTAAATTTTTTATTTCGTTTTGGTGGTGAATAAATTTATATATGACATCAACATTTTTAACACCTTTTTAACATTTTAACATTAAATGACACAGACCTTAAATAGACAAATTGCGTCTAGCAATAATGAGATTGAGCAATAAAAGGTCTGTAATGTCCTTAGATTGTCTGGGCTGCACGCGCGCTACAATGAAGGTATCAACGTGTCCTCCTTGTCTAAAGAGACCGGGTAAACCGCTAAACCACCTTCGTGGTTGGGATTGTGGACTGAAACTGTTTACATAAACCTGGTATTCCCAGTAAGTGCGGGTCGTAAGCTCGCATTGATTACGCCCCAGCCCTTTGTACACACCGCCCGTCGCTACTACCGATTGAATATGCTAGTGAGGTCCTCAGCGGTGATCACTGCGATGCTTCTTGTGTTGTGGTTGTTTTACCAAAGTTGACCGAACTTGTATATTTAGAAGAAGGAAAAGTCGTAACAAGGTTTCCGTAGATGAACCTGCGGAAGGATCATTACTGATTAAATGATCAAAACCACAAAAATAAATGTCCTCATGAAGTTCTACTAATATTGTAAATCTAACATTGATAGTTTTACCAAGATTAAAGTTATTCACTTAATTTGTACAAAAATACAATTTTAATTTCTAAAAAAAAAATAAAAAAAAAATCACTCTTAGCGGGGGATCACTAGGCTCGTGGGTCACATGAACATCCATTTTTTGAACGCACATTGCGGTCCATGCTAATAGTATATAATACTCTGCTTAGACTACATAATGTTGAGGGTCACTAATGTAAGCTAAATAAATTATTATTTATACATGTTTGATATACATTTTTATTTGTGACTTCAACTCATATGTGATTACCTCCTGAATTTAGGCGTATTAATTAGGAGAGCAAAAGAAATTAACTAAGATTCCCTTAGTAGCGGCGAGCGAAATGGGAAAAGTCCAGCATTAAGTCCTTTTATTGGTAACTAGTAGAATGGAAATTCAATATAAAGGAGTATCTCCCATCTTATGTATTTTGATTATATGTTTAAGTCCATCTTGAATAGGGCCATTTACCCATAGAGGGTGCCAGGCCCGTAATGACTATAATCTTGCGTAAGAAGATATCTCCAGAGAGTCGTGTTGCTTGATAGTGCAGCACTAAATTAATGGTAAAGTCCATCTAAGACTAAATATAACCACGAGACCGATAGAGAACAAGTACCGTGAGGAAAAGTTGAAAAAAACTCTGAATAGAGAGTTAACAGTACGTGAAACCACTAAGAGGTTAAACTTAATGGACCCGAACTTGTGAAATAAGATATTCATTGATATAATGGCTGATCTTATCAGATAATTATATTATGCATTTTGCTTCTATTATCGCATTGCGATGTGTTATCAATATACTACATTAGTAGATTTTTGTCAATGATTTTATATGGAGCTCCTTTCGCATTCACTTGTGGATGTTTCTTAAGGAACTCTAAAAATATCTGCCAATATGATGACACATGTATCTGATCGTACAAGCATTATTGTTTTGAAAACAAAAAAAAAATTATTTTATAAATTCAAATTTATTACATCGAAAAGAGAGACTACCTTCTAGTAGTCAAACTAACTGTTTCGTTAAAAAAATTAATATAATTTTTATCGAAGATAGTCTTCCAAAAAGAGGCCCCTTCTAGTTTAATTACAAGTGGTATTAAAAAAAACATGAAAAAAAAAAAATTATTAAAATTTATGATCCCTTTTGTTTTTGGTGTCTTTCCCTTACTTGTAGAGAAGAAAAATTGAAAATAATAAAAATATTAAAAATGAAAAAATAAACAAAATTACCTTGGTTTAAGCAATATAAGTTTAAAGTAAATATTTTTATCATTATTTATTTGACCAAATATATATGCATAATAAATGGCTCATGTTCTTTTTGGTTGTTGTGAGAATTCATTAAATCATACACGAATTTGGCTCTGACCATTTACCAGTGATATTTACAATCTAATTTAAAACCCAAGCTATCCTACAAAGGTGATTTGCATAAACTCCATAAGTTGTTTGGCTGAAATTTAAAGTTAAAGTTGAACTGAGTCTTCCAGTTGTTTTTCCAATCTCTACCTCTTCTGTATTTGAAGAAAATGCCATCATGTTATCGAAAATAATCCCACGCGCCATCAATGAAACCTCTCACTCAGAGTAAAAGTAAAATTTATAATTCTTCTAAACTGCATTCATTGATTAGGCTACGCAAATGAGTCGGCTGTACTATAAGTATCGCTGATCTATCTTAAAAGCTGATATTCATTTCTAATCCAAACTAATTTCCTGTGGGTTCTATGGTTTTCTATAAGAAATTCCGAATTCACAAATAGAATACAAAATATTCGCGAAAACTCTCCCGAAATTTTTTAACAAATTCGAAAGCTTAATGATAAAAATTGATAAACGGTAAACTTGTGCAGCCAAAGATTCTAAACGTATTGCAGATCATTACCAAATATAAAAGGTCGAAAAAGTAGAAGTTGTCAACATTCTTCGGCAACTTAACAAAATTAAAGCTCCGATTAAAGTGACGATAGTCCATTTTGGTGATTCCATTTTGGAATGAACATTCATTTTAACATTCTATAATATTTTAAGGTGAAAAAATCTATGTTAAACTTTTTTGTGCTAAAATCGGTTAAATAATTCTAAAAAAAGTAATTGCACGAAAATTAAATGAAATAACCGTTTAACAGACAAAAAACGTTATCATTAAAGGGATTGAAGTTAATCTTCTGCCAGTATGACATTGTTTGACGACATCTCTTATTATTATATGTTTGCTGCGGAACTCATCAATATGGATGTTCGATTTGTTTTCTGGTTTTTGGGAGATTTTTTTTTTTTTTTGGTTTTAATAGGAAAACCACTAATGCAAAATTATCACTTTGATGATACTTTTAAAATGTTTGATTTGATACTTGTAAAATGACTATGGGATATTTGCTGTAAGTGAATTTATACGGCCTTGTATTTGGCCTAGTTGCTTTATTCTTTTTACATAAATCTGTATCCATGCAAGAACTTAAACAGTTTTTCGTAAAAATTGGAACAGCTAATGATAATATTTTTTGGTTCTTCTGGAAAACAGAGCCAGAGAGAATTACGGAAAAGCTTTAGTAGATTGATTTTGAGCTAATGAGAATCCGGTATCCGAATTAAATTTGAATTCCAAATTTAAAAATTAGGTTGTCTTATCAGGCTTCAGCGATCAATCTACAGAAATTTCTCTACGTAAACTTTTTATGGATATTGGACACCTAGTTTTAGTGAATAATTTTTTGATGATAATGGTTGGGTTTTAATACATGATGGCATTGATAAATGTGCCCCGGTTGTTGATGGTTCGTTTGTCAGTTGAAAGTGTAAGAGTTTATTTATGTTTATTTACATTTACAGTCGATAAATTTGACTTAATATAGACTTTGATTTTATATTTTCCATTTAAAAGTATTCAAAATGGTCGCTTAAGTATAATTTAAACCATAAGACAAAGTTGTGTGAAAACTCGAATTTGTATAATCTTTTCAGTGCTTTGCAATGGCTGATAGAGTCGAATGCTTTACTGAAATCTGTATATACTACATAAACTTGCTACATCATTTAAGATTTTCAATTTCTTTGATGTTACTGCGCTAGTGAACTCCACAAGGTTGGTAGATGTTGATTTCTTGGGCATAAAACCATGTTGACTTGGTGATATGTGTCGGGAGACGAGCGCTTTAAAATAGTTGCATACAACGAGTTCAAATAATTTAGGAATTGAAGATATCGATGATATGCCTCTGTAACATGAGACATTGCTGCTATTTCCGGCTTTGAAGATCGGTGTTTTCTAGTAGTTTTCCATATCCGCAGAATTATCTGCGAAGTGGATGGTATTTCAAGTTGCAATCAAGACATCTTCCTTGACCTTAAATTTAATGTGCTCAAATAATTGATGATCACTGGATTGGCAGATTGGACAACTAAAATCAGATTTTACTTGAAATCGCTTAAACATGAGTGAAAATTCAAAGCAAATTTTAGCGTGTGGGAGTTGTTAAAAATAGAAAATAACTGCCTCCCAATTTACCTCTAGCTTGTTGATTTTAGCAATGATGTCGGAAGCGCTCAGAAGACATCGACGTTAACATGAAAATTTATATGCTGAGTCAAAGTTAGGTAAAGGTCAAGTATAGTAGAATTACACTATTTTCTCGCTGCTAGTTTCAGTTGCAACAATTTGTTGGGACTAAGTACCTTTATTTCACATAAGTCGGCTTGAAATTAATCATCAGCCACTAATTTGACAAAAAAATAATTTTTTTATTTTTATTTATCATTTAGGCAGAAATTAAATAGAAAGTGGTAAATTATATCGACATTTTTTCTAAATGGATCCATTAAATTATCTAATGATTTTAATCTTGAGTTGGCTTGGGGTTTCCTGGTTAGTTCGTCTCGAAAGTTTTCATTTTGAATTACTCGCAACATTACTTTTCTGGATAGATCACTTTTTTAATTTGTAACAACCTGACTACCCTACTTTTGATTCATTTTGATAATCGTGCAAATTGCAACACAAATGCCATAGAATGCTTGAGTTTCATATATAGGTTGAACAAAATGTATTGAGTTCATCGATTACGAATGGGTTTCTGACTCGATTTGTGCATAATAATGACGTTAATTTCTATTTAGTTATGACAGGATTACATTTTTTAGACTGCAGTTTGTGTTTTGGCCAATTTGTTTCCTCTTGTTCGAGCCATGTACGTCATGGTATTGATCTAATCGATCTAGATGCACGCCTCTGTAATATCGAATAATAATAATGTAATACTACGGTAGATAAGAAGCGTATACTTCGATTGGTAATTCACCGAAAAATTAGGTTTCGATTAGTTTTACCAATTTTTTTTTAAATATAAGCCCCGCATAATTCCCACCTATGGCAAGTATACCTGTTTTATAGAGGCTACCTTACCTTTTAAATAAATGATTTAGTTGCGATTATTTTGCCATCGTTGCTGATTACTCGTAGATATATGACTGCACTATATGCCTTTTTTGAGGCGTCACAAAATGCATGGATTTGCATTTTTTGCAGTTATAGGTTTTTTGCGGTTTATAAATTTCAATTTATGAACAAAATAATATTAGCACATCATTCAAGACACGCTCTCGAAGTTTTACACGACTCATCAAATACTACACGCATTTTCGTTGTACATGTAGTGACCATCGCTATACACACAATTAAAAGTATTCAGATATTTCGTGGAAAACCATATAATTCGCTAACGCTACATGTATACTGTATCTAAATATATATAGGTTTTTCAGATTAAATGAAACCTATTGCAAATTCAGTGAAACCTTTCTGAAACAAAAAGAAACCTTTTGCAAATTAAACGAAACTATTTGCAAATAAATTGAAACCTATAAAATTTTCCTTGCTAAAAGATAAGAAAATACCTTCTGTTTTAATTTTATAATGGTACATTCACATATTATTCATTTCATCACGTATTCATTGAAATACGTATCAGTATGCGCATAATAAAATTCAAGAATTTCATTATGTCATTTGTTTCATGTTCATCAGTCATAATTAAAAGTTATTAAAATGAGTTCATCTGAATCCAATAGTTTATCAGGTAATGTAACATTATACATAAATATCATCCTATAATATGTGAAAATATTTTTATTACAATAATAAACCACTTTTAAGAACCGCAACCAAGAAACAACCGATGAACCGTAAATTACCAAAAGATGTCTCTTGGAAAAAATCTTTTAATAAAACTGTTTGAAGGAGGAGAAACAGTCCAAAATTTTCAAACAAAAGCTTGCAGAACAAAACTTACCACTGAGCCTCTCAAGCATTCAGAACGGCCTAAGCAAACTTTGTATTACATTGAAATTGGCTAGTCTGGAAATGGAATCTATAAATTCGCCAAGAACAATTGCCTTGCGGAAAGAATATGCCGTGAAGTTTTCAAGTAATTAACTATAATTTGTTTTTATTATTTTTTTTCAGACCCAACTGTTAAAAATAAATATTAAAAATATAATTTTAAGAGTGAAGCATTTTAGATTCCGCAAATAAGAATATGTGAACCGGCGAATTCTTAATTATATTTCCGAAAGATATCTGTACGTTTTTTTTTTGGAATACAATTTCTGACAAGATGGGGACAAATAATTTACCATCAATCGAAAAGTTAAAACGCAGTAAAAATTACGACACGTGGAAAGTCGCAGTTCAAACCTATTTGGAGCTGGAAGAACTGTTCGATTGTGTCTTGGTAACCGGAGAAGATAAAATAGGATTTAAAAACAAAACCGAACATTATTTTGTTGATAGAACCAATCAACTATGTTCCTGTAAAAAATGCGACTTTGGCAAAAGAAGTTTGGGATAAGTTGGCATGATGTTGCCCTATATATGAACAAAATTCAAGAAATTGCCACAATAAACAGCGCAATAATAATAGAAGTAAACAGAATCAATATGCTGCCCCTCGTTGTTTCAATTGTAACAATTATAGACATATTACAAAAAATTGCCCAAACAAAAATAAAAGTGTTGTTGGCTAAGGAAAATCGAATGCACAAAGTTTGCTATACACAACATTTTCAGTATATTCTATCACCCACGACGATTAGTACGTGGATTTCGGAGCTTCGACGCATATGACCACGAGGAACGACTGGTTCACAGAGGTCTGGATCTAAAATCTAAAACGTTAAAGCAAGCAAAATTAAAAACATTTTGTGCATCAAGGAATTATGTGCAAATCTTTTGCCCTTAAGTCAAATGGTCATGAACGGAAATAATGTAAAATTTAGCAAGATGGGATATTAAATTTTCAATGAATTTGGCGAACTAATTGCATCCGCAAGTCTAGTGGGAAACATGTACAAATAAAACCGACTAAAGGCATTAACGTACCTAGTTAAAGGTATTCCCAAAATGGATTTATTGCATCGAAGACTTGGACACTTGAGTTGCAGCGGTATGAGAATATTAAGTGGTATTGCATCCGACGTCAAACTTGATTTTTTGACAGCAACTGTATGACGTGTATGACAGCAACTGTAAGTCTGCAACTGTATGACAGCAACTGTAAGTCTAGTCGTGTTTGGAATCAACAACTTGATAAAGTGTTAAAGCAACTTGGACTGTCGCAATCTAAAGATCCTTGCATATACTATAAAATAGAAGAGGGATAGGATGCTGTTTTTGTCAATATATGTCAACGATTTCTTACGAGTATTATTTTCAAATGACCAGAAATTCAAGTCATCGGTTAAAACGAAATTAATGGAAAGTTTTAAGATTAAATACTTTGGAGAAACGAAATACTGCTTTGGAATAAAGATAACACGCAAAAGGAAAAATAAGGATTGATCAGGAACATTAATAAATGAGATATTACTGCGATTCAGTATGAGTGATTGTAATCCTTGTATAACGCCCATCGATCCAAATGTGAAACTCTCCAAATCAATGTGTCCTAAAACAAATTCCGAACGTGGTCAAATGAGGAACGTGCCATATCAGCAAGCATTGGGAAGCATTCTGTTCATGTCCCAAGTTTCTCGACCAAACAGTAACTATGCAGTCAGCAAAGTCAGCAGATTCAATAATTATCCCGGAAGAGCGAATTGTTAGCAGTGAAGGGAATTCTGCGATACTTGAAGGGCACTGCCAGATGGAGCGATATGTTACAATTCTAAAAAATAACCAACAGTCCCGTTATTTACAATGGAAGCAGAATATATGGCGGCGTAATCTGCTATTCAGTAAGCTATCTGGTTTAAATTACTCAAAACTGAACTTTTTACGAGTCCAGATCCAGTAACTGTCATGTATTGCGACAACACGAGTGCAATAGATCTGGCATCAACAAACGTTTTTCATGCAAGAGTAAAACACATAGACATCAAGCACCATTTTGTACGCGTGAAAATTTTGAGACTGGCAAGATAAAGATGAGTCATATCTCAACGAATGAAATTATTGCAGACGAGCTGACGAAAGCCCTTAATGGACCACAGCATATCAATTGCACAATCGGGATGGGAATTAAATTTAACTAAACTATTACGTTTAGTGGGAATGTTGAAATAGTCAAACCTAATATTTATGTAATGTCTTGTATTAAAGATGTATACCTACAATAAATGTTTATTTGACACAACGTCGGTATGGCAGGAATATTTATCTTTTGACTTCCAATGATTTCAAAAAAATATTCTGCTCTGATTTAAATATCGATAGGGAGCGAGGTCAAATTCTTTCAGATACAAAGCATAGTCTCAAGTAACTCTGACGAAATATATTTAATGATCAAAGCTGTTAAATTGATGAAATAACTTGGATCAAACCTTGACTGAATGAGTAATGCCGTGATTCTTCTCATGGTTTTCGTCACATTTGATGACGACAACACGACAATCCGAATGTTAGCCGTGGGCATCAGTGTATGTAATTAGATGTTTAAAATTCATCCCGAAGATCTTTTGATACCAGGTAAGTTTACTTTAGCGCTGTTTCTGATCAAAGAATAGTATCATTGGACTTACGGACAATAGATTTGCACATAATTCCTGGATGCACAAAATGTTTTTAATTTTGCTTGCTTTAACGTTTCTGATCAAAGAATAGTATCTTTGGACTTTGTTGTAGGCTACTTATTGCGTCCGGATTGATTTTTGATTGCAGGTTAGGCGTTAATTGTAGATCATTTTGATCAGTAAATTGTCTACTAACTCTCGTGCCCATAATTGTTTTGTATCAATATCCGCCTTTTGCAATACTATATGTAAGAGCCATGTATCAAGCGATTCTTCTTCTTTATCCAGGTTTCTTAAAGCGCGTGTTACCTCGTCTGATACATTGTAGAGTCTTAAGTGTTCTTTATAATTTATGCTCTTACAAGTTTCCTGATCTAGAAATGGTTGTATTATCTCTTTAGGTTTGGATGGTCATAAACGGCGTTAATGTATAATTCTCGGAAAGGAGGCCACATTCTGTAATCCCCACTGAACTGCTCAATATTGATATTTGATAGTTTCATCGCTGATGTCGTGCGTTCAAGGATTCATAAAATGATTTTTGTTGAGTAACGAAATATTCTAGTATTTCATTTAAATCCACAGCCGGTCTAGAAGTTGTAGCTAATACCTTCTTACGTTCTTGCAACGCGTCTTCTATTAACGCTCATGCCTCGTATAGTATTAAGCAATGGCCTTTATAGAAACGGATTCATATTCGGCAAATTCTTGCAGAGCAACTTCTACATCGTTAAAAGCATCGAGGTTTTTTATTAAATCTATACTAATCGTGACCGAATAGCATTCTCAGAAACCTGAAAAAAAATTTTTTTTAACGTAAATATCGTTTGTCACATTTAAAGTGAATCACCCTGTTCAATATAATTTAAGACAGTGTTTGAACCATTTAAATTCCATAATCTGTTTACATTTTTAATTGTGCAAATGTTTTGCACACTTGTACAATTTTACTTTAAACCGTTAAGAGTAAAATAGATTTCAATTGAACAAAAAATCTACCATACATTTTTAATTGCTAAGCTTCTGCTGCCTTTTAGTTTGCTGTTCACATTTTTTTTTTGTTCGTAGACGATCTGTTAATTTTATTTCGTCTATTCATTCGATACAATTTATCATAAATGTAATTTAATCGTATATAAAGAACATAGAATTAAATAATCTAATGGACGACGACGACGATGATGTTATTGTACAGTTCTTCGAATTTATTATGAGACATAATTATTTATGTTATATGTGCAAAGAATTTTTAAATGCAAATTAAGATCTGTCATGTTTGTTGGTCTTATTCATATGCTGAGTTTTACGAATTTACGATTAATTTAATTAAATTTTATAGTATTTTACGAATTGAACTTTACTTGAACTTTATCCAAGATAAATATTAAATGGTACTATATATATAGGCTTTGATAGAGTTAATAGTCGTAATGTCTGTAAATGATGTGAACTCAGTCCACTGGGATTATGTTTTCTTTTCAACTGTCCTCTTCCATGTCATACTATAAGGACCAACTAAGCAGCTTCATTTACTTTGTCTAATGGTAAACCTAATTTTCTCTCCATAAAACGTTGTTGTTGATTGAGCTCGACCATTATATTCTTAATATTCGTTCTAGGCACTTGTTAACGAAAACCTGAAGGCAATTAGCGAGTGACAAGTTGATGTTCCAGGTTTTGCTACCCGTATATAATATCTGTGGGCTTTTCAGGGAGCTTAACAATTAGATGTACGTCAGGCAGATGTCTGTGAACCGTGAGCCCTACCACAACAAATTGTCTTCTCCACCTCTCGCTACTGAAACCAATTCGAGCTCCTGACAAATCAAAAAATATCACTCTGCTGAGGTTTGTAAGATCACACAGGATACGAGCTCTTAGAAACTTAAGCCTGTACAGAGCCAGGCTAGAACAGGTGTAGAGATAGTGGAACATAGTTTCCTCCTCCTCTTCCTTCATTAATCATGAGAGAGAACAATCATGAGAGTGATTTTGCATGCTTCTTCCTTAAGAAGTAGCTAACACGTAGAAAGTGGTATCCCAATGTCAGCCTTACTAGATAATATGCTACAAGAGGTACCCAGTCTAGATTGAAATGCCCTGGCAGCCACGTAAGATGGATGTTGAACTGATCAGCCATCTCGTTAAGAGATGAGAGACAGTTCCAGGTTAGTTTCGACATAAGAAAGCCTGATTATAGGACCTTAATTGCAGCCTGACTGTCCGTAAAAATGCCAATACCCCTTATATATATTACATTATACTTCATCCAATCTATGGTCTCCTTAATTGCAATGAGCTCTGCCTGAAAAACACTACAGTGATTAGGAAGGCGAAAAAAGAGATTGAGATTTAATTCCTCGCAGAAGACCCTACAGCTAGTTTTACCATCCATCCAATCATTCATTTGTCAATCGGCATTTGTTACATTACATGGAAGTATTTTATAGTATAGTATTCTTAATTTGATAAACTAATCTATATGCATTTATGTTTCTTATTTTAGATTTGCAACGAATTATTATGTGTTTATGTGATTATGTAATTATGTGCTATCGTTAGGATGGTAAAATGCATCGATCAAGAACATAACTCCCCTTCGTTAAAAGCTGATGGTTTTAACGGTTTATCGGTATGATCATCATCATCAATAGGTAATCGACATAGTTTGGATATGGAGCGTGTGAACGTTGAATGCTTTGTTTTGATTGTAGCGACTCTTACGATGCCATCATTTCTTGGATGTACATCAATGACTTTCCCCAAATGCCAGCAGCCTGACGGATTACCTTCATCCTTAACCAATACAACGTCATTTACTTTGAGATTGCGTTCTTTAAATTTTGCGGTAGTTCGCTGTTAGAGGGTGTGTAGGTAATCTGTAGAATATCGTTTCCAGGAAGATTGTACTAAATGTTGAACGAGTTGCCACCGTGTTAGTCTTGGAATGGCAACGTCTTTATAATTATGATCAGGTACAACAGCTGGTGCTCTAAGAATTAAAAAATGTGCCGGCGTGAGTGCATTGGGTCCTCATTGTTTATGAGGCATAGCGGTCAGGAGTTCAATATGCATTAAATTGGGGCCAATACTGTAACCAACTCTTCATAAGTTAGATGTGAGCTTCCTACTACTTTTACTAAATGTGATTTGGTTGATCAGACTGCTCTCTCCCAAACTCCGCCAAAATTTGGAGAAAACGGAGGAATAAATGACCACTTAATTTGACAATCTGTCGTGTATTGATGTACAGCGCTCTTATACTCCTCAGTTTGGAATATTCTGTAAAGATCAGATAACAAATGATTAGTCCCACGAAAATTAGATCCGTTATCGGATAGAATTTGATTCGGTACTCCTCTTCGTGACGTAAACATTCTTAATGCGCCCATACATATAGCGGTCGTCATGTCGCCGGCTACCTCAATATGAAGTGCTTTTGTACATAAACACACCAATATAACTATGTACCCTTTGATTATTTTGGATCCATGGTCGTACACCCATGATCCAATATTTCATGCGTGATAATTACACAAGCAGTGATTGCCCCGGATGCAAGTGTTTCAAATGTATATAATTGGGAATCATTGTCGACACCTTGTGGCCCTTTGGAATGATCAGCGGGTGTTTTATGGCGTAGGAGCAAGTTGCATTATTTCGGCGTCCACCAACTCTTATTAAGCGACTATGATCGATGAGCGGAGACAACATCACTAATGCTGATTTCGATTTCAGTTGCTTACCGGACCTTAAACTTCTTAATTCGACGGAAAACACTTGTTGTTCTATATGTTTTATTATCATAGATTCAGCTTCATTCAATTCTTCTACGGCCAAAAATCCGGATTTCTTAGGCTTTGGAGTTTCGTATATTGTAAATGAACCGTAGTATGGTAGATAAAATTCTCAATAATTTTCTCCACTTTTCTGTCTTGTTGATCATATTGTCAAGGATGCTTATATCTCCATTGGTAAACCATTTACATTCAAACGTTGCTCTTCTTTGGTTTCCCTTACTTCGAATGCCTTTGGCCATTGTGCGTGTAAAGCCATTTGGGACCTCTCCATCATAGTTCGTTCGATATTAATTTAGTTAGGTTGATGCCTCGAGTTGCTAAATCCGAAGGATTATCCCCACTACTTTCATGTTTCCAAGTAGCTGTTGGTACTAATTTATGAATTTCGGCTTTGCGATTTGCAACATAAACCTTCCATCTTTTTGGTGGATTTGACTGAAGCCACGATAAAACTATGGTTGAGTCAGCACAAAGATAGGTTGAAACTGTTATTAATTCAAATGCTTGACACACAGTACTGACAAGCCTAGCCATCAAATGTGCCCCACATAATTCAAGCCGAGGAAGACTTACCGACTGTATTGGTGCTACATTACTCTTCCTGGTTATCAGATTAGATATCTTGACATTGGAACACGTTCGAAAATAAATACAGGCGGCGTAGCCGAGCTCACTGGTTTCAATATTGCTTACTATTGGACCAATCAATCTCGGTATTTTGATTTACTTAATACCCTCGAATTCAGATCTGATAACGTTCCAGTGATTATTTAATGGGGATAACCAACCTAATGGATCATATATTCTGGAAAATATATAAAGAATGGTTCTTTTCGTACATACTTTTCCGTTGGTATATGTTCACATTAAAGGGTGAATTGTCATTGGTTGGATCCCAAATCAAACCTAAAATATGGGTTACCTTCTGTTAATCCGAAAAGGCAATGGTTTCTGATCTGCCAAGTGCTGCATATTTGATTTCCATTTTCGTAATGGCCGAGAACATGTTAACATCTTTTTTGTAATCATATCTTGAAGATATTAGTTTGGACGACCTTTGGTTCCAGCAAGATGGTGAGCCATGTGATTTTCGGTGATATACTCACGGATGAGTGATGAAATTCGAGGGCTTAGTCTTTTTCGTCTCACATCAAGACTTTTCACATCACGTGACATATAGAAGACCAATAAAATTGTCACTGAAATGTTTCCAACGTTTTTTCGTATTCGTAGTGAGCGCTTGTTGGATAATTGTGGGCTTTTTGTATAATATCGGCGATTAAAGGATGGAAATCAGTAAAATATACAATCGTCCATTAATCTCTTTATAATTACATCCTTGATTGGTCTCCTTACGCAAAGCAATAACTCTTCTGACATAGGCTTAATCGAAGAATGTTTGATCATCAAAATCTACATAGAGGCGGTATAGTTGCCCCACCATCACCAGCCCTATCAGATATAATAAAAGTTTCTAGATGAATTCTGGAGAGAGCGTCGGCCAAAACGTTTAAAAATCCTTTACGATACTCAATATTAAAATTGAAGCCTTGAAACTTCAAATCCCATCTCCATCGTACGTTTGAATAGTCGGTAATTATGGTGAAAGAATATACCTCCACATATGGCCTAAACTTCTTGACATTTATCACGGCCAATAAACACCCAAGCTCAGTAGCGCTGTATTTGCGTTGTGCAGAGTTCTGTTTATGTGAGTAATATGCGAATTCAAAGCCGCATCTAATCGCTGAAAAACAACATTGCCAATTACACAATTACTAGCATCGCAATGGATATAAAAATGCCGTGAGAAATCAGCGTTACGTAATACGAGGGTAGTAGTTCATTTGGATTTAAGACTTTCAAAAGCCTATTGAGCTTTTTAATTCCAGGATTATTTCTGGTTGCGCTTCAATAAATCAGTGAGAGATGAACAAATTGAAGCAACATTTGAAATTAACCGATTGTATACCAACCTGTCATTCCAAAAGATCTACAAAGTTGACGAGCAGTCTTAGGAGTGGGATATTTTTTTACGGATTTAACTTTATCTAGGTCCGTTCAGATTATCCTATCACCAATCACATGACTAAGGTATTTTGTTTCTTTCAAAACTAATTTACTTTTCTCGACGTTGACTGTCAGGTTTAAAGAATTAAGTATTTAGCTACATAAAAGAGGGAAGTGCTCTTCAATATCAGAGGAAACTACAAGTTAATCGTCTAGATAAACAAATACCCCCTCATGCAAATTATAAGGATCCACTAGATTCATCAATCTACATAATGTCTGTGGGGCATTGCACAAGCCGAATGGCATAACAGTGAACCGTACCATTACCCTTACGAACAATAGTTATTGGGAAGGACTATGAACTTTGAGATTCTTCTATAGCACCTAATTCTAACATTCAATCCAACTCTTGACCACTTTCCGACTGTACGACAGGTGACACTGGATATAAGCGTTCTTTAACAGAAGGCGCTCCCTGGGTACCTTAATCTTATGTGAAACAAGACTAGTTCGACCTAAACGAGTTTTTGTGGAACAGGAGGATTTTTCTATTACATTATTGTAGGCATTAAACCAAATAACTCCCTAAAATCCATCCCAAGGTATAATGGCTACAACGCTTCACTAAACCCTGGTATGATACAGGCAATACGACTTGACCAATGATGGAGTGTTTTTGCCACTCGCCATGTGCAAATACGACAGTAACCGTTGACTTTTAAAAAGGCTTGATTTAAATAATGCTCTGAACCAGCCCCTAGCACACTAACGTTTGCACCGAAAACATCCAGAATACCAGTGTATGGAGTATCGTTTATCAAAGCATCAACCGTTTATCCGTCTTAAAATTAAGTAAAAATCCAGATACCATTTCCTCATCATCTGCTAATTGCGGGCAACTTCGTCATTTTATGGTAACCCGTCAGCGGCTGATGTTGTGCATAATCGTCATCCATATTACGAAGGGAACTAATCTCAAATTCCACTGTGGTGCACTTTTTTGTTCTCTTTCCAGAATTTCTGTGTCTTTGAAGGGAAGAATGCTTTTCTTCAAAATGAGTCGCTTAAATTTGATGCCGTGACTATCTTTAACTATCACCACTCTATATAGTTAACCGATTTTTACCTGGATGCAGTTCAATAATTTGCCCAAATACTCACTTGGTTAGTGGCAGGATGTTGTCTTTAATTCAAACAATGCCATCTATAGTTTGACTTTTGGTTATTTGCTGTTCCAGTTCAAGTCTTGCTGAGTCGACCATCGTTACCAAAAATGTTAAATTATCTTTTGCAATATGTTCCAACGCTGTCCTAAGAGTAAAAAATCGAGCAGTAAATTTCATGCACTAAATCGGGTTCTGGAATGGTAAGTAGTGAATTACTTATATTAAAAAACGACCTGATGCTCGTACTACTTCAGATAGATCTGCCGATATTGTAGTCAGTGGTCTAGAATTGAGATATGCTTCGATTCGGAAGTCCACTGTGCTTTACTCGATTATTGTTTTTAAGTGACACTTCTTTGATTTGACTACTGCCTCCCATAGCCCTATACAGTGTAGTGCTGATGGTGGTAGCTTATTTTAAACACTCACACATCTCCTTATCAGATATTGGACCATTATTAAAATGGAAAAACATACAAAGCCCTTTTATCCGTGTTAGGTTTTCGTTCTTGTTCCTTTACTAACTTTTACTTGAATAGGTCCTGCGAACGTGACAATATTAGTCTGCCGTTTGTTATCTATTACCTTCTCTATATTATTGAGAATATAGAGAAGGTAATAGATAACAAACGGCAGATGCGAACTACTTTTTTGAAGTCTGAATATCATTCTACTAACTGCATCCAAATAGACACCTTGTTCAAAAGTCCATGTAACTGACATCTACTTCTCTTCTTTTTGATTTTACATTTTTTTTGGTCTGTAAATAAAGTACTCATCGTCTCCAGGTAATAGATCTGCAGCCTACAATTTCTATGGTGCTGTTCGGCCTTTAATTTTTTTGGTTATAACATCGATAATCACTCGATTCAAATCTTCGATGCCAAAAGTGGTACATTTTTGTACTTAGACCATGCAGATTCAGGTTGGACCTAACTCTATTATTCTATATTGCAACTGTTTAAGATCGAAGGTTTTATTGCTATAACGTCATTATTCTTAAACCGTTCTGTCTGATATACAGGCAAATTGTTTTCTTACAATTCTCTCAATTGCGATTTGATCTAAAATACATAATTGCTAAGACTAAAATTTAGAAAGTTGATTTTCAGCTAGCACTTCTTTCTCGCAATTGTGACATCACCCATTACTGAGTTTGGAAAAATGATTGACAGTAATCTCGTATTTTAAATGAAAGTGTGACCAAATTTGTAATTTGTCTAAATGATTTTGTTGTGATTTTACGATACATATCCATCTAGCAAAAAACGTTTTCTTGCCAATTTGGCAGTTGATATCAAATTAACTTCAAAACAATTTATATTACAAATTCATTCGTGTGGCTGTCTATCGATTCAATCAAACATTTTTTGACTGTTACGTGCTCAATTTTAATTAAGCGCCACATAAATTTATAATTTATCGTTTTACAATTCGTTTTCCAAGAAAGCAATTAAAATTTTGTGTTCGGTCGTGTATAATAATTTTATTCATTTCATTTTATTTGATTAACATTGAATAATATGTAATTTGATTAGTTATGTATTTCGTTTTTGTCAACCGGGCTAATTGGTCGGGTGTTCGAACCGTAATCAAATAGTAAAATGATTAGTTGACGAAAATGTGATTAGTAACGCACAAGAATGAGATTTATCCAAAATTTGGCATACTTGCCGATTCCAGGAATGTTTATCTAATTCTTGATTTTAAGGTTATAAATATAGATACAGTGGAAACGGATATATTGATCCTTATTCTAAGGATTTAGTGACCTTTGCTGAAAAACGTTAGTCAAAAGCTCTCATTCATTTTCATAAATGGTTTTTGATAAAATCATAGGCACTCCTGAATCATTAAGCTTCAGTATTACTAAAGCTTTAAAAACACTCGAAAGAATACTTGATCCTTTTTACGGAGTTGTTCCTGGCAGTCACTGAAAATTTATTCCGCTATATATATATATATATATATATATATATATATATATATATATATATATATATATATATATATATATATATATATATATATATATATATTATATATATTTGCACAATACTCACAATTATTTTCACCGCATACATTAAACAACTTACAATTCTAAGCGATTGATAGTTAGTTTCTTTTTTTATTTTGTTGGGGACGGAAAGGTATGTCAGAAATTACAGAATTGTTTCGGATTCCCAGTAGCCAATATTCAAATTGTACTATAAGACAATCAAATTTACAATCAACTGCTCTGCATTCTGCATTCTCTTTTCAGTCTGCAATCTGTAATCTGCAATGTTTCGCTGGAAAAAAAATCTAGTAAAGCATTATTTATTCCAGTCGTAGGATAGTGTAAATTGAATTAGTTTTCGCCTTTAAATTGGAAATGAACTAAATCATCCCAATATTGGTAAAAACAAATTGTTTAACACTAAAAACAAATGAAACGTTAAACTGAAAAATGTTTTCGCCCAAAACCAAGTTCATGTTTGGCCAGAAACACTTGGATGTAATAAACTTACGAGTATCTAAAATTCCCAGATGAGATAGAAGTTGATAAAAGATTCTTCCTATAATTCGACGAAGTACCGAAAATTCTTGATAGCAGTGTAAATGGCGAGAAGTTCCCGATTAAAGGTAGCTTTCGCTCGGGTAAGGGATAGTATTCTGGAAAAAACTCCGATAGGATGCCAACATCTATTAATAAGCTACTCTATTAATACTCTTCCTCTTTAATGAGCAAGGGTAGTTTTTGTTTTTACAAAAGCTGTTTTGCGTTCAAGGAGTCCATTCGATAAGGGATTTATTTGTCATATCACCGTGAGAATCTTCGTGTATTGGTGCTAAATGTTTGGCAAGATGCAGAATAAAGTGATGGTAATAGTTAACTATGCTCATGACTCGCAGCATTTGCCTAGTAACCATTGGGTTTAGAAAGTCGAGGATAGGCAATATTCAATCCGCAGATGGCAAGATGTCATCTTGAATGATTTTCTGACTGAAAAAATTAAGGGATGTAAAACTGAATTCACATTTGGTTTGCTTTATCTTTAATTCGTAGCTCGAAATCCGTTCAAAAATCGGTTTGAGGTGGTTCAAATGTCCTTTCTCATTTCTGCTAGACTTCACTCATCAGACCGTTTGAATCATTGTAGGCTTTTAAAGGTCTAAGTATTTGTGGCATTACAAAGATAAGGAGATAATTTCCAATATTTTATCTACTAATGTGGTAAAGTCATTCATGGAATCTATAAATACCTGCGCAGTACTCATATGGCGTTTACGTTATCAGGTAGGTATTTAAGCTATATTGTTTTTAGCAAATCTCCCCCAACAGTCTTTGATGTGTCAGTGATTTGTTCGAGCCGCCAAAAGAGTTGTGAGGGTGATTGAATCCCCATGGAAAGTAAATTTTTTGGAAGTAAATGAGCAAGTTGAACAAATGTTCCGCGAAAAAAAGTCTGCCCAATGAAAGGGCTGTTTCTATTAGCTGCCCCAAAAATACTAGATGAATTTGGAAACAAACAATTGAGAATCTTTGTGGATTTTCAAGAATCCATCAAATTTTGTCGAAATTCAACGACCCCACAATGAAGACACTTTTCCACTCCCAAACATAAATTAGTTTGAACTGTCAAGACCGATACAAAACTGCTTTCTGTACTGATTATGGATATATATGAGTTCACCAGAATGCTTTTTCAGGGTTCCAGTGCCTCAAATGCTTTGTGTATCTCGATGATGTCATCTTTTACAGTAAAATCGTATATAAAAGGTTATATCTTCCACAGGTCAGAATAATTCGAAAAAGCTTTCCTCTGATTTCAGCAGAACATTTATTCTTACGACAGATGCTAGTGTCTATAGCATCAGCACCTTTTTTTGTCAAACGTGTATCGGCGATGATCTAATATCTTTTAGTAGTCATTCATTGGACAAAACCAAGCGAAACTATGCTACTATCGAAAAAGAAATGCTCGCACTTGTTTGGGCAGTAGACAGTTTTATACCATATCTCGATGAACGTAAATTTATCATCTTCACAGATCATAAACCACTAGTATAGGTGTTATCAGAAATACTACCACAACACTACTTTGCAGAAGGCTAAGGTTGCAGAGTACGTAAAATTTCTCTGTTGACCACAAATTTGACCGGGTATAAGAACGCTGACGAACTTTCGGGAATCAGCACGTCAACGTATGTCCGTAACAATGGATGAGTGAATTTAGAAATGTTACAATATCGGTTAAAAACAACATTTATCGAGACCTGTACCGAACAGCAAGTCAATAGATGCTACTACATACTTGCAGTGGAGAAATGACGTGGCGGAATTTCGTCGTGCTCGTGTAAATCTTTTTTATAGTAAAGCAGGCTTCGAGTTGTACGAACTAAATATCCGGTTTCATTTCCAAAAACTTAGAACAGGAATTGCCGTTGATTCTATTTCTTGTGGGCATGGTTTGATTTCAGGTGAAGCCAGAATTATCAACGATAAAAGCTCTTGTTTTTTTTTATAATTTCCTATCTTTTTTTAGGTCAAGGCTCTGCCAACCCACATTCGTTACTACTTTATCTCGTTTTCACCTTATAAAAGCTATCATTTTATTTTTGCAGGGGCTGTCAAGTCATGTCAAAGTCTTCATTCGGCGCGTTTAATAAAGAGGGCACAAAGTTCTAACCGATACTTTACCATGCTATCTTCCTTGGGTCGATCTTAATATCATACAAGAGAAAATACAAGAAAATTACCGAAAATACAAGAGAAACCTTGGTTTTTTTGTAGCTAACAGATATTCATTATGTTTCGTTTTCAGTACGTTTGGAGACTTGTGGTCGACAATGTAGATATCGACACATTTCTTGGATGAAATTGAGTGTGGTTTCTTACTTATTTTCTTTTGTGGCAGCTAATACATTCTTTCATTTCATTTTATTAATCAAAAATAACTATCAGCAAAGTAGTGCTACGCACAATGGAATTATTGTTAAAATGTTTCTTGGATAATTGATAATTTTTACCTACTTACAATAGGAATCAGGTTAAACTCTCAAATTTAAGCTTCCAAGTGAAAAAAGTAGTCCCTACACTGATAAAAATATAAAATTTTATAACTTTCAAAATTTGTTGTATCATAATACATTTTATGTAATATAACCTTAACCTTTTCTTTAATTTATATATTGTTTGAACGTCCTTGCTTATCTTTTAATTGCCTTTAATTCAAGGGGTCACAACCTATATGTAGCAAGTTTAAAAATTCATGTTGAAGTACCTTGAAGTACATTTTTATATTTTCAAAATGGACGTACAATTAATTTAAATTTAAAATTTGCTATCATATTTGAATAAGTTGCTATCATATTTGAATTTTTGGCAAAAATATGTAACTAGTAACATATACTGCTAACAATCACTTGCTCTCAAACGTTTACTGCCCAAAATCTTTAACTAAATCGGGTAGATGAGTCTCAAACACTTATCTCCTTAATCTTTCTATAATTTCTTTAACCTTTCTCAAACTAACGAAAGAAATGTTAATATGTAATGTAGTATAAGTTATTGAGTTGAATAAACTGTTAACGAATTAAAACTGCGCTTTGGGTTGTCTCGTATTTTGTATTTTAGATTTTATATTCAACAAAAAATTAACTCATCGAATCAAGACAGATTCAAATTTTAAGTTTCAATTTTGGCCTCCTTATTTATATTAAAATTGGTATCACATTTAATTATAATCTATACTTTTTTCAGTCAGTTGAATGCATTCGAAATAAAATAAAAAATATTTCAAAAAATTATATTCAATTATAGTTTTATCCAAAAATTTCCACTCAATTAGTTTTGTAGTTAAATTGAGCATGATTCGAACGAAAAAAAAAATTATTATTATTTATGTTCGTTTGCTTAAGTTGTTCAATTAAAATTTTTATTTTCTCTCAGGTAATTTCGAGTAATTTATTAATAACAATATAATTGTTTAAATATTGTAAATTCAAATAACTATTTATCTGAAACTATTTTACTTATTTTACCAGAGTCTGGTGAATTCACTTTTGCATGTGATTCATCATCGCTATATAGAATTAAATCGTTGAGCTTTAAAATTTGTGGTCGTATCTTTAATGAAACAATTTTATAGCAGTTACGTCTATCAAACATAATTTGTCAATCTAAGTAAAATCCAGAGCACGGTTTATTCTTAAATTCTTGAAGACTGATTGATACTTATTTTTTGCTCCTTTCTAGCTATATGTTTGGCCCAGTTACTTATCGAAGGCATGTGCTGATATAGATTTGAAAAATTTTATTTTTGCCAGATATACTAAAAACTTTGAAGATTTAAAAGAAAATTATAAAAAAATTATAAAAAAAAATTGAAAATTATAAAATTAAAGTCAACCATATATAATTTTTTAAACCGTGAAAAAGGATAGATCTCGCAAAAAAGTTGCATAATTTGAAGCTGTTGATAAAATCTGCAGAGAAATATATGAATGATGCTGCGAGAAACCACGATCAACTAACTAAAAATGAAAACCCAATTTTGAAAACGAGTCGGTAGTTTAATTATTAGTCCATATTTAGAAACTGTCAATGTCTGAAATTTAACCAAAATTTTACCCAAAAAGATTTTCGTAATGCATTGGTTCTTACAAAAACGTAAGTCGTAGTGTCGAAGTCTTTCGAAATACAATTTTATTCGTTAGAATGTCTGAATGTCGCAGTCTGTCTAATTTCTAATTTAATTAAATTTTGAACGAAATCAGACTGGATAATTTTGTTATCAAAAGCAGGACTGAAAAATTGTTCTGGTAGTCGAAGTGTGTTTAATTTGGTACAGCATGTTGTCCGTAGTTTAAGTAAAATAAAGGCAGAACGAGGTCCCAGTCTGGTTGATTGTAACATATAATGGCCGTCTTTATTGTTCTATGCCATTGCTTAATCATTCTGTAACTTATTCTGGCATTAAGCACGATATTAGATATATGTTAGAAGGTCGTGAGTACGCATTAATCAATTTTCTATTCCTGAAAGTTATGCTAAAATTGCAGATGCACAATCTAGTGATGAAAAATTACGAGATTTATGTAATAATATGCAACCATTAAAATTTACAAATATACCTCTCACGTTTAACGCAGAGCAATCTATCTGTTGGGACGTACAACTGGTATACCAAGACCTTTTATTCCAGCATTATTTCTGAAATCAGTTTTTTAATCTTTCCATAGTGTATCACATCCGAAATTAAATTAAATCATTTAAAATGTTAGCTATAAGAATGTTATTTGGCTCTCTTTTTAAGATTCAAAGACAATGGCTCAAAATTGTATACCATGCCAAAAAATCTCTAGGTACACTAAATCACCTCTCGGCTCATTTCCTGTTACATCGCAACAATTTTCAGAAATTCATCTTGACATCATTGGTTAGTATTGTCGCCTTTCAAAAAATCGTTAAGTATAATTTGGTCAGCTGCTGCGTCCACTGAATGTCGGTCGGCGAAAAATTGAAAAAGAAGAAAATTTCAAAGAGAAATGTCAGCAAGGATGCTTCTTTTATTATGTTTTTATCACGCACCACGTAGGAATGTTCTGGTCAAACTCGTCGGTCATTGGATTCCAAGAAATGCCAAAAGTTTTTACTAAACCATCGTCATAAATATCCAGTGGTTTCGTTTGGTTTCACGAAGTTCCTTTGGGATTGATTTCGCAGAACCTCAGGATGGTTTGATGACCTTTTTGAAGCTCAAAACCACCTGAATTGGGAAGCTCAATTAATTCTGCTTGTATTTTTTTGCGTCGACTTGAATCACCACCAGACAAGACGTCATCAATATACATCTCATTCTGAATACTTTTTAAACCCAGCAGAAATCTTTCTTTTTCATGAGAAGCTAACTGCATATTAATGTTCTTATGGTCAACTAAGGAGCACTGGCCATACCATCGGTTCATCATGATTTAAATACCACACGTTCGACCATGCGGTTTGCTTTAGGGATATACGCCGTAGTGCTATGCGATGTGAGGCGAGTAGTTTTGTTAACTCTAAGAATATAATTTAGACTTAAATTGCGATCCCTGAACCGTTGTCCTCTTACTCGCGGAGCCAAATCGTGATGTGCAATTCGTAACAATTGTATATCGGCTATGGTGGCTGCTGACATGTTTGTCATACAATGACAATCATTGAGTGAAGCGATCAACAAAAGTTTATACTAATGAGGATCCATTAAAGGGTGGCAAAGAACGTACGATGTTTATATGGAAATGTTCGAATCGCCCTGTTCGTGTTTTGAATTGACCTAGTGGCGATTTCGTGTGCCTTTGAACTTTAGCACATTGGCAGTATAAACAGTATAATGTTGGAATGACTTGGAAGTCCGGAACCAGAAAGTAAATTTTGACGAACTAAGTTCGCTTTTGCGCCTTTGCGATCTTATGTATAGATCATGTGCATTTATATTTCAGCCGTTTCTTCTTAAATGTCTTTTAAGTCTGTTGATTCCTCTCGCTTTACTTGCTCATCGTTTGCTGTGGTTCGCGATAGTGTGTCCGAGACCCGTTATCTGTACCTTGGTATGCTGGTTGTCCGTGGTATATTGACTAATATAATCCAGTTGTCTCGCTTGTCGTGTATTACGTTCAGTTTTAGACTGTATTGCTTGAGTTAATGGTTTATGATAGTTGCATATTATCTCAATCTTCGACAAAATATCGGAAATATTTAATTGGCTGACATATTGCGAGTAATTTTTTATCGAATGTGGAATATCCAAGCGGTCTCCAACAATGTCGTGACTATGTAGAGTCTGGGATAGTTCTCGTATGGTCTCCAATCGTGCTCGTTCTTCTTAACCATATGTAATGGGCACGTGTTTGTTG
Organism: Tipula confusa; assembly: GCA_963556175.1. Classification (NCBI taxonomy): domain Eukaryota; kingdom Metazoa; phylum Arthropoda; class Insecta; order Diptera; family Tipulidae; genus Tipula; species Tipula confusa. Next base: position 134,714,758 of record OY744476.1, on the reverse strand, counting down.
CTTTTGACCTAATCTACTTGGTCTTGACACTGGCAAATGACCTGTAGTGACAATATTATGAACCACGTTATGTTGAACTGGCACTTTATAATTTGGTTCTATTGATAAGGAGGTATATTTCTTAAGCAGCGTATACCATAGCCATTATCGACTGAGAAAAGTTTAGTCGTCGGTGTATAGACGTTCACCTTTGCGGCTTTTAATGACAGCTTGGTAGCTGAATCAACCAGCCGTGTCCATGTGATGTCGATCAGAAGTCCAAATTTACTAATCAAATCAGCGCCAATAATCGGACGGTTATAATAACAGAAGCTAAGGTGCCATGATGTGGAGTAGTGGCTCGTGGCGGCCTCAACCTGCAGTTTTACAAGTTTGTTTTTAAATTGGAACATGTTTGTTCAATGGCCTTCTCTAGGGTTTTCGTGCGTCCCGATCAAAATTGTAAGGATTTCGTTATGCGGATAGCGCACCAATCCCGCCATAATAATGGTTTTTGTTGTGCCTACTTAAGCGTGAGTTGGTTCGGTATCTCAATCTTAACGATAATTGTCGACTTCTCGATCGATTTTTATATGATGGGTAAGATTGTTTAATCTAGCCTTGATTGTTGCTAGCCACTGTTGAAGTATCGCACCTCGTGATCTCCCTGTTGTAGTTTTTGTGGAATATCAACGCTTTCTCTGAACATCCGTTCACTTGGGCGCGATTGCCTGTGATTGCTGCCACGTTACTTGTAGTTCACATTGCTTCATGTAGCTTATCCACTGTTATTGCCAAATCGTCCAGTTGCCGGGATTTCGAACATTTTCTTAATCCTTAGATACTTTATCGCCTCCCATATCTTGTCGACTCAAAAAGTACTCTAGTTTGCTATCATCAGACGGTGTTTACCTATTGAGTAAGGCATGTTTCAACACTTCGTATCTTCCTTGTGCAGGTAGACTTGCAGATATGGCTGATACGATGTCATGCGCGTTGGAGCTTAGGGCTGCTAATGCATAAAAGATTTTTTTTACTTGCAACAATGTTTCTTCGAGTATATCAAATGTATAAAAAGAAATGTAGCTCACAAGCAAAAGTTTGACAACATAATCAAAGAGCCCAATTTTTAAGGCTCAAAGAATGCAATTGTGTGTATTAATATACATCCTTCAATTTAAAAGTAGCTTTATCGCTTATTTTAAGTTCGGGTAGCTTGTTGAGTATTTACAGAATTTTATCTTCGGTACATTGACTTTTCGTTAATCTATCAAGCTTAAACTGAAACTTGCTTGCACACTTAAATGATCAATATGTGATTTACTACTATACATTTCCACAAAATTCTGTATAACTGGCAAAATAAGATACGAATTCTTTACTCATGTTGAATTTGACTTTATGTTTGAACTTTATACTGAGTAAAACATTCGATCCAATATATCCACAATAAAGAGGGACTAATCTCTCATTCTAATAATTGATATTCGTAGTTCGTTTCATTTTCACCAGTTGGCTAGTGGGCAGCCAACACTTACTACTTATTATGTGCTATATTATATTACATTTCCACACATTCTATGCATACTGTACTATAATACCGATAACTAATTTTCATTTAATTCAAATTAATCTCTCTTTACCCTTCAACATTATGCTGGAATTTCCTATGTACATGTTCGAATATATACTCGTATATAATTAATTTCAATTTTTTATTTTATTGAAATATAAATTCTTCCATTGCAACAAACTAATTAATTACATTTTGGTTTGGCTTGTTTCTGGTATAAAAATAGAAAATTTTAATTTCTAATTATAATCAGCCATCTTTTTTTATATTTTATTTTTGATTTTTTAATACTGGCTTAAAATTCGATGTAATATGTATTATTGTGCAATTTTCATTTTCATTTTCATTTGTTTGTTTTTGTTTTTCAATTTAATCGGTTTTCATTATTTGTTGTTGTTTCTTTTTGTTGGCTATTTTCCAAAATTGTGATTGATTTATGATGAATTATGAATAATTAACATACAATCGTATATATTAGCATGTAGTATTGATTAAGTGGCAAATTCAATTTTCAAATGCATAAAATATATAAAGAAAATGCAATGTATCTGAATCAATAACCTTCGAATCATTAACATGACATTGATATAAGAAATTATAGCACTTACATAGTTTGATTTACGTGAAATTTTTACATTGTTGCAATTTTGTATACGTTCGATCTGCCAAAGTTAATATCCATTATTTCACATTTTTTGCTATGTATATGAAGCATCGTTATATCTATATAATTATATTTGATGAAACAGAACTAGAATCATGTGATCTTGCGGCATTTGATTTTTTAAATTTAGGCTATTTGATTGATTGATTGATTTTGAATGTACTGCCAAGCATTAAACAGGATATCCCGGAAAGCGCCGGGCCCACAGTACACCCGTTTTTACATATACTTGGAAGGATATGGAAGGATACTAGTTAAATTATTTTTGAGATCGACCCGGTTACAGACACCTTGGCGGCCAATAGTTAGTAAATTTTTTGTGGGTTAGGGAAAGGAAAAGTATGTTAGTTATGACATAATTAGTCCGATTTCGCGGTAGCCAATATTCAAACTACTGTTAGTGTAAGACAGTCACATTTTTGTTGTACCGCACTGCATTCTGCCATCTATTATCAGCAACTCCAGTATGCCGCCATTCATCTGTAATCTGCAATGGTACGCTGAAAACAATATCTATCAATGAACTAGTTACCCTAGGTTGTAATAAATTAAATTAATCTTTATCTGGAATTATAAATTAATTAGTTTTAATATTGTAACATCATTATACAATAGTATAATTCCTGCAAGCCAAAGGCTGTAATAAATTGGATTAGTACAAAAATATAAGAATACAAGAAAAAATATAGAATATAGAAATACAACAATATAATACTAAACTTAGTATTATACTGAAAAATAAATAAATAAACATTATGACAGTGGCATTATGAGTACTATGATCAGCAATAGTATTACATACATTCACAATTCATCCCATACTCACCACCGATAGAAACCAAACTTCCCAACAACTCCACAACAAACCCAAATTACAGATTTAAGAATACTTAAAAAAGGCAGAGTAAAAAGACAAGCAAACTAAAGTAAATTTCAATCTGGGACCAACTCCAATAGGAAAAAACCAAAAGCGTGCACCATCAAGGGTGTCGCCATAACGCCTTCTTTGAAAACAAGCCGTCATTTTTAGCAGATCAAAATGTACACGAGCTCTACCGACATCAACCACTACCAGACCAAAATTACCAACCAAGTCGGTATTGAAACACTGACAGTCATCAACGAGATCTGTGAAGCCTATCTGGCCAATCTATCTATCACTCCTACAAGTAAACCTAACCACAAATATGCAACTGTCGGCCCACACCACACTGAAACAGAATAAGTGAAAAAACCGACCACAGCAACTCGGGAGTGTCCCCTGAAAAGCTAAATGCAGCAATTTGAAAAACTAGCAAGTTCACTTCCACGAACCATCTCCACGAGATCCAAGTCACAATTCCTGCGATTGCGGTCATCAAGGGCATCACACCAAAACCAAATCAAGGTAGTCAATGTCAACTCAACAGAATCCCACCTCATTAATAACGACACTCACAGGCACGTCCACACAACACAATCCCAAACCACCATTATCCACTTCACTAGGTTACCCCAGAAACATCGCTGCTGCTCCAGATCCATACAACGAAAAGCCAGCTCCACAGCCGTCTACAACATACTCTCCACATCCCAGTCGGAGACCCTCACTGTCCCGCCACTGACCTTATCCAACAATACCAGAAACCGCAACCAACTCTAATCGGTCAAACCACACCGATAAACTCAACACCCCACTCCTGACAACAACCCCCCAAACAACTATCACATCAACCCCACTCTATCATTCCTACAAGTGAACCAGACCTTACTGTCACGACTGTCGGCCTACACCACTCCGTTACAGAATCAGTGAAAAATCGGCCACAACACCCCGCGAGTATCCTCAGAAAACCACAAGCAGCAATTGCAAAACTAGCAAATTCACTACCAAGAAACATCCCTACCAAATCAAAATCACAATCCCTGGGAAGCCGGCCAATCCCGGTCATCAAGGACATCACACCAAAAAAAAAATATTCAAAGTGAAAAATATGAAAGTCAACTCAGGGGGTAGCCATAAACTTCCCTACGCTCCACCGCCACGACTCCCTGACGATTCACATCAAAACCATCTACTATTCCTAAAAAGAGGAACCAAAAAGCCCTAATCCACCCCAGCAACCATGCTCCCCGAAATATGGTCTGTATAAGACCACAATCCCACTTCATTCCGCCACGACTCTCACAGACACGACAATCATCAAACAATCAGAAACGCCAGCCACACAAACCAAATCCCAAACCGCCCAAAACAAATCATCCTCACTCACTCCACCATACAAACCCAGAGCATCACCGCAGTTCCACATCCATACAACTAAAAGCCACCCCTGCAACACTTCCACAACACTTCCACCAAATCCCAGCCGGAGATCCGCAATGCCCCGCCACTGTGCATACCCAACAAACCGTTGGGAAATAATAAAACCTATATTCAAATTTATTAATGTCAGAGTATTAAAAAAATATATATAAATATTTATACCTATTCACCCAATTTACACTTGGTCTTATCGAGACGAAAAAAGATAAAACAAAGACAACAAGCAGGCAAAAAAACTATACACTGAAAAAAATAAATAATTTGTATATGCATCTAAAATGATGGCTTTTCGATTTAATAAAATGTTAACTGCTAAGAAATGGAATATTACTATAGTGCAAATACTACCTGTACTCTGGGAAAAGCGACAGAGTTCCATTTATAATTAATATGTAATCCATTGTTATTTTCCTAATGCATTAGTGTACCAAAAAACTATATTTACACAAAAAAATCAATTATGGTTTGCATCCTTGCTACCACATTGAGTTTTTTGACAACTTTTTATTTTTTTTTCATTTTTTAATTAACCATTTCACTTTCACGAAATTTCATTCTTTATATTTCCATCACTGCATTTTAAATTCAATATAAACTAAACTATAAACTATTATTCTACACTTTTAAACACTCTGTTCTTTTTAAATCACACGATAACTATTTTAATTATTTATTGTTTTGGCAGCGATCAAAACACTCGTCTGTTCGATTGTTAGTCGAGACACCTGATTTTTTAGGCTATGTCAAAAAAATATATATATAGTTCTCTTTTAGAACAAGTTTTCACTAACCTAGTACAATTTTTAAATATTCTTCCCAGTTTTGAGGTAACTAGCAGAATTAATCTGTCTTATAGGACATAAATTTACAAAATATGCTTAATCTGTGATTTCTGCTTTGTCGAGACATGTTTCCCATTTCTCATCAGCATGCTACCTCGGGATTATAGGTATTTGTTATGGGTACCGGTCGAAACTGGATATTTTACAACTGGATTTGACGAAACAGGATAATTTAAAACTGGATATTTTAAAACGAGATAAGGTACAAAACGAGATATGGTACAAAACTGCATATTTCAAAACAGGATTTCATTTTTAAATCCCATTTTCATCCTACATATCGAATTTCATCATAATCGGTTAAGAGCTCGCCAAGTTCCTTCCTAACTGGCCATATTCCAGAACTTTCCCAAAAAATAATTTTATAATCCCATTTTCATCTTACATTTCGAATTTTATCAAAATCGGTTAAGAAATCACCGAGTTCCTTCCTCAATTAGCCATATTCCAGAACTTTTCCAAAAAATCATTTTAAAATCCCATTTTCTTCCTACATATCGAATTTCATCAAAATCAGTTAAGAACTCGCCGAGTTCCTTCCTAATTGGCCATATTCCAGAGCTTCCCTAAAAGATAATTTTAAGTTTAAATCACATGTCGAAATATCCAGTTTTGTACCATATCTCGGTTTGAAATATCCAATTTTGAAATATCCAGTTTTGTAGCTTATCTCGTTTTGTCAAATCCTATTTTGAAATATCAATTTTTAAAATGTCCAGTTCTGAGCGGTTCCCATTTGTTATATGTGAGGCAACGTAACGATTGTCAATCGTATCATTTCGAACTTGACTCTTAAATCGTTGACCCCATGAAAAAGTGGATAACAATTTACATTTGAAACGATAACTGCTTTTTTTTGGGAATTGCTTCTTGTATTTTCACACCATAAAACATGGAGCAAATGGTTGGCGGTACCACAAGGTTCTTGAAACATGTATTGGGTTACAACTTTTTGCAGTGTTAGATAATGGGTCATCTTGAAGCTAAAATAACATGTGAGCATGTGCAAGTCCTCTCTTTTGACATTCGAAGGTGTAAACATAAGCAATTCTTCGTCCCAAGATGTGATTTATCGTTAAATAATCCTGAAACCTGAAACAACAGCTTGAACTCCAGCAGCGTCGGTAGAATTTGCGACTTGATCATCGAGTTCTTGATAAAATTTAGAGCGATGCGACATAACGAGTGACATGCATTTTTAATAAAGAGATGCGTTCTTGCGCAGCTTGAATCCTATCCACAGTTTTGACGTATACAGTTGACGCTTGATTGAAATCATGTTATACAGTTGGTGATCGTTAAAGGTAGTCAGCCTAACCAAAGCTTTCACACACAATTGGTCACGGCGTTGGTATCAGCGGCTAGAATCGAAATCAAAATCACGGCGTGCTAAACAACCACCTTAACTATCACTGCACAACGGCTGATCCTTTACACTATCGTTAAATCGATGATGAGCCACTAGCAATTCGCTTTCATTAAAAATCGATCATCCTATCGTTGGATCCTTTCGATGGTTAAACTTACTTTGATTTGTTAAAATTTGTTTGACTTCTACATAAAGCTCCAAACCCTAGGTTTCTCACCATTTTTATCTTAGCTAAGCACGACAAACAACCATTGATTTTTGTATAATTAAAAAAAAATCCACACTTTCTTGATTATTTAAATCTTTGTTTTGGTTGCAGATTCCTAGTTACCAACTATTAAAGTTTTCTTCCGATAACTCATGATTGTTTTGATTTCCGTAAATATTTGTTGACAGGTAATTTCCAAAAGTTTTGTATTTTAAGAATTTTAAAAATTTATTTATTAACTGGTACTTGTTGAAACCATTAAACAAGACTAAAAACAAAATCCTAAAAAAAAACAAATAACAAAAGTCCAACAATAAATCATGTTTCGACGTGTACAAATAAAATTCGAAATGCTACTTAGATTTGAATTTTTTTTTACAACTACTGTTTCATTTTTTGCTGCTCAAGTGACAAGAACAAAATAAAGACAGGGAATTGCTACAGATGTAAATATCACGTAACTTTAATATTTATCAATTTTTTTTAATGACAATTGTGAAAACTTAAAAATGTTTATCTATTTCCGGACATTGTAGAATGACCCAAACCCCAGTAGTAGTTGTACTATTTAAAGTTTAATGTGAAATAATTATTACAGTTATCGGTTTAACAAAAATGTAAATGAGTTACTTATGATAATTTCTTTAATCTTTCCGACACAAACATAAAATATTAGTATTTGAAATAACTAACTAAAAATGATTAAATATTATGTGGCAGGTGCGAAGATAAACAATCTCACGTCGTTGTGTATCATAAAAATATATATATATACATTAAGAATGCAGGTGAACAATTTTGATATTATTTTTTAGTGATTTACCGTCAAGTGTTAGTGCTCACAATTGTAGTGAACATGTTTACCTAAGTAAAATCATTAACATTTATGTGTATATAGTCTGGACATCGCGATAATGAGATTTTTAAAAAGCCATACATTAGATTACCAATGTCCGCACACGTTATGTGTAGCTCATAAACTCGGAAGTCATAAAAGTTTATTACAAACCAAATGTAGGACGGATATTTACTGAAAACTCATAAACATTCAGTTTTGAGATTTAGTGAAGAATTTATAGTGGTTTTGCCTGTAGGTTGACTCTATAAACTATATAATATCTATTTATGACGTAGGTATAAACATATGCCAACGAAATAAAAAAAAAAAACTTCCGAAGCCATGATATTATTTTATCATCCATAAATCATATCAAAATTTCATTTAGATATGGTGGCGCGAGATTGCATCCATTGGCATTATATTTGTGTAGTGTACACCACACTATACACAACATATGGTAATTAATGAAATTTCCATTATAGTTGTAATTACACATACGCCCGCAAACTCTTCTATGGTGCTATGTGTGTGTTCCGTGTTTTCAGTGTTATGATTTAACTTTTTTGTGAAATTCTTGTGGGTCAACAAAATTTTCTCAAGAATAATAGGGTGTTATATTTATATATCGTTCCATTCACAAAATTACGATTTTTTTATTGTGTTGTGGTTCTTGTGGGCCGACAATAACAAATTTATGCGAATTCTTGTAAAAAACAACAATTTAATTTTAGAAAATTATTAATTTTTTTTTTTTAAATATGATATTCCATTTATTTTGGTAACATTTTTGTACATAAATTATTCTTAAAATTAATATTCGGACGCTGGAATTACATCCTTAAATTCTACTTATTTTTATTTAGTTCACTGTCCCTTAGTTTTAGAAAATTATTTGATAACACTAGATTCGCGCTATAAAGCTATTTTGCTATACAATTTTTTGTTTACATCAAAATTCCTATAAATTTTAACGATTTACCGGTAAATTGGTTGGAATCTGGGAGGTTTGATTTGTTTACGTCACGCAAATTATGTGGAATGCCAAATAATGGAATCAGGGTCATCCAAGATGTGAAATCATATCGGTCGGTTATTAATGCAGCTTTTAAATAATAATTAGCAACTGTCCTAAACGTATAGTGTCCTTAACCAAGCTTCGTAACCATATTAAAAATTATTTAAAAATAATTCCAAGTCCACCTGTTGCTGATGTTCTTTTAATTTTTTCAGATGTGGGTTATTGTATAATTATTATTTTGCTTAATTAACTATAAGGTATTAACGATAAGAGATGTTTGATTGTTTGATTGCCAACTGTAGAAGGTGCTGCTCATTCTGCTCAGTTAAATCAAAGTGCTACTCGTAATTTACTTCTTCTCGTTGAGGATTAGAATTAGAATCCCAATTGTGTCTCCAACTCGTCGCTTGCGATATCTCACCACTATGGTCTGCAAAGCAGTTGGTTTTCTTCTTTAATGTTGTCAAATTGGTGTTGTAGTTGTTCAACAGTTATATCACAATGTATCGATTGTACATTGTTACATGCTCTTGTAAACAACTAGAGGTTCTTTCCTGCTTTGATAATTTCATGCAGAGAGATTCCAGTATGCGGCAAGTTGCTGAACCTCTCCTACATTGTCGAAATATAAGCCTCCTGCATCTTCTAACTCTATAACTTGGTTGGGTTGGTTTTAACAAATATAGTATTAGATAAAATTGATAATACTGTAAGCAATGTTATTGCGATCATAGGAACCCGGATGGATCATGGATGGAGACAAACTTCCATCATGCATACCATGGTGGATAATCCCTCATACATAAACGTTGATGACTCGGCATACATGATGTTTCAGTGATTTAACCGCAGCTTCCCATAATCCTTTAAAATGTAGCGCTCTTGGAGGTATAAAATGCCTTGTAATGTTCTGAGTGCCGTTGATTTTAGGTTATAGAATTTTGTTTGCCTTAATGAAGTTCGTGTCATTTTCACTGTTAATGTGGGCAGTATTTTCTCGTCGGGATGTAAATCTTTTGAATGCTGCTAAGAAGGTGTTGGCAGTTAAATCAATAACCACTTCGATAAAGGCATACAAAAACAGCAAAAACACTCTCGGTGGTCTTATTTCCTCTGCCTTTTGACATCCGTATGTTCAATGGATGGGCATAATCGACACCGGTGTGTGATTATGCTCGCGACGGGATGACACACCATTGCACCAGAGAACTTAATTTTTATAGTAAAATCCCACGAGATGCATAGTCCGCTGGGTTATGTATTGAGGCTATGTCTTTCCATCTCTCGACTCTAGTGGGGTTTTGCATTTGTAATACTCGATTAGATTTGAGAGTTTTCCAGAAGAGCTACGCATAGTTCCAATCGTGTCTGTTTAACTGAAGTAAGTGCTACCTTGGTTTTGACGGTCAGTAGCCGTGTGACTACTGTTCCATCTGACAATTTAATTCGGCTGTAGATAACCGCTGCATATGCCATATATGCATATTTCAGTTGCATCGCAGTACCTGTGTAAACAAAGGTTTTGATTGGCTGAATATATATTTCCTATACAACGTGGAATTGATAGGGTTTCAAGCTGCACTAATTCGTCCCTCATTATCATTTCTTGCAATATAAGTTTGGATGTGATGGCAACAACCATCCTAATAGTTAAAATTGTCTTGCAACGTCCAAAGCTAGTTCATAATAGACCCTTTTAAAGTAATGTGATTAAATATTCTTGTAGAAGTAGTGCGTCGTGTAGATTATATCAGAACCATTTAGAACATCATCGAAATAAAAGTCCTCTGTTAATACCTTTAGCTGATGTAATGTTCTTATTGCCAACCGAATTTTGACTTTGTCGGCGCCGAATACTATTTTGAGTTTTCTTCACCGCAGAGAATAAGAGACCATAAGTTGTTGTGCAATGTAGCTCCGACATGCAAAGTATCATTAAAACTAAACCCCGAAGTTGACTTCATTGAAGCATCAAACACAACGTGAAAATTTGATTCCTTTGAGTTTTCTTTTAAAATTGCATGATACGGAAAGTAAAATGGTCCCTTGCAAATAGAATTTCCTTCTGATTAATTCTACATACAAGTGTCGTAGTCGTTCATTATTTTAAAATCATATTTTAAATTATTTTTCGAAGTCTGATACGTGGCTATTATAATGTATCAAATTGCTGAACGTGTTTATGGACGTCCAGCTCTTGCTCCTGTTGATAGTTGGGATTTGTATTCGCGGTCATTTTGGCATATTTCTTGTGTATTGTTTCATCACTGTTGCAAAGTAGTCATCTGCGAAATACGAAAGAGTAATTTCTTCGTTCTCTGCCGCTTACTGATTTTTCTACATCTTCATCAATTTTAGGCCACTAAACCTTAGCTCGTATACGTTTTTCCATCACAGTACATCCCGGGTGCCCGCTGTGTTCTAACGTTCTAGTACGCAACGACCTGGGAATCACAATTCTTGTGCCTCGTAATAGAATATTACCCGAAAACATAGTTCATTTTCAAATATTTTATAGATTTGTATATCTTTAGACCACGTACCAAAATCTAATCCAATCATAACATTTTGTACACCAACATCCCTTCTCGATTCTTGGTCAATTTCCATTAATTTAATCGTGACTGGCCTAACCGCTTCCACTAACTCATTTATGTAATTTTCAGATTCATCATCGAATGGGTGCGGTTTTCCAATTTGCGTATATAACCGTGACAAAGGATCCGCGATATTATATTTTCCAGGTTGTAAATAACAGTATACTGATACGACTGTAGTCGCATTACCCATCGTTCAATTCGAACACAAGGTCTCAAACTTGTACCAAAAATGATTTCTAATAGCTTATGATCGGTCAAATTCCTTTCCGCATACATAAAAATGAAATTTCTTGACCACCCAAGTTAAGGCGCCAGTGCCTCCTTTTCTGTCTGGCAATAACGCTGTTCTGGTTTGGTCAAACTTTTACTTGTATACGATATTATTTTCCAAGCCCTACCGGACTGGCATCTGCTATTATTTGAGTTCTATTTTCAACAGTGTAATACCTCAGGACAGTCTCACTTGACAATCTTGATTTTAATGCATCAAATGATTCTGCTGGTTCGGGCCCAAAAGAATTTTTCTTCCTTTTTAATTAGTTTCCTCAATTCAAATGTTACCATCGCTAAATCAGGGATAAATCGTCCCACATAGTTAACCAACCCTAAGAAATTACGAACTTCATCTGCATTTTGCGGTGACCTAAATTGCCTGATCGCCTGAAATTGTATCATGTGTTAGTCTTATTCCATCACCGGACAATTCATGTCCCAAAAATACAATTTTACTGACACCAAATACACATTTACTCTTGTTTAATGTAACGCCCCATTTATCTAATGTATCAAGGACTTTGTTCAATCGATCATCGTGTTGTTCCTGTGTTGAGCCGTATACTATAAAATCATCAATAAAATCCATACAACCGCCACAACCCGCCATAATTTGTTCCATTAATTTTTGGAATATTTCAAGAGTGCGCACGAAATACCAAACATCAACCGGGTGTATCTGAATAAACCTTTGTTGGTGATAAATGTGGTATGTTGTCGTGACTGTTCTGATATTTTCACTTGATGAAATGCATTACTAATATCCAGTTTCGAGAATATCTTTCCATTTGTCAAATGCGGTAAAAAGTATTCAATCATCGGTAGCGGGTGGTTCTCTCTTTTAATTGCTTTGTTAACACGTCTCATGTCAATACAAATTCTTACCTGGCCATTTCCTTTTGGTACCACAACCATTGGTGAGATCCATGTTGGTGAACCTTTCACCGGTTTAATTACTTCTAGTGTCATTAATTCCTTAATTTTCTTTGATACCGCTTGTTCAATAGAAACTGGAATCCTGTGGTAAGGCTGTGCAACTGATGCAATTACCTCTTTAATTTTACCTAGTGGCCGTGGTTGTTCAATATTGTTTGCATCAACTTCTGATCCTATTTTTAAAACATTTAATAGTTTTGCCGTAAATAAGCCCAATAAGACTACCCATATTTTAACCACATAGAACTTTGCTATTGTTCTGTTTTTACCATTGATTATTTCCGCTTCAATAACCCCAATAGCTTCCAATGAATATCCACTATGAGCCTTAAAACTTTTATCCGGTAATTTGATTATATTGACAATCTTAATCTTCCTCTGTTCTAACATCTCCCAACTAGTTTGATCAATAGTGTTTTGCTTTGATCCAGAATCAATTATCATGTTCAGTTCAACCCCGTCTAAAACACAACCAATTTCATTCCCATTTTGACCATCGATAAAGAATAAATAGTCCAGTTCCTTTTCTTGCCCATTTCAATCTTGGACCTTTTCAATCTTATTAGTCTGATCATCGTTGTTTCCGGAATTTCAAAATCTTTTTGAATGCATTCCACGACTAGTTCCATTATCTGAGAATGGACGTTTATCGAAAATCTTTCGCTCGTTACCACGGTCCACGACTATCACTTCGTCGATTACTTCGATTTTGTTTCCAACCTGCCGTGCGGCATTTACTCTAAAAATGGCCTTTGTTTTCACATTTGAAACATTTTCGATTCAACGCTGGACGCTGTCGGTTATTCAACGCTGTCGGTTATTTTGTTCACGGTAGAATCTATCGCTACTGTATTTTGCTTTGATGTTTTTTTATAGCTAGTTCTTGTTCATGTACCATTTCAAAAGCAATACCCTTATCGATAATGTGCTGTAATGATGTCTCAGTTTGCTCTAGACCTTCGCGACGTAAACTTCCAGATTGACATTTTACAACAATTTGGTTTCGTATGAACTTATTTTTATGGTCACCAAAACCACATTTCTTTGTTTGCTGATTCAATCGCAAAACCAATTTTTGAAATTTTTCATCGGGTTCTTGTGCTTAATTTTGAAATACCATTTGTTCAATAGCTTCATTATGTTTTGACAAAAATTGATCATCCAACGTTTTAACCCATTTATTAAACACGTCGTCATTAATAATAAAGTGCCTCTTCTGCCAATTCAGCCACTACATCTTTGACTTGTTCTCCGACCAGATATAATAAATAATCCTTCCTTTGTTCGGAATCGGTAATTTCATTAGTTTTTAAAAACAACGAAACATTTCTTTTCCAATTCTCCCAACTGAACTTCCCAATGTGTCACACAAGAATGGCTTTACATTTGATGGTACCGTTAACGATTTTCCTAAACAGATAAAAAATCTAACTGGTTTTTTTCTCAAATCCTTTCATTCATTCATCTCAAATGTAAACAGAGTACATAACCTTATGTGTATATATATTTTATTAATTATATTATTGTTTTATTTCAATCAGTTTCAAAATTCTCGTTTTTCTTCTAGTATCAGGCCATTTCTATTTTGCCACACAGGCCATTTCTATTTTGCCACACAGGCCATTTCTATTTTTTTTTTTCAATTTAACCATAAATTCACAAAGTCAGATTACTTTTGATAACTTGTGCTTCTTGTCCGCTAATTTTATTATCCATTTTTTCGTTATATGTTTATATAATATATCCTCATCGCCAATTGTAGAAGATTCAATTAACTAAAACACGTGGTTTGGTTGCTCATATAAAATTTTTTATTATCCAGACTAATGACCACTCTCTTTGGAATCACCAAACATAAGAAATAAAAAAGTAATAATATCTCTTGTACCTTGCAGTGTACTCATCGTCGTCAGTATGTCAGTATAGCGTAGTCAATAATATAGTCGATAATACAGATACAGATAATACAAATACGACAGAACCATATTCATACTGTGTGATTAGAATTAGAAATATATTTGCAACCATATGTTCCTTCTTGTATGTTAGCCAATATGCACAGAAATACTTAAATTAAAAATATATTTTTCACAAAAGATTAGCCCCGAATCATAAATAACTTTGCGAAATAAAATTCCTACATAAATATTTGCGATCACCTCTGTATTATTCGTGCCATTTGTTATCTGTCACATTTATCACCGTGTCCCGTGTAAACAGTCATTTAACACAAATTTATGATCGTTTTCCCTTTTCATTGTTAATCGGACTGTGATTAGAGTTCAACCCAATCAACAAAAACAAAAATTCTTTTATTTTTCATCTTTTTGTTGTAATAAATTAATTTGTGTATTAAATAAATAGTTAGACAAATCTCTGTGATGACATAATAACGACGACAAATAGACAAAAAAAAAAATAAAATTTGTAATGTCCATCTGTCATTTCTAACAACATATAAAAGTAAAATAACATAAATATTTGAAATATTTTGTCTAACCAACGAAAATCATTTCGTATTTTGGGATCATGATCATGACACAATGGATCTTCATTTAAATTTCAGCATTATATTTTTTATATCGGGTGAGTCATTTAGCTTGACTCAATTATGATCGTGTCGTTGTATCTGCGAAATGAGGCAAAGTACCAATAAAGAGAATGAGAAATTGACTTGGTTAATTTTTGATAAGTTTTCTAAGTGATCTTCGTTTTGCGATGCTGAGTTGTTGTACCTCGGATTTCCATCATTTGTTTACATCCTGTCAAGCTACCTTTCACAATCGTAATCGTTTGCAGTATTTTTTAAAATTATGAATGCAAGCGCCAATACGTTTATATTACCATATTTTCGGGTATGTCCAGTGAAATAACTCACCCTCTATAAAATCAAAGGGCATAGTAATTTCTTTATCTTCGTTAATCTTAAGATACACTCCTATATAATGGATTTTAATTAACGAGATGAAAATCCAAAACTTTTTGATTTATCTCTTCGAACTGTCCAAAAGTATTAAAATTTTCATTAACAAATTTTTTTTCAAATAATGCGCGATGATGTCTCTCTCCTCTTGAGTATGGCATACGGTGTGGTTAGTTAAGCTTCAAGTGGTCGTATCATAAGAAAAAAAAATTCATCAGGTTTGTGTTGTGATGAAGAAATTTGATCATCAGTTATTTTCTTCGTACATTCGTTGGTTGACATAAATTTTTAAAGCGGATATGTGTTCGCCTCGTTGAAGATTTAAAAGGTGCATCAATTATTCTTCAAATCTTTCATCAAGTTTGGTTGTTGTATGGATTCCAATCAGATTGCCGGTATTGTTTTTCAGATAGTTTGATGGTTTTGTTAAGATTAACAATTTAACAGGTTGATCGGAATTTAAAGTTTTTTGTTATTAAAATTAAGATATTCGATTGAAAGTTCGATGATCAATTAAAAGTATTATGTAAATGTGTGGAACATTGATTAATGGTTTGGAACTATTATTATATATAAGAGATCGTTGATTGGTTGATTGGGACGCAAATCAACGTTTAATTTTTCTAACCCAAGCATTAAAGTCATACTATTCTGGCCTTATGTTCAAATGTGTATTGTTGAAAGATTCCTCTAAATAACTGCTATTAAGCGATATATACCTTCGGACATAGGGACTTTTTCCCAACAATACTGTTTCATGGCTGAACTAAACTAATGATCGTACCAATTTGTTACTAGTATTACTTTTTTTTACCAAATTTGATCATTAAATATAGTTTAGTACAAATTTGTATATAAAATCCGACTGGTTTTAAAGACCTTGACTACGGTCATAAATCGTTCGTTACTAGGCCAAGTTCATTGAGAGCTTAAAGTATGTGGAATTGGCTAAGGTGTACTTTGACATTTTGTATAAGGTTTTTGTAAAGTTACACAAAAATGTTAATGGGTTTCTACGACTGTATGTTGAATAACCATCGACTTCAGTTTTATATTCCATGAGGATATATCGAAAACATATGGACTTTGATTATTAGCTTTTGACTTAGCTTCCTATCAATCACACTACTTGTGTAAATGATGGCCTGTATAGTAGCCCTTACTCTTATGCATTGAAGTTTCGAACCATCCTACAGTAAACACATATTTTGTCGTATATATGCAAACAGGTATGAATGAGTAGTACTAGTGAATTATATCGTACTTGGGTAAAAAGATAAGACTACAAAAAGTTGTGCATGTTGTTATCAATTGTTTTAAAAAGATAATCACAAATTACTATTACGGGTTACATTCTGATAAAATTTCTAATTAATTCGTACATTTTATTCAAACATTTTGTTCAAAATAAAAAAATAAAAAAAAAATGCTCCACTTATGTATTTGCGTTTTACTTTATAAAAAAAAAGAAAAACAATTTTCTTTTGTCTTTTTCTTTTATTTATTTATTTTAATTTTATTTTATGTAGATAATTTTTACTTATAAAAACTCTTAAGATATAACTTAATAACTAATTACAAAATAGAATCTTAAGTCTAACGATGACACCCGATATAACTATGCATAAAAGTGCATTAATGCATTTTATGCAATTTGTCGTGTTATGTGGCGTGTGCACTTTATGCCTGATCATTGAATAAATATATATAGAAATAACACCAAACCATTCCGCCGCTACGTAGTTGTTATAGCGCTGTATGCTCTGTATGCTCTGTATCTTAGATAAATTTAAATTAAGGGTTTAAGCATCATCTATATAAAAATAAAAAAAAAGCTTTTTTAGGATTTTTTTTATATTGTTTATTCAGTGCGAATATAAACACATACAGACAAAGCCAATGTCAAAACAAAAACAGTGTGATTCAACAGGAAAATCTAAATAAAAAACGAAACAAAATGTTTATGTAATTTCTCCAAGGTCACTTAATTCATATTTTACAAATGATTAAGTATATCAAATTTTCTTAATTTTTTTTTATCATGTTTAACATGTTAACATGTTATCCCAGTATTTCATCCCTCGAAAATAAAAATAAATCATCAGGCAATACTTTTTCATTCCATCCCAGGATTTTATATTTTAAATTTAAACGAGAAGCGAGAAAAACAAACAAAAACTAAATTATTAAAACGCATCCCATCCCAGTTTTTTAATCATAAAAAATTTGAATATTATAATGCAAACTCAATTAATGGTTAGAAACTAGTAATCATAAATAGGACTCCCTAAATTTAAAATCGATATGTTGAAGAGCAGCCACAAGTGATTATTGATAAACGTTAGACTGTAATCAACCAATTATACAAAAAGTCTCTCAGAAGCATTTTATAGATTTTTCAAACTTGATATTCAAAAAAATTGTTTAGGTGGAAGTTTGATGGCAATTATCTGACCATCGTAGAGATGACTAGGTGGATCTGAATATGAGATCTTTTAGAGTAGTATTTGACAATCATTTATGATAAACCACCATATTAACGCGACCCTCAGGAAACATTTTACAGAATTTTCAAACTTGATATTAAAAAAAATTGTTCAGGTGGAACTTTGATGGCCATTATCTGACCATCGTAGAGATGGCTAGGTGGATCGGAATATAAGATCTTGTAGAGTACTATTTGGCAATCATTTATGATAAACCACCATATTAACTCGACCCTCAGGAAATATTTTATAAAATTTTCAAACTTGATATTCAAAAAAATTGTTCAGGTGGAAGTTTGATGGCCATTATCTGATCATCGTAGATATGGCTAGGTGGATCTGAATATGAGATCTTGTAGAGTACTATTTGGCTGCTGCCTCTTCAGCAGCTGTAAGAATGCTTTTTGTATATTTTCTTCGATCATTCCTTGCCATCTTTTTTACATGACGCGCTGTTTCCTCGTATCTACGTTTCACCTCTTCCGTGTTATGTTGGCACATTTGCAACTTAAATTGACGGCGTTCCTCAACTTTCTGCCATGTATCATCATCACTGATCCAAGGTGTTGTATTCACCACTAAATTGACGAATTAGCACACCACCTAAATAATATTAATTGGATAATAATATCCGTACACCGACAAATATAAAGCAGTTCGCTCTGATCGCTCGGTCGTATAATTTGATTGTATATAAAAATCATAAACCAGTTTTTGCAATTTGTCTGAGTTTCATTTATTCTTATAGAGTGTAACGAACTAGAGATCGACACATTTAATGTGACCACCACAATTAAAACACAAGGTTTCCAATTGTATTCTCTGTAGCCGAGTACGTCCGTGGCAGTCTTGATGTAGGTTTCTTCTGCTTGGTTCCATATTTCTTCTATGCGGGTGGCTTCAGACTGGAGATTGAGTTGGAGCGTTTCATTGAAAGTGTTTCTTGTTTCAGTGTCTCTCAATCTATTTGTGTTAAATTTCCTCCTATTTGTCTTCAAATGTTTCACAGCTGCTGGCTTGATCTTGAATTGTGCTATTACCAGTTGATGATCGCTGTGTACATCTGCGCCCCTCATTGTTCTTACATCTTGTAGTGATGTGAGGAATTTCTTATTGATCATTACGTGATCTATCTGATTTTTAGTTCTGCCATCCGGTGATGTCCATGTGTATTTATGTATATTTTTGTGTGGAAACCTACTGCCGCCTATGAAAAATTGATTTGTGCTACAGAAGTCGACAAGTCTTTCTCCATTGTTATTTCGCACAGAGTCCAATGCATTTCTTCCCATAATAGTGGTTAGGTTGATGTTGTCTGTACCAATTTTTGCATTGAAATCTCGTTGTATGATTTTGACGTCATTTCTGTGCGTTCTTGCTATTTTGGCTTGTAACTGCTCGTAGAACTCATCTTTTGTTGTATCTTCTGCATCTTCTGTTGGGCATAGCTCTGAATGATAGTTGTGTTTCTTATTTTTGAATGAAACCTTACCACTATAATTCTGCTGTTAACTGGTTGCCTTTCCATCAATGCTTTCTTGGCTTTATTTGTTGTTAATATACCCACGCCTTGTTCATGTGTGTTGTCTCTACTAGAAAATATTATATAATTTCCATTGCTCGTGTTTATTTCTCCACTGCTTTTCCATCTGACTTCACTGAGGCTGAGAATCTCGATGTTATAACGTTTCATTTCCTTCTCTACAAGTAGAACTTTGCTCTAAGAGAATTATAGATTAAGTATTCATTTTTTTACTGAATAAAAACCAATACTTTCGAAAGAGGTCAGTAATTTAATTAAAAGAGAGGAGCTATAAAAAAGCCTGCCGAAGATAACTTAATTTTTATATTTTTAGTTTTTACCTTTTCAGTTCCACAGGAATAATAGAGGGTATCTGGTTAGATCCACCTAGCCATCTCTACGATGGTTAGATAATAGCTATCAAACTTCCACCTGAACAATTTTTTTTAATATCAAGTTTGAAAATTCTGTAAAATGTTTCCTGAGGGTCGCGTTAATATGGTGGTTTATCATAAATGATTGTCAAATACTACTCTAAAAGTCTCATATTCAGATCCACCTAGTCATCTCTACGATGGTCAGATAATTGCCATCAAACTTCCACCTAAACAATTTTTTTGAATATCAAGTTTGAAAAATCTATAAAATGCTTCTGAGAGACTTTTTGTATAATTGGTTGATTACAGTCTAACGTTTATCAATAATCACTTGTGGCTGCTCTTCAACATATCGATTTTAAATTTAGGGAGTCCTATTTATGATTACTAGTTTCTAACCATTAATTGAGTTTGCATTATAATATTCAAATTTTTTATGATTAAAAAACTGGGATGGGATGCGTTTTAATAATTTAGTTTTTGTTTGTTTTTCTCGCTTCTCGTTTAAATTTAAAATATAAAATCCTGGGATGGAATGAAAAAGTATTGCCTGATGATTTTTTTTTTATTTTCGAGGGATGAAATACTGGGATAACTTCACATGCTTTTTTTTGCTACTTTTTGCTTCAGAATTAATTCTATAGATTTTTGCACGTAATGTGTGCATAATTAAATCACACTCTTAATGTGTGCATAATTAAATTGTTTAATGTTCTTTAAAGCGACAACGAGTTTTATATTGGTTTTCGCACAAATTACATACATAATCAACTACAACAGATTCCCAAGTAGCACTACATAACTTTATAGTTTGATCACTAATGGCCGACATCGGTCCAAACGTCCCAAATTTCTAAAAATTATATTTTTAGGCAAAAAATAAAAAAAGTATCTTCGAATCGGCACGACCACGATTTGAGGTTGTATTTTACCAGTCGCCAGAGACTTATTTGAAAACTACTAGTCATAAGTCGTAACCAATATTAATACTTATTATTAGTGAGCATCATTTACTTAATTTATAAATTCAATAGTCCAAGTGGATCAGCACTTCTCAGTCGTCTGTATCTCAGCTGTTTTAGAATGTCCCAGGCCAAAGAATTGGGATCTTTCTTTAATTTTGAACAATATAAGTATAAGTATCGCTTTGTATGGTAAAATTTTATTGTCGATTGATAATATTGATTTTCTTCCTATTAGCCAATATATCTTAGAAAATTTTATTTTTATTTGATTACGCTTTGCTTCTATATGCTATTTCCATGTCAACGTTCTGTCCAGATATAACCCTAAGTATGATTGCTGGAATAGTTTGAATTGTTGCGGAATAGTTTCACCGTTAAATAGTTACACCAGTTTTCAATTTTGTTCAGATGATTTTGCAATTGAGGCACTTTGAAGATTTTTACAAGGCACCAAGATCATCAGTAAAATATGTTGATATTATAGCTTCATTAGAAATAAGCAAATCGGCTGTATACAACAAGTATAAAATTGGTCCCAAGACGCTTCCTAGTGGAACACCTTCGCTAGTATCATTTAAACCAGTGGTTGCTGCGTTTTGTTTAACCAAGTATTTCCTTTGAAGAAAATAGTTTTCAAGAACTACATGGAACTGCTTCGGCAAAAGTTCTTTAATTTTGTATATTAATCCTCTATGCCAAACTTTATCGAAGGCTTGTGCAATATCCAAGAAAACAGCGGAACAGTATTTTTTCTTCGAAGATGAGTTTGACTGCATTGACAATCCTGTAAACTTGCTCTATAGTGCCATGCTGATTTCAGAAACTAAATTGATGATCTGGTGTAATATGGCGTTCTTATAGTATTGTGATTTCAGTTTCCTTAGTAATAATTTTTCAAAAAGCTTTGATACTGTGGAAAGCATGCTTATTGGACGATATGTTGAGAATCGTGTTTCAACTTTTTTGACTTTTGAGGAATGTGTCCAGTTCGCATGATTGCGTTGAGGATGTACGTTTTTAGTTTAATTTGTCTGGTAATTCTTTAATCATTTTACCGGTAATGTTAACCTGTTTAAATCACTTTACCTGTTTTTTATTGTGCTATTAACTTCTCTCCACTTAAACTTTATAAGCTCTCGCAATGAATTTATAGCCCAAGTGGTTAAAATAATCTAATCTAAGAATTGCATCTTTTTTATCGCGTGTTTTGAAGGGCAATGCACTGATGTATGATATAACTGTGTAATATTTATTTATTTATTTATTTATTTATTTAAGTGTTTTAGTTTTCTTTTAATCAATACAGCTTTACCACCATGTGCTTTACCATCAGGATGTTTAGTGTCGTATATTGAATACCCATTACTTTTGAAAAAGTTTTTTTTTGTTTTGTGAAGTACAAATATGATATTAACATTATGTCAATATTTTGCTCGATAAGGAATGCTTGTACCTCTGTTTTGTGTTGGGCAAGGCCGTTTGCATTCCATATGGCTATTTTGAGGACAGCCATTTTTGGTTTTTCACAGCTAAACTAATAACTACAAATGGCAAAACAAGATATTTTTGACAGATATCATTATAAATAAAACAGAATAGTAGCGTCAATGGGTAAACGTTAATAATTGAAAATGGACAACTGTTTTAAATTTTAAAAAATCGTTTAAGTATTCGACATCATTCTATCGGAAAGTCAAGTTTTTGGTAGCAAAATGTCGCTTTATTTGCGAATTCTGTGAATGCTTACTAATTTCAGGCATAACCATCTGCTCGCATAACTGTTGTAGAAATTTACGCCAGTGACTGGAGTTTGTTTTCAGGAACGGATTATTCTCCATATATACCCAATGTGCTGCTAAAGTCGCCACATCCAAAATGTTATAAAAGAATGCCGGTCGCCAGTAAGACGAATCTTCCTTTTGCATGAGTATTCCCCCAGCATTTTGTCCATATTGTCCACGCCATTCTTGGTTCTGTTGTATTTTGAATCGTAGTTGGTTTATTTACTGATCTTTGATTCTCTTATCATAATGCATGGTGAATAAAAGCATCACAGCTTTGTTTTTTCGGGAATATAAGAACACAGTGTGATTTTGTTCGAAAATCTGGAAAAAAAGAATCGACAGGTTGAGTTTTGCCTTGCACGACTAGGAATTCCACTAGTACGAATCGCCGTCTTTTGTTTACTGTTCCTAAAATTGATAAATTTTGGTGGGGTACCAAATTAGAAGGTAAATTGTTGGTGGTGAAAAAAAAATATAACATGTGAATGTTATATTTCGATCGCTACCACTAAAAAGAGTGCTGCATAGATCCTTCACAACACATTCTCCTTGATTACTTTCTCATTGTGAGTTTGGAACCATTCTAGTGTAAATTTTTCCTTTCAACAGATAAACGAGGAAGTGGAGTCACACACCAACGATACTTTAATTCCATATCTGGCAGGTTTTCATTGAATGTAATGCGTGAAATGCGTACCACCTCGATATGTTAAGGAACAGCTGTTGTCATCAACTGTAATGTTTGCTCCAGCTACAAAACACTCTCGTAGATTCCAATTCACCATAAGACTTACCTATATTATTAATCGCTGCGATGATATATCGGCTTATCGATAAAAGTTCTGTGAACCCATCGTAGCGAGGTAAAGGGGATGAGAAAGCATTCTCCACTAATCTAGTTAACGTTCGTTTTTGGTTCGGCGGACCCTTGCAAATATTATAATTTTTTTGATCAAATTCATCAAATCTCACGATAGACTAAATATTGTATTTCAAAAGTCTAATGGATTTAGATCAGGAGACCGCGGTGGTCATAAAATGGTCCATCCCTTTCCAATCTAGTGGCTTGGATGTTTTACGTTGAGGTGTTGTCTCGCTACAAGCCTACAAGTGCTTAGTAAAAAAGGTCTTCCATCATGCTGTAGCTACATATTTCATCGTGTTTGTAGAGCCATGTTCCCAAGTAATTCAACCAAACCGCTTTGTAGAATGTTTAGATAAACTTCACTGTTAATCCGACTTGTTATTTCAAACCGGCCAATCAATTTTCCATCGACTATTCTTATCCACGTGTTCACTCCAAGTTGATGTTTAAAATTACTGCTCCATGTAATTGGATTTACATGGGCCCTATAGTGAAAATTATGTATATTACATTTCCCAACCTTTTTAAAACAGGTTTCGTTGCTCGTTGTCATTACAAAAACACTAAATAAAATGAATATTCGCGGTGAGAATAAGGCACACGACGTATTGACATTTTAATTATAAATGGCAAAATATATTTGGAGTTACTAATATGTATTATCAAATGTTTTCTTTTTTATGCAACAACTTTTATTTAATTCAGTTTACTTTGTTTAAAACAATTGTTTTACTATAGTTTACGATTGTGTTCATCATTTTGCATATTTTCAAAAAACCTAGTTACTTAAACAATTTTATGAAAAACATTCTGTTTCAAAAAGCCCGGTGTGTGATACCATTTTAAAAATTACAATTTATGACGCATATTTTTCTGATAGTTAGTCAATACTCTGTAGTACTTTATTTCCCGTGGGCGCCACTTGAAAATCTACAACAATTTTTGAACAACAAATTTGTTGGTGGGTGAGCATTCGATTTCAATAAAAAATACCAAAAGTGAAATAATTTGTAAACCATCAACAATTCGAAGTAAATTTACTTAGCTGGTTTAGTTGGAAATGAGCTCTCTCATTTCTACCCTGGAAAATGTATCACCCTGTGTCGTTTATTCATCACGCCAGGGACACCCTGTATATACTCCATAATACTATTATACTAAGTATGTACTACTGAGAGCAATTTAATAGAATTTGAAAAAGAGTTTAACGATAATAAACCTTAAAATACAACTTTAGAGTATGCAAAAACTCGAAAGATACTTTCTTCTTAACAAGTGAATAAAACTACGAGCAATGCAGATAGTTCTTCAGAGAATATCCAAAACTTTACGTAATTATGGATACTGCTACAGCTTTTTTAGCATGAATTCCAATTAAATCAACAAAAATAGCAAAAATAAAGCAACAAAAAGGATAGTCAATTTATGACACTTCAATGTTAGTTTAACTAGACCATTTTGATTAAATTGTTAGCTCTTTTACAGTTATACAATTAGCTTGATTTTACAATCATTTGATTACTCATTTAAGAGAATTTGTTTATGAATTTGACCTGTATAGTAGACCATACTTTTGTACATTGAAGTCTCGGACCACCCCGTAGAATTACAATTTCTTGTTGTATATATATAAACCAGAATGCATACGTAGTACTAGTGAATTATATCGTACCTGGACAAAAAATATTCTTAACAAACATAAATAAAAAAGAGGGTATATTCTATATACCACTCTATATAATCATTGACGATATTAAATCGATAGGTGATGCTGGTATATATTCTTTACGTTTTGTTGATGGGTAACACTGTCAATGAATGTTTTGGATAACGCACCGTTTCAATTCGTTTTTGTGTCAATGAGTCATTAAAATTGATCCATCAACTTACTAATTGCTATATTTACAAAATAAAAAACTACAACATGCAACGAAAGGTAACAACAAAAATCTGATCTTCATACTAAATAATTTAACAACAAGTTTGAAGGTCAATCCTTCTTTTTTATTTTGTTTTTTTAAATATCTTTTTGTCCAGTTACGATATAATTCACTAGAACTATACATTCATATCTGTTTGCATATATACGACAAAAATTTATATTATTTTGGGGTGGTCCGAAACTTCAATGTACAAGATTATGGTCTACTATACAGGTCAAATTCATAAACAAATTCTCTTAAATGAATAATCAAATGATTGTAAAATCAAACCTATTGTCTAACTGTCAAAAGTATCAATTAAATTGAAATGGTCTAGTTAATTAAACTAACATTGATGTGTTGTCTCAAATTGACTATCCTTTTTGTAGCTTGATAATTTTAGTCAAAGGTGTTTAGCGACTACTAGAAATTTAGATTCACATAAAGAATCCAAAGGTTATCCATTTAGCACTTCATTCAAATAATTGGCAAAGATATAATTGTCCTCGTGAATATTAGAATTTGTCACTTGTGTCAGTTTTGCTTTGTGTTGAATTTTGGTTTTTTGCATCACCGTACATGTTTCTAAGGGGTACCGGTCGAAACTGGATATTTTACAACTGAATTTGACGAAACAGGATAATTCAAAACTGGATATTTTAAAACGAGATAAGGTACAAAACGAGATATGGTATAAAACTGGATATTTCAAAGCAGCATATTTCGACATGAGATTTAAACTTAACATGATTTTTTAGGAAAGTTCTGGAATATGGCAAATTAGGAAGGAACTCGGTGAGTTCTTAACCGATTATGATGAAATTCGATATGTAGGATGAAAATGTGAAAATTAATTGTAATAAGATGAGAAAAACAGCAATTAAAAAAACCATTAAGTGAAGGAAAATTCTATTTTTCTCCTTACAAATATTCAAGAATGGAACCTTACTGGCCTTCTTCCAGAACTTTCCCAAAAAATCATTTTAAAATCCCATTTTCATCCTACATATCGAATTTCATCATAATCGGTTAAGAACTCGCCGAGTTCCTTCCTAATTGGCCATACTCCAGAACTTTCCTAAAAAACCATGTTAAGTTTAAATCACAAGTCTAAATATCCTGTTTTGAAATATCCAGTTTTGTACCTTATCTCGTTTTGTCAAATCCTATTTTGAAATATCCAGTTTTAAAATGTCCAGTTCTGAATGGTTCCCGTTTCTAAGTGCCGAGTGGAGCAAAAAAGATATTTGTTCAGAAATATACTTCGCTTATATTTGTAATGAATTACTGTTGAGGACGATGATGATTCTTCGGGTTTTGCCTTTTCTTAGGTCGCCTTTTTTTGGAATTGTTTTGGTTAAACTCTTTTTCTATTTCTTATATTATATTTATTTTTTCTTTTATCTCAAAGTTAGGAGCATAGGGCGTCTACTGCACTAGACTATTTTATTGGAGGCTACTGCTTCCATTTCCACCCAAGGTTTACCAAGTTTTTTAGCTTTTGCTAGCACCGTTCTTCTCCAAGTCATTGCTGATCTTACGTCTTTTCTTTGCCCTTGCAGATTCCAGTCAAAGACATATTTGTTGGAATTAGTCCATCTCCGTTTCCAATTATTTATTTTGGTCTGAAGTGTTCTTTGAAATATTCCTTTCATCTCTTTAACTGTGATTCATCAGTTGTTAAGAGTTGACCAGCAGTATCCCTTATAGATGGTATATATTGGTAATTTTGACATGTCGTAAATGCGTTTCACCTCTGCCATTTCTAACACATTTGTATCTTAAAATGACAGCGTTCCTCAATTTTTTCCACGCATCATATGCAAGGTTTCCGATTTTAATTCCTAGTACTCAAATGCTTCTAATACAGTCTTCATGTAGGCTTCTTCAATTCGGTTCTATCATAGTTCATTGTGTGTTTCACTACATTTAAAACTATGTTATTTAAACGGAGTAGAATCCATCTTGCGTTATCTGCGTCTTTGGTTGGAGCAATCAGCAACGCATTAAAAGATGATTTTGTTTCTTATTTTTGAATGGAATCTTGCTACTATTACTCTCCTGCTTATATCATTAATGCTTTATTTGCTTGATCAACTATTATTATGCTCCCGCCTTGTTAATGTATGTCATATATTCCAGAAAATAATTGTTTGTATTTTTTCACTACTATTCTACAAACGGACTTCACTAAGACGTAGTACTTTCACGTGATAATTTTTCATTCCTTTCTGCTAAAGTTTTAATGTTCCAATTCCTGATTCTAGTCCGTGTACGATAGCCAATGGTCAATATTCGGTCGTTTTTCCGGTTTGGAATATTTCTTCTAGTACTTTTTTCTGTAATTTCATCATTAATGAATGATTGGTCCATTGAATCCTAGCCAGTTTCCAGGGCTTCTGGATAAAATATATTAGCATACCATCATTGTTTGTACTTTTCCTTATTGATATTTGCCGCACACAAAATAAGCCATGTTCAATTTGTCCTATTTTGTCGTCAGTATTTTAATGCCTTTAAAGCAAATATTTGCTTTTAAACGTCACTGCAAAGGTGGATCCTACCCATCATTCAACAGATTGGCGGTGGGACTTCATAAAATTCAACAGTTCCACAAATCTCCAAAAATTAAAAACAATAGAGCTAAAGCCCAAAGCATCCCTGGGATAGCGGCTAACTAACAAACTCAAACACCTTCAAAAACAAAGCGGCATTGAGTGTATTGGCCGTTAGCAACTCCACTACTGACAGTTTCGCCACACGTTGAATTTCCGTCTAACAGTCCTTTAGCACAACACAAGTTTCAAAGCAGCCAAAGTCAACTGCTCCACACGCTATTCACGCACTCCCACATTCAAAACCAAAACAAAATTAGACCAACAAATCACCACTCCACAAAACAGCCACCAAACCTACACCCACACATGCAAGCGAATCCCAGGATGCCGAAATCCACATCTACAAAAAGCAAGTAGTACAAAACAAGTGTATCAGAAATGCTCCATCACCATCTAAATTAACTCGCACCAACTAACTCCGTGAACGATCAAACACTCACATCAAACCCCGACTCATCACCAAACTCAAATGAAAACTGCAAACATTCTCAAACTGATCGAAAATCCCACAATTAAGACCGAAAAATGTACATTGCCGAATGAAAACCGAAACAAAAACCCAAATAAACAAAAACCGAAATATAAATTATGAGACAAGGTCAGGGAGGTAAACATGATATACCCATCCCTCTCCAATGAGATGCACAACCACGCTGACTTCAAGGTGTTGACCCACTGTATCGCTTCGTGAAACACAATAAAAGTTTCAGCACCAACAATGAATATAGCCAATTTGACTGACTCACCTCACACGCCGTTGTATCACTTCACACGACACACAAATTGGAACACGCATGCACCCAGAAATCCTGCAATTTCACATTTCTTTTTCGTTTAGTAAATTGGTATTGTAACTGAAACTATTATACCTGTCTACCTCACCGTTGGAATTAGTTGAAGCCGTTGCTACCTTTGCATACTTTACATCGTTATTTTTTCGTGCCTGTTGCGAATCTTTTAGGAGTAAAAGCTGTATCGTTGTTCATAATAATCCTCCTTTGAACACTATAATGCGTGAAATAACTGTCTAAATGACCTCACACGTTATCAAAGGAAAATGGCTCATTTCCCTTTTCTATTGACCTAGATAGTGCTTCTTTTTTAAATGGATTGGGATTATATGCCATATTTACAGCACAATTTCTAATATGTCCAATCACTCAATTGCCGGAAATGGCTCCGAATCGTTTCACTAACACTTCACATCCTAAATGCCCCAAGTTGCCATGATACTTAAAAATATATCCAGGATTCTTCCTGTAAGCTTTGGTGGTAAAACCAGTTCCTTAAATCTAAACAACTGCAATACTTGTTTCCTTGCCGTATAAAAAAACTTTCCTCTTGACAATTTTATTTAACTGCCGATAATCGACACATATTCTAAATGAATTATCCTTCTATTTAACTAAAACTACCCGACCGGTTCACTATGCCTAATCATATTTTGCTTCTATTAAAAATTCTACTTTATACGTCCTATATATAATCACCATATTGGTTAATAAATCCCCTACCACCACCAAACTACTGACCATCTTCTTTTATAAAACTTACAGCACTTCCCAAATCAATGAGTATCTAAACTTCTAACATCTCGATGTCCACTTTCACTTTGGCTGTCACCTAGCTATTATGATCCACATCTACGGTATCATCTTCCATTATCACCTTGTCCTCTACTGGTGTGTCTGTTACCTTGGATACTTTATTCACTTTTTTATTCTACTCGCCCGTATTTGACTTCATTTTCCAATTATGCTCGTTCTCCCTCTCTCTTTACTTAGTGACTGAATTCTGGAGCAATATTTGCTGCTCAGCTTATACTCATTTATTCCATGGATTATGTATATAATAAGTCGTACTTTTTTCGTTTACATAGTTGTTGTCCTTTGCATTCATCTAACGGCATTTGTCATAACATCTCGAGCTATTTCATCTTTGGTTTTTACCGTAAGAAAATTCTGCTTGAATTTGCCCAACAATACACTACCTAATTAAAACAAATAATAATAAATACAATTAGTTTTAATTTCTTAAAATTCACTCAAATGCAAAAAGGTAGTCAAGATTTGTGACACTTCAATGTGGGGATATACCATTTAGTTTGTTGTTGTTGTTGTGTTGTTGTTGATGTTATTTGTTCAGTGTTTCCACACGTATAACAGAATAACAAGTCTGTAAGTAGACCAAACTTTTATACATTGAAGTTACGAACCACCCAATTTTTGTATAATTTTCATGTCGTATATATGCAAACTGAAATGTATGTGTAGTACTAGTGAATTATATCGTATTTGAGTAAAAATAAAATTTTTACTATACGTATAAGAAAACAAGCAAGCAAAGACAAAAAGAGGAATAGTTTTGAAACAAGTTGTTTTAAAAAAAAAATTTTTTTAATTTTGTTTATACATATTATATTTTAAGACGTTGGTTCATAACAACGATAAAAAATATTGCGAATATTTATTAATTTATAAAATTTAATCACTGATTAAAAAGATTCACATTTGATGTGAACCCAATGGTTAGACTCGTGTAAGTTTACATGGTAAATATATAGTTATAGATTCTTCGAGTAGAGTATAATATAATTCTTTTATTTTTTTTTTCCATTAATTTCTATGAGTTTCCCTTACAACTAAAATTAAACTGATAAGTCTTATCAGCTAAAATTGAATTATTCTTATTTTTACGAATTATCATTTCTATAGATGAGTTGGTGTTATGTGTAGCGTTTGATATGTTATTTGTTACTTACAATACAATACTTATACATACTATAACGAGGATGATAGTGTGTTGTTATTTAAATATTTGTATGTGGGAGGGGTGCGTTTGCGCAATGCTCAGTTTTGATATATTTTGTTGCAATATTGTTATGGGTAAATTGTCATCTATCAGGCCACGTGCTATGTGTAATTGTGTGGATATTTTTTTTTTTCGTTTCAGAAATGTTAATTTTTTGAATACTTATAATTAGCATATATATTTAAATGATTCTCAGGCTAGATTTAACTTAATATAATTCTAAAAACTAATATGGCAATACTTTATTTTTTATTATTATTTTATTTGGTGTTTTATCGACAATTTTATATTTAAATTTTTTATTTTGTTTTTTTTTTGTTTTTTTCTCGATTAATTAAATGAGCTGTCAAAATTTTAGTACATTTAATTTTATTTTGCAAAACATCCGAAGCTTACGTAAAAATTTCGATATCTTTTAAGCACATATTAATTCATTTCTTGATCAGATGGGTATATTTTTTTTAACTGAGACGTTGATTTCTTCCTCTGAAATTAATAATTACTACCTATCGCATTTTACGTTGGTTGCTAATTGTAATGAGCGTATTTACACTTGATTTCTTGATAGCGCTCTCACTTTTATCAAATTTTAATGATAAAAAAACCAGATAAACCCTGGGAGCAACTGATATCATACAGGCCGATCTTTTTGTCACCTACTATTTTAAATTTGTTTGAGAAGTTATTAGTGAAACGACTAAAACCAATGATCATTATACCTAGTTTCCAGTTTGGATTCAGGAACAAACACTCCACCATTGATTAAGTTCATCGCGTAACTGCAAAGATAGAACCATATTTCTAGACGTATCACAGGCTTTCGATAGAATGTAGAATGAGGGTCTCATCTATAAGAGAAGTAAATAGTGCCACAAAATTACTGTCAACTGTTCGAGTTGTATCTGTCCAAACGGAAAGCTAGAGTATCACACGAGGATACATACTTTAACTTTCACCCAGCCAGAGCAGGAGTGCCGCAGGGTACCGTATTAGGGCCTTTCTTATATCTTCTATATACTTCCGATATACCGCCAACGGAAACAACCTTCATCAGAACCTTTGCTGATGATACTGTAGTATTGGCGTCAAGCGAATAGCAGAAACAAGCAGTTGAATACTAACAACAAGCACTCGATAAAATTAGCCTATGGACCAATTATTGGAAAATAAAGCCGTACGAGCTGAAATCAGTTCATGTAACATAAGCGTTGCGGCACAAAAATAGCAAACTCTTTACATTTTTTAATGGGGTAAAAATTCCCCAACCTGAATCTGCCAAATATCTCGGATTACATCTCGATTCAAGATTGAACTGAAAACACCACGTTAGATAAAAAGCTGAACAAATTAAAATAAAGCAACGTGAAATGGCAGAACTGAACCATCAAATCGTCTAATTATTCAACGTTGTCAAAAAAAATTTCTTCGTGGCATAACGAATGCTTACCGTTACGTAACCAACGGGGAATTAGATGACGACCTAAATATCAAAGGGATTGACGAAGTGAATCAGAGGTTTGCCAACAATCATGAAAGAAGATTACTCCATCATATGAATACTGAAGCAATACAACTTCATGGTCTAACGCAAGAATTAATAAGCATTAAGAGAATCAAACCTCATGAGCTAGTCATCTAATAATTGAAGATCCATTGTGCATATCATCGCTAGTAATAAAACATCATATGATAAGATTGTACTGTTATTTAATAAAACGAAAAATTAAAAAAAAAAACATTTTAAATGATCCGAGACCGTTAATTAAAATTTAATTTGTCTTCAGGACGTCTTACGTCAATGTGTCCATGTTTCTAAGTCGATATTTTATCAAGAAAGAATGTGTTAGTCACAGTAAGATAGTGTACGATCGAAAAGTATATTATGCTATCCCCATTATCAATCGTTAGTTCGTGTTGGGAGTAGGAACCCTTTTAAAATGTACCTTTTGATAAAAAATCTTAAGTAATATTTTGATCTGGGATATCACCTTGGGTAATATTTCTCTCATGATGCTTGACTCATTTTGTTATTTCGTATGATTACAATTCTAAACATATTCAATGTTATATACCAGTGGCAGGATTATCCGACCTTTTTTCCAAAATATTGAGTAAATACTAAGAAAACTTCTTAAATAATACTAAAGGAATATAAAACGTCAATGACATTTTGGTTGAAAACTCCTACGAGTATATTAACTTGAAAAAAATTGATATTTATGTCTTAGAACGAGTTTAACCGTTAAACCGGATCCAAAAATAAATAATCCAGTCAGTGGTGTAATGGTGCGATATACATATACACAAAAATTAATTTCTGCTAATCGATCGCCGAATTAGCATTTTGTTTTTTAAATGTTTCTTAATTAAAACCACGCACTCCAAAAAAAAGATTCTTTAAATTTATTTTTTGTTTTTTTTTCCAAATTCTATTATTAAGAAAGTCATAAAAATTCTAAGTTTTTATTTTTTTAAAGATCAATTTAAGATGATCGAAAAAATGTGAAGAATACTACGAAAACAAAATGATTATGTATACAATAAAAATAATAATAAAGTGATGAAAGAATACCCCTCGAAAAAAATAAAAAGAAAAGATAAAGAAAATAAGAAGAAGAAGAAGATGAGATAAAACCAAAGAATTAGACGTTTGAATTGGTGCATTGTTTAATTGGGAATGGAATTTCCGGTTTGGTTAAAATACAACGTTTGTATGATAAGTACTTGTACCTTGCAAGTGATGGCGTCACTAGAATTTAATGTTTTTTGCACATTTTTTATTTAGCAAAATAGATCTCGGTAAAGGTGGTTTCACAAACTCGGATTTAAATCCTAACAAAAAATCCGATCATTGTGTTATCAAAAATCAAAAATAGTTTTAGCTCATAAAAGAAAATAGAAGAAAATAACCGGTTTTTACAGGCTAGTGCTGGCCCGTACCAAACCTATATTCCGGTTTCAACAGTGTCGGTTCCGAGCTGGCTCTTCATATTGTTAAAGACAACTCGAAGAAGACAAGACGTTCTTTACTCCGAGAAGCCATTGTCGCTGACAGCGACTTCTACACCTACTAAATGGTAGCTCTCTTTTCAGAGGTTGCATCACCATTTGATCATTAAATTCTTGACCACGTGTTTGAAGAAAACACGGTAATATATCAAGCGACTCTTTTCTCAAATGTCATCAGCTACTTGTAAAGGTCTATCTCACAAACTCATACATTAACAACGGGTCTGATCAACATCTTGTACAACCTTAGCTTGACGGCAGTTGCAAGATATTTTGCCTTTAGCATTCGACTTAGGGCACACAAAGAATAGTAAAGGATTCAAAGTATCGGTAGCTCGTCACTCGTTCAATTATGAATACACCGCTACTAAAATCAATTGCCGCTTAGCTTCTAAAATCTGTGAATATATGTATATTTGGTTTAGACTCATTGATTTTGAAACCAACAGCATAATTCTTTGATAATGTCAGTTCTAGGTTAATTTCGTTCTTTGAGAATAGTCATAGAGAGACCAAAGTTAAATAGCTATTAGTATCTTTCAGCTGTAATTGTGCCTCGAAATTACCTGTTAATTGTACCTGTTAAGATCCAGAACTCGTTGTCTACTGAAGAATTGAGACTTGTTGATGGAGCAATAAAATCGATTAAGTTTTTAGTTGACAGTTGTGATTGATATGGTTAATTTGACGGTTGGGTGTGTCTCTTGTATTCAGCGTGTTTGGACATAGTTTTTCTTCGGGTACTGCTTTTCATTATTATGCGGACGCATCGCTTAATAATCGCTTGCACTTTTAACGTTCTCATCTCAGGAGGTTTATAGAAGGCATGCACGCTATCACACAGTTCTTTTGAAGTTTTCCTGGCATCGATTATCATATGCACGTTTAATTTATTGTGTTGGACTCACTGGGAAGTACTGCTAGAAGCTGGAGTACCTTCGTAGAAAACCGCACTGCTGACATCATATCCAGTTTGGATGTATTATCTACAATTTAAAATGTATTTAAGTTTAAGGCGCAATGCCAACCACAGTTGATAGGCAGTTTAGCAAAATCACGAGTAGGACTAATCTGCCCTTTTTAAAAAGTGGCGTGGATTACCCTGACCCTTTTTCAATTAATTTAACAAAGAGAAGAGAGAAAAAATCATATAAGGCTTATATAAGCTAGATTCATATGTTTGAGCATGAAAGCTATCCACTTGGAGTTGGTCGGCGATCTAACCAGAGATTCGTTTTTCCTGAGAAGATTTCAGGCTTGACGTTGCATTTGCACTGACCTACATGCGGTGATAATGGTCCTAACTTTGTGGGGGCTAACATCAAATTGCCGCGCAATTTCAACAAGTTGATCAGGGCTTCTACTAACATTACCATTTAACATATAACCCCACTTTCATTAACATGATTCGGCAAGAGGTGCTGGACCTCAGTCTGTCGAGTCAGTTTATCTCCAACTTTGTCGTAAACTGGCATGTATCAAATAAAGCTTCTTTGTTAGACCATATACACATCAGGTTCGATATACCGAGAGTAATCATGCACTCTTGTTTTACAAACTGGAAGACCTACAGGGATACTTTATTCATCAAACCGGACTTTCATTTAGAACTAGCTTCATTTTGGGTCATATAGCACAGGCTTGGAGCTAAGTTAATGTGGTTTTTATCGCAAAGCTTTGACAATTTTTTATTGTCAAAGTTGTTGACAATACAGGGTACGACTCAATTACAAGGGTAATCAGGCGTAGAGGTATTGATAATCAGACTAACCGCAGGATTAGTTCCATGTTGGCTAGTAGGAAAATTACTTCTAAAGTATGTAATGAGTCAGTGACGATTACGGCAGGAATAGCATGCCCGCAAGGCGGAGTCTTATCATCTTTGCTGTAGTCACTCGTTATCAACAAATTATTTGACGAGCTACTAGTACTTGGTTATGACGTCATTGATTATGTGGACGATTTGGTTATCATACTCACTGGTAGGCATGAATGTACTATGTCTTTCTAGCAACATGCCTTGCTTATTATTTCCAAATTGCTGCACTAAAGAGGGCTTTTTGATAGACCCACGCAAAACAGTCTTGGTGCCTTTTACCAAAAGACGTAAATTAAACCTTGGTTCAATTAGTCTAAAGGATATTATTATAGGATACTCCAATGAAGTTAAATATCTAGGTGTTGTCCTAGATAAGTAACTAAATTGGAATTTTCAGAGACGTGTGGGCCTATCGATGTATGTTCGGCAGGATTTGGGACCTTAGCTCGCTAAGCTGCTATTAAGGTGACACCAAAATTGTTGATGGTTTGCTGTGTGGTAATAACACATCACCCATCTCCATTGATTAGAACTGATTCCGTTTTCTGTTCAGTAAGGTTCAATAAAGAAGATTAGAGTACCTCACACTTATTTACATATACACTCATTGAAATATACATCTACATCGCTCTTAGTTTTGAATACTAACTTGAGTGAAACCAGCATTTGGGCTCAACAATGTTTCGGCAACTGCTTCAGGATCTTTTCCAAAAATTTCCTTTGCCAAAAAATTATAAAGTATTATATCCATATTTCGGATCCGTTAGGAGCTACGAACTTGTTGTGGTGTTTCTACAACCTCATCTGAAATCGAATCGTCACGATCACTCTCAGTTGTAATGTTGCCATTGGATAGATTTAAATCTATTAATTCGGTTTCGTTGACATTCTCGATTACATTGGCTTCGCCAGACAGTTCAATTTGGTAATCAGATCCAAACGTCTTATGGATTCTTCTTTCAGCATTACGCACGCCACTTGAATTTAAATTGGCGTCAACTCCATATTCACCACTAGCCAAAATTACTGTCGAAAAAGAAGAATTAATATTTAGATCTATATGCCCAAGATCTAGCTTCAGATCTGGCTTTTCAAGAAAAAAAGACCGTAACACTGGTCAACGTAACTGGTCAAATCTGGTATACTTTTTGACAAAAATTCTCCTGGTGTACTCGATCGCATGTTTCTGCATGGAATACGGTTTATCAAAAATGCTGCCGTTGATAAAGCTTCTTTGATTATTTCAAAAAAAGTGTTAAGAACTTGGTGTTTTTCCTTTAATGGAAAAACAAATACCTTTCTGCTGTAATCATCGACCCCTGTATAGTAAAATATTTTCAAATGCCGTTGACAAAGCATGCCATGGTTGTTTCGCTGTTTTTGCATTTACGAATAACAAAATAATTTCCGATTGTCACACCATTTGCATTTTAGCTCACTCATTTTCAACATGTGACCACAATCCTTTGATTACTAAATATGATTTGGCAACAATTTTCCATACATCGAAATTATCACGACCTTTTAATTTTTCTATCAGGATGTTTGATGTTGCCATAGTAATCTTTTCAGTATAAACGTAAAAAAATGTAAATTGCAGTTTTTAAAACAAAATAATTGCGACAAAATACACGTCAGAAACTAGTTTTCTTCCCAAATGACACTTATTTATGGAAATTTTCGCCCATAATATGATGATATTCGATAATAAGAGGTCAACAAAAACACGTCTGTTTCATAATACGCGAGACCAGAAGAGGATTTTTTTTTTAAATTTTTTATATTACATTGACATTTTACATGCTAGACTACTCCAGTATCACACTGAACTTAAAATGACAGTATAAAGTCATTAAAATCGTATAAAGGTCTATTCACACCAACAACTTTTCAGACGACCTTCATAATACGTGTTACGTAATGCGCTTGAATATTATCGCAATGATGTTATGGTTCATACGATTTTGTAGCTAATACACTTGAGTTATAAATCTCGTGTGTGTGTGTGTACTCATAAAGGTGTTAAGTTACCCAAATTTTTGTAAGGAATTTTGTACGAAATTTTATATTTTCGTTGATGATAGCGTTGGTTTCGATCTCAAATTTTTTTTATCGTTTTATCGTTTCGAGCTATATTTCTGCTTTAAATTTATTAGGTGGTTGCATACACTTTTACGGATTTTAATGGAACGGTCATCCAACATCTATGTAGGTAGCAGGATAGTGTTAAGTTATAACATCATTATCATAGACAACCGTTTTACAATTATGTTTTCTTGGTCTCGTTCTTCCCTCTCAGGTTTTTACGTAATAACGGTTTGACGTTTTACAAAACTCGAATATCAGTAACATAACATTTAAGGACTTTGTTGCAATTTCCGACCATAACAAAATGGATGCCTTGGTAAAACGAAGGAGCATAATTAAGGGCATGTTAACTCGAATACACTTTCAGCAGTGCAAAAATGTTAGTACCTGAAAGCTTTCCAGAAATTATGCAAACGATACCATAGAAAGGGTTTAACAGCAAGCATATTCATCAATTTTTTTATGGATCAGCCTATCTCATGGCAAACAAGTTCTAACTCAATAAGAAATCTACTCGATACTTCGGATGGAGCAACATGAGGTTTAAACGGGTTAGGTAATCTATGCGTGTTAGATTAGCATCGTAACTTTTATGCACAATTACTGCATCAACCTAATATAATTTTTAATCCCTTAAATAACCGCCTACAGCACGATTTTGATTGATTTAAAATGAAATATTTTGATTGAAAATTTCATAAATTTTATTCACGTGCGAAAAATTTAAATCACGTGCCGACTATATATAATCCAACATCATTTTCATCGTCTTATTATGTATCGTATCGAGGTAATTGATGTGAGGAGAGATAA
This sequence comes from Tipula confusa, assembly GCA_963556175.1. NCBI lineage: Eukaryota > Metazoa > Arthropoda > Insecta > Diptera > Tipulidae > Tipula > Tipula confusa. Next base: position 134,676,148 of record OY744476.1, on the reverse strand, counting down.
TATTTTAAATAAATAAAAAATAAAATTTTCATAATCATCCAGATGGTTTTCATTTAGTTTCCTTTATATATACACACAACGCGTACATATAATGAAAATCATCACAACACAATGAAATGGTGTGGCAAATAAAAAAAAATTTAATATGCCCATTGAAGATCAAAGTGATTATTTACTGTGCACTTCCGATCATAATTACCGTTCATATTTTTCCATGTATGAATTACACTTTTTCACACTTCTAATTGGTGTTTGTATTTATTTTTGGGGTTATAATTTATGAGATTTTTCATTAAATAAACACCAGCACAGTGGTATATTCTAACCGTCTAACGAATTAGAGAGAGAATCATGCGGTTATTTTCATTACATTTATATATACATATTCGAAGTATCTGTTGTATTTTTAAGGTGTCAAAAAGTTATTTAATTGACAGAGCTCTAAGTTATGGACGGTGCGTTATTGACCAATCGATGGAAATTGTTTGTGTAGTTTAACACTTTAAAACGATAAATTATGAGCTCATTACCGGATTTTCGGTTTTTAATTGACTTAAATATTTTAAAATACATTGTTGCAGAGAAAGATAGATAATGTGTGAGTGAGAAAAAATAAAACACAGAGAAAGTGAGTATCTTCTTCTCGGTTGCAATTATTGGTGAAGTAACGATTGTTGACCTTTCTTGAAAAGACTCTTGCAATTCATTGGAATGCGGGTTTATTTGTTAGCCTCTATAAATGTAACCGACAGTACCACAGTGCACTCGTCATGCGATGGCTTATTCTTGCAAGTGTTTTAGTTTTATTTGATGGGTTATTTGGCTCCTAAAAATCTATATTTTGTTTAGCTTGTTTATTTCTGAATTTGACCTCTATGGTCGTAGGTCACTCTCATGCCTCGTAAAAGACCTATAAATGAGCATGTTATTTTTAGAATTCCAAATTTTTTTACGAGGCGACTAATAATAATAATAATAATAATAATAAGACGGTTTTACAGACCATTGCTGGCCCGTACCGAATCTCCTCTCAGAGATCGCTGCACCATCCATTTAGGATCTACTCGCAGCACGACATTTCTGATCTCGTGGTTAAGTAGGACTCGATTTATATATCATATTATCATGGACAAGACAGTTCTGTCGAATGTCATTAATCATCTCTCATACTAATATACCAGGGTCCAACTCTCACACCCATATATAACAACATACAAAGCACGGTTGCTGGTAAGTTAAAAGTGACCAAAAGCATCGAAAACTTGTCATTCCTCTAAAATCATTGATCATTGTAAATCATTAACTCATTGATTTTGAGATCAACGGAAGGAGAGAGTTGTACAAGTCAATCCAGTAGTTATTCCAGTTGCCAATCAGTCTAACTACGCAGATATCATCTGCGTATACCAGAACCTGCTTGGACTGACGGTATACGATGTTGTTTTGAAGTGTTTCGCTTTTACGAAAGATAAATTCTAAAATAATATTAAAGAGACTAGGGGACAGTGCATCTCCTTGCCGGACACACCAGAACTATAGAATTGAGCTTATTGCAAAAATTTCTCATAGCTTGTTCTGAACTTTGAAATGTAACGGGATGTTTCGTAAATTTACAAAGAATAAAGCTCAGCGAAAGAACTTGATCAGTGGCTGACCGATTCGGACGAAATTCTCTTTGGTAGTTACCTATAATTTTTTCCGCCAGAGGAGTGACTATCGCCAATATTATGTAAGACAATAGTTTGTATGCTGTGTAAGGAAGAGCTATTACCACGATAGATTACGCATTTTGAGCAATCTCCTTTTTTAAAGATAGGGCAAAACGCGGCCATTTTCCATTCAATAGGCATAGCTTTGGTTTGCTACACTAATCGTATAAAGTCGAAAATATAGTTCTGCAAAGTATCAAACTAAGAGTCGAGTACTGCATCGATGTTAACATTGAGGTTTCTATTCACGTTTTTTCCATCTCCAAAGTCAAGGACATCATCCGTTTCCTCCACTATTGATCACTAGATCCGTGGGTGCATTTGATTAATTGATTGATTTAGAGTAAAATCCTAGTCCATAAACTCCAATATCTGAAAGGCCTACTTCGAGGTGAAGCTTCAAGTTTATCGCCATTTCAGTATTACCGAATCATATCATATTGAAGCTATTTTAAAACTGTGGTAGTGATATGACCGTAAACGCCAAACAACGCATGTATTCGTACTCTTTGTACACCAACCATCAATTAGTCAAGCAACAAGTTCCAACATAAAGTGACTCATGGATAATTTAGTTGAGATATTGCAGGGGTTGAAGGCCATGAGGAAGCTCTATTCCCTAATGGGGAAGATTTAAATTCTTTGCTGATTTATTTAATCGTGAATAAATTGGACTATGAATCTAGGAGTCTGCGGGCCAAAGAAACAGCTGAAACAGATTTTCAGTATTGTACTTTGCAGTATTTCCATGAGGCATTCCTTGTTCCATTTGTCGTACTGATAGTCTTTTAATTTACCAATACCCAGCCTTTAACGAAATAGAAGTGATGATGTTTTAATTGCTTGAGTAATACGCATCCTCTCTCCAAACGGCATTAAACTAGATGCAAGAGAAGACATCTCTTGTACACTGCCTAAAAGCTCCATAAACTATTTTCCGCTTCGGTTCAAACAATTCGATGCCGTACACTACAAGATTCAGGCTCTCAGTTCAGTTTTATATCAGAATCTTGCCTTCTACGTTTAGGATTGCCACGTCATTTAGGACAAATGTCAAATTGTTAATCAAAGTTCTGGGGCAAGTAGAACCAGGCATCACCAAATGAATTGTTCTTCTTGCCATTAAACCTCCGTCCGGACATAATTTATCTTTCAAGGCATTCGTTTTAAAACGTATACCGAAGCTGCGTTCTACTGAGCAAACGAAGTAAATGTACTCATTGTTATCGATTTTTTTAAAGTCTTACTCGTTAGGGAATTTAGGTACCGTCACGATAATCCGGATTCTGTGCAACACGATTTTTATATGGGTATTGGCAGGAACCATTAATTCTATCCAAACCAAAACGCCAAGCAGTGTGGTACCACTAATATGGAAGAATTAAACATTGATAAAACTTAGCGATTTTGGAACTTAGAGCAAATGAAGCCCACCTTGAAGCCAGAGGCAGAATTATGTGAGCAAAAGTTTAAATCTACTTATCAAAGTTGTGAGGATGCAGGAGGTGCCAAGTAAGACTACCCTATCCAATACACCACAAAATTTTGTAGTTCAATTTCTATGGCAATCCAACTGAAACAATTGAACGGCGGTTTAATCGAAATAATCAGCTATATAATCAGCTATATACAAACTTTATGAATGAACATCTTAGCATGAGTCATATGGTAGAAGCTCCAAATACAACGATACCAGATTTTTCTGCCACACCATGGAGTTGCGAATGAAGTTTAACGACGAATATTTACTCAACAACTTTGGATATTGCATTTGAATTGGGGCAATCCCCATCCATATGACAAACCATGCGAATGGGAGCAAATACTAATATCACTTCCATTAATAGAAGAAATTTCAATTCCAAGATTCGTACATACCACGGAAAATCAAATTACACGGGTTTTCTAGCGCTTTGCCACAATGTTCTACTACAAAGTAGCTTTGCAGACCGAACGAGTTTATACGAATTTGGTTTCAGCAAAACAACAAGGTAGCTTCAATCCAATGATAAAGCCTTCCAAGATTGGAAATATGCGGTGTGTTACTCTTGGCCAAATTAATGGACATAGTAAAAAAGGAAATTGGTCAATGGTTGAGTTTATCAACAAAAAAATGTTTTCGACCTGTGTATGGTCGAAAACATTTTTTACCATTGTGCTTGATTGGCGTATCAACAAATATAATATGTTGGATCACATTTATTGCCTGTCAAACCTCTTAAATATTATCTTCATAGTTGGTTTACGCAGACAAAATTCAAAAGACGTCGAATTTAATATACTGACAATATACTGATTTCGAAAATCTTCAGAGTTGTGGCCTCCTTAAAACCGAGTTTATGGGAATTTTATTCATTTTCAAAAGAGAATCATTTTCGCCAAAAGATTCAAGACATATAACAATCCAAACCAATCAGACCAACAAGCAACCTAAAACCATTTAGTCTCTTTATGGATGAGTTTGGAATTCTATGTGTTTGTGGCAGGCTTAAGAATAGTAATCTTCCATTTAATACGAAGCATCTGATCTTACAATTTGCACATTCCCTAATACCAAGGTTAGTTATTAAAGAAATCTCTATACACCATAAACATACTGGACCGTCGTTATTACTTGCCATAGCACCAGAGCAGTCTTAAAGACGAAGCGGTACAAATTTTATTGGTAAAATAATACATATTTGTGTTACATCAAAGCCTTCTATATATACAAAGCCGCAATCATCAAAATCGGACCTAAACTAGAGGTGGTAGAATGACGAAAAAAACTCAGTATTTCATACAAATAAAAAAATAAAAAATATTTTCACATAAAAATGGCCATAAGAATTAATTTTAAACGCACAGACATTTAAAGAAATTATAAATGATTAAAATCTCAATCAATAAAATCCATTTTTTATATCTTTAATTAATATTTCAATATAAGAGTTATAAAATAGTCAGTGACGCCAAAATAACTCACTTAACAAGAAATTATTAACATAAATGGAAAACTCTTTTATGTCATTAGTGGCATCTACACAGAAAGATTAACAACTAAAACTTCGTTAAAATATAAAAAAATTATTTTCATATTTGATAATATTTGTACTGTATTATAGTACTGTAAAATAGAATTTAATAGTCCTAGCGTTCGATTCTGTTTCGATGATATGAAAAAGAAAATAAAATAAATATCATCGAGTTTTCATTTGCTTTTATCATTTTATTTTATCATCAACATCGAAAACGCGATTCCGGTTTATCAAAGCTACTCACAAGCTACTATGTGATACTAGGTTAAAAATATAAAAATATAACGTTTGATCAAACTTGAAAGTTTCGTTAAGTTAAGTTAACGAAAATTTGTTAAAACACCTATTAGAATTACTAAAATTCCAATAGTTTTCAAATGAAATGTTTGATCGACATTGATAATTTTCTCGTTAATTTAGTTTCGTTAAGTTCGATTTTAAATCATTCTCAAATAAAAAACATATTACCATCTAAACTTAAACTGTAAAAACTTAAGCTCGCTATGCAAGACCTGTTAACCAAATTACTAGCAATTTATTGAGTTAAAAAAATAGGAAAACATTTGATATTTTAACGGTTGCCGAATAGTTCAGCAAAATTTGTACGACTTTGCTAAAAATGTATTCTCTACTACAGATTAAATTAATATTACAATATTTCCGGAGCCTTCTAAGTTTAAGATGCGACCTATCAAGTGAATAAACCATTTCAGTTTAAAATTCTTATATTGTTCGTTAAGTTACTTGTATCTATGATTCACGCTAAAATTAAATATCAATGTTGTTTCGTTAAGTTTTTCAATGTTTAATTGAAAATGTTAAGTTACTATTATTTTTCCAATTTCTATTAAAAACCATCACTAGCTTCATGATTTTTCACACCTTAAACTAAATATAATTTAAATGTAAAAAGTGATTCGGATTCATAATTCATTAATTTACTTTCAAAAACTTGCAAGATTTATTTTTAATAGGTTTCGTTAAATATTCGTTGGGTACAATTTAATCAATTCTTATTGGTTAGTTTTTGAATATTGTTATAATCAAAAAAACTAAAATTATTCATTGTTTCGTTTAACTTGAAAAGTTTTGTCAAATTAACTTAACGAAAAGGTGTCTTTTAATTAAACAAATTTGTTTAAATTGACTTTTGTTTAAATTGCTAATTTTTTAAATTTATTTACGTTAAGTCCATTTTTGAATCGTTCTTGGCTTTTTGGTCCAAACAAAAAATATTTTAAAGATATAAATATCACACTGATATGTCGTCAACTTCTGTGACAATTTCTTTAAAAAGTTCTTTGCTATACAAGATTACTTTGTTGACTCTACATAATTGTTAATTCATTTTAAATTAGGCCTCCCAAATAATAGAAATTTGAGGTGAATATCAATCAAATAACTATTTTAATTTACCTTTTAACAAGTTTCAATATTTCGTTAAATACTCGTTAATTTGTTTGAGTACCGTTAAATATTTGTTATTTTTTTAAAAACGTTATATCAAGTCAATCATTATATCATTAAAATAGAAGGATATTTTGTTGAGTCGTTAAACTAAAAAAGTTTCGTTAATTTTCGTTAAGTTGCGTTGCAACCGTTAATTTTGCATTTATTTGATTTATATAAAGCTTTAGTGGAAACGAAAAGAATTCATTGACGCGACACTAACGTGGGAATAGATTATTGTTGGGGGCGCCACTTAACTATACTTAATTTAGATGGAGTTATATTTAATTATTTATTATAATAAATTAGTGTATGGTTACGAGAAAATTATTGACAGATGGGCTCGCCACATATGCGTAAACAGAGCTTACACATATACGGTTATCGACTGCTTTAAATTCAAAACAATCGTTTTTATCGTTGTTATCGGCTTTAATCGTATATCCATTTCTTCAACTTTTTGTAATATTGGATACTGAGCGACATCTATTGTGACATCTTTCGAAACAACTATATATACTCTTTAACCAAGTAGGTCTGATTTGAATAAAAATTGGAACAAACAAATTACACCAATTGACAAATATTTAAACAATTTGGAGATTTAAGAATACGGAAGTTTAAATTTAAAAATACCAAAGTTACAACCTCTTCGCCTTTGATTTGATTTAAACTCCGGTATAGGATGTAAATGCTATCAAAACTGGAATTAAGACATTAAATTTACTTGATGCAGCGGAAACATTTTATGTTCATCTTAATTTGAACGGTAGTCTTTGTTTTCTATACATATCTATATATACCTTAATAATGATAAGAAGAACGAACGTAATTACATAGCAATTATATTGTTGTTTAAAGTAAACTTGCAATTTGTTTACTCAACAAATTATTATATGGCTGCTGTAAGTAGTTGTTGTGCATGTATAGTTATAAAGTTCGGGTGGTATAAATTTTTTTTATTTACATTAACTATGTATACTCGTATCTAGTCTAGTCTAGCAACTAGAGATACAAGAAAAATATTGTGATGGATGCATGATTGCTTAAATAAGACCTAATTACGTTAAGATAATTATATCAAGATAACGATTGCAAATTCTACACTCATGTAACTAACTTTAACAGCTCACCGTCGACAAGAAAGTCAGTACCCGTGTCAAAATTATTTGGGCCGAGTAATAACAACATCCACGTAGTGAACATGGTCCGAGATATTGACTGTAAAGAGTTCTTTCAATCATACTGTATACGCATATAAGATACAAACTCTTTGTGTACATTACTTAAGAATAACACATTTAACAATAAGTAAACGGTTAACTGCGTATTATCAACACGACGAATTGTTATTTGTATATAAGGTAATGGGACCTACATGAAAGTTTTGAAAAGTCTATAAAGACACGCGTAGTGTGAGACTGGTTTGATTAGATCGATTTTATAAAAGTTTCCACTTTGTTTTTGAAAACTGACAGCAAAAAGCTAAAGGCAAAATAAAAAACCATATTAGACGAAAATAAGTATTGCTTTGGCTTACTTTCCTGGAGAAACAACACCTCTACCGGAAGATAGATGGCTCATATCCCATTGTGTGGGAAAAGGGCTAAATTACTTAATTTGATGTGACGCGAACGCACCCTATACGGTGTAGGGTAGCACATAATAGGGCGATTTGGAGAAGTTTTTGCGAGGGAATAAACGAATTGCCCTCTTCAACTCGGCTTCAGAAGGTCCTTGCAAAGGACCACTCAAAAGGCATAGGCTTTCTTCAAAAGGTCGATGCGAGTTTTTCTGTGAACCGGAGGGAAACTATAAGCTTGCTTTAGGAAACTCACTTTCCGGACTCAATGGTAGCAGGACCACATGAATGTTCTGGTGATGTGGTCTATACTCCTCATAACAGGACATGGAGTCTCTCAAACAGTATATGCACGCCGAGTAAGGTTGTATGGATTCTTGGCTCATTTAAACCTTTCAAAACCGCTAGAGGTGATGGTATTTTTCCAGCTCTCTTGCGCAGAGGGTTATTGAAGAGATTCTTTCTAGCTTGGTCCAGATCATTCGGTCCAGCTATGCTTTTAACTATATTCCAAAACTGTGAAGGAAAGTAAATGTGGTCTTTATGGTAAAAGGAGGGGGTCACCAAGATACTCGTCTAATTAGCCTCACGTCGTTTCTATTAAAAACGATGGAGAAAGTTTACCATATAAGAGGTCTAAAATGGAACCCACTTCATTGAAATCAGTTTGCTTATTAGGATGGCAAATCTACAGTAACGGCTGTTAGTAGTCTGATCACTAAAATTGAAAGCAATTTTGATGTTAATGAAACCGCCCTTTGCGCCTTTGTTGACATTGAAGGTGCTTTTGATAATACCTCCTATGAGTCAATAGAGAAGGCAGCATGCGAAAAGGGAATTGAGCTAATGCAAAATAAAATTATTACAGTCCGAATAAAACGGTTCTTGTGCCCATTACCAAAAGAAGAAAGCTCGCGCTTCAGCTCTCTCGTTAAATGGTGTTACTGTTAATTTTTACAGTGAGGTTAAATATCTAGGATCATTCTCGATCAAAAACTAAACTGGAAACAACACATACTCAAGGTTCAAAGCAGAGCCACTAAGGCACTCTGAGCCTTCAGATGATCTATAGACGAACCTGGGGTTTACAACCAAAAATGGTCTATTGGTCTTTTCTAACAATCATTATATCCATGGTCACATACGCTTCACAATAGTGTGCTGGCCTAAAACTGAGGATAAAGCAACACAAAAATTATTATGTAAGGTTCAACGTTTGGCTTGCCTCGGTATTATGGGAGCAATGAGAACATGCTCGACTGATGAAATGGGGATGCTCCTAGGACTGGCTCCATTGCACCTGCATGTCAAAAAGGAAGCTGCAATTGCGACGTTGAGGATGCAAACAGAAGAAAATTTTCATCTAGGCAGAATATTGTGGCCACTTGGAAATCCTTTGGGAGTTTTAGGCAAACCATTCCATTAGATACCTTTCGACAATATGCCAGCGAAACCGGATTTCAATAAGCCCTTCCTTTTTGCCGGATAGGCACAGTTGGAAGTCAGGGCGCATCCTTTGAAAGCGGTATAGTAACCATGGTATAGTACACAGACAATCCCAAAACAGTAGATGGAGCAGGAGTAGGAATATTCGGGAGTGGAAATGCCCTTTCCAAGTCTTTGGGATCCAAAGCTACTTTTTTAAAGCAGAAATGCACGCCATAGAACTTTATGTCAGAATAAGCATAGAAATAAGCCTAAATAGCAGTAACGTCTTTACTGTATCAGACAGTCAAGCGGCCAAAAGCTCTTAGGTCTCGCACTAATGAATTAAAACTGGTGTAGGATTGTCTTAACGCAGTTAAAAAACTGGCGACCACAAATAATGTAACACTTGTGTGGGTGCCGGGACATACTGGTATCGGGGAAAACGAGTCTGCAGGTGACCTTGCTAGTGAGTTCTGGTTCTTCATTTATTGGGCGACGAAAGATCCTCTTTTTGGCGCAGAATTCCAGGAGTACAACTGACGAAGGGGTTTATTTCACATTCGTCACATCTAGTTAAAAAACTCCTCGTACTTGGCAAACCTGAGTTTAGGCTACTAACCGGCTTCCTTACAGGCCATGTTCCTCTAAAATATCATCTTAATAATAAGGGTCTAAGTGGGATGGATGCTTGTCGCCTCTGTAAAATGGAAGTGGAATAAGCGGAACATTTTCTATCCAAAAGCGTAGCCATTTCCCACTGCAACATTTAGGGGGGAGAATAATGATCACAGACCAAATAATTCATGTTCCGTTCAGGGACGGTATTGTCGGGTTTATCAAGAGCCTTAATATTGACTGGATGATTGATTAATAAAGGTTTAAGCACAAAATATCTTTAAGGTCGTGGAGCTAGTGGCTACAATGCCCACATTGCCAAAAAAAAGGTTGCAAAGAAGGTCGCAAAATGTTACTCTTCGATTCATAAGCATGGTACTTAAATTTGCCAAATTGATGCTTTACTTGTCTAGACAATATGGAATTCATTATAATTTATGTGTTTCTCCCGGACAAGGCTGTTTACTGTGTATGTGTGCATGCGTCTTTCAAAACTATTAATTAATTAAATTTATGTCTTTAAATGATCTTCATGCAATAAATTGTTTCATTCATTAATTAATTCTGATGACAATGTGTGTGTGTATGTAGGTTTTGGGTATCGTGAATAATTTGATTAAAAATAATTTATGATCAGAACAATATTTTGGATGTGAAAAAAGAATTAGAAAATAAATATTTTGATCTCGATCGACAAAACGATCTTCAACACTAAAAACGTGATCTTTAAATTCTCAAATTGATTGATGCCTAAAATCATTGTGTAAACATTATTGGGTGTAAAAAATTCAAAAGGCCTGTCTTGCTACTCTTGTTTATATCTTCGATCGTTTTGTTGTATTGCTATATGAATATTTTGTGTTTGATGGAAACGATCAAATTCGATCTGGAATCTCGAATTTCTTTTTATACGTCTTGTTTACATTATTTTCATCATGTATACGAGTGTGTGGAAACATGACTTTTCCGCATTTTAAGTTGATTGATTTGTTTACGTCCGCACATCATTTTCATGATATCGGAAAGAATTCGGTCGGTTTATATTATTTTAATTTAGGTAATTAAATAAGACGGAAGCGAAAGTAGAAATGTTGGCTGAACATATTGTATAGGGTGTAAATAATGTGAGCAACATACTGCGGGTGAACATATATAGTTTCACATTCATTTTCATTCATAAAGTTAGACCAGATTTAGTATGTATATGTAAATCGATTTGATGTAGAGGACTTTATAATCTTATAGATGGTATTCTAAAAATAATTTAATTAGATGCCAAAGTATAAATTAGAATAGTGTACCATAAGCAAAATTAATGAGATTGATGATTATCTTCATCTTTGCAACAAAAAAAAAAAAACTGCAACTCACTGTAGCCATTAATCTAATTTGACGTGAAATTTGATGTTTTACACGATTTTGAATGTAAATGGAAAGTAAATCAAATAACAGTTGTTTAGCTTAAAGATATCACAAAATCACAATGAACTACGCCAAAACTATTACACTGTTAATAACTTATTATGATCACATTTTAAAGGAATTTTTCGAAATGTAAAAAAATATTAACTACTTTACGATCAAGTTTACTAATCTTTTGTCATTGAAATAAGCTCATCACGTGTTTTCAGGTTTTTAAAAAAATTTAGAATTATTGTCAAATTGTCATAGTTTGAGTTAGTTTTCCTTCACGGCTTTTCCGAATTTGGAAATTTTTGATTTGTTTTGAATAAGCCACGATCGCGTATTTTCCGGATTATGGAAAATGGAAGATTTTTTTGAGAAAAGTTCTTAGTTTAAAGAAGTATGCCTTTTAAGTGAAGGCATACTTCTTTTGGAAAATTCGATTTATGGCAATAATTTCACAGTTTGATGTGGCTTACCATCTTGTGTCCTTTGGATTATTAAAAATTTAAAGTTTTTGCCATAAATCATTTGGGGCCATAAATCAAGCGCACGATTCTTCTCTAGAATGTCATTACCCGTCTCTCATATTCATCCGTCAGAGTCCAACTCTCATACCCAACTGGTCTGATGTGAGATGTACACATTGTACATCTTCAGCTTGTTGGTATTTGCAAGGTGTTTGGACTTTAGCAGTAGACGTAAGCGACAAGACGCACTTTAATATCTGTTCCCACACAGTGATCATAAGTGACAAAGGATCCGAGGTATCAAAAAAGGATCCGAGGTTGTCGCTCCTTCAAATGTGTGGTCACCATAAATAAAATCCCTTGCGTCTTGGTCTCTAAAACCAGTGATCATATATTTCGTTTTGGACTCATTGATTTTGAGACCAACGGAAGCCGAGGATTGTACAAGAGGATCCAGCAGTTCTTTAACACCGTTTCCGTTCAGCCCAATTACACAGATATCATATGCATATGCCAGAACCTTGTTGGACTGACGGTACAAGATGTTGTCCTGAGGTGTTTCACTTGTACGAAAGAAAAATTCTAACGTGAGATTAAAGAGTATCGAGGCTAAACATCTCCTTTCTGTACACCAGAGCTTATTGTAAAAATTCCTGATAGTTCCCAACTTTGAAACAACGTTGTGACTGCATTATACTGTCATTTTACATAAACGCACATATTTGTCAGATATTCCCAAATATCGCAAAACCATTGGCTATTCCTATGATGAACACATGACGTATAGTCACGAGATGTTTCGTAATATTTAGAAAGAATCATCCATAGCGAAAAAATTTGATCAGTGACTGACCGGGTGTTGAAGTGCTCTTTAATAGGGTACGTGTTGACTGTCTATAGCCTTGACTTTTGTGGAGCATATTCCAACTTTGCAACTATGTAAAAATTACCAAATGTGTCTAGTATACCTCCACGTGGTAATATACGGGCAACGTTTTTAAGCATCGGCTAAATACTAGAGGCAAGTGGATTACACTAGCCACCCATTCCAAAGGCGAGGAAGGTTTACTAGATCTCCTGAGTCAACTTTTAATTTCTCATTTGAAAATTTTAACATAGAGCAATCCCCAAATAAGTGGGGTGCCAACGGCACCCCAACAAGCAAGTATAAGAACCTTATTTAATTATAGTAGCTGTTCTTGAAAGTAGTAATTCAGAAAAAAACGAATGTTAAACAAACAATGGCAACAAATAGCAGATGAGAAAAATCATAGCAAATCATTATTCTTCTCAATTTACAACAACAAATTGACGAATTAAAAAAGAAACAATGCAATTAAATCAGCATAGAACCTAAGCTAAGCCATCAACGAAGCACAACCAGAATACCAAAATTAATGACAACAATGGTGAATGTCAAACAGAATCACCAACGACACAGAACCAAAACACCAATTATAATGTTAATAAACACGTTGAATATCAAATCGATGAGGAAGACTTAGCTAAAAAAATAGAATGAATTTGTTATAAGTCTAGGAAAAATAAAACAAGGAGGGTAAATAATACATCGTCACCATCACAAAAACCATAAACATAGGAAGAAAATACTGAACCTCAAAAATTTGAGACAAACGTCAAAAAAGATAAAAAAATTCCAACTCAAATGTATGGTCAGGCAAATCGATATGAGAGGCAGACAAAACAAGAACTGAAGCTGTTACATATATGCCGAAGCAACGAAAGGCGTAGTCAATAAACCCCAGCAAAAATTGATAGACGTAGACATCAGTCAAACATTTTATGAGAGGCTACAAAAATTGGAATATAAATAGAGCATTGGAAGCTAAACCCAAATCCACAGAAAAACGAACAGCACAATGAAAATTATGTCATGGGATGCTAATGGTTTTCTCCGGCATCAGCTAGAACTAAAAGCAGTCCTCGACATTGAAAATATAGATGTGTGTCTTTTGAAAGTAATACGGATTATTCGCTCTGGAGACCAACTAAAACTCTGAAAAGGCCAATAATGTCGATTTATCCTATCACGAAAATGGATGGAACTTGGGCAAGGAAAAATAAAGAAAACGCTAAAGGATTTGAATAATCTTGAAAATTTATTTCAACCTCATGAATATCAATTACGAAAAACATTAGATGAAAACATAATACAAATTCTCGAAGATGTCACACCTACATCGCTACGAAATTAAAAACAATTTAAACTTAAATAAAGCACTAGGGTTTGACCTGATTACTGGAGAAATAATAAACCAGCTCCCGTGAAAAGCTACTGTGAAATTTGAATGTGGCTGAGGTTATCATGATTCCCAGACCAGGAAAACCGCCACATCTAATAACATCATATAAGCCTATATGGTTGCTGCCGATAATGTATAAACTCTTTGAAAAGTTACTATTAAAACGACTCAAACTAATAATTGAAAAAATAACCTAATTCCGAATCACCAATTTGGTTTTCGCAGTGAGCACTCAACTATTGATCAAGTGCATAAAATAACCAATATAATTGAGAAGACTTTAGAAGGGAAAAAGGCCTATGACAAGGTCTGACACGAAGGTTTAATCTACAATCTCAAAATAATCCTACCTAAACAGTACAGCATAATTTTGCAGTTATATATAATGGAAAGATATTTCAGGCTTCAGCAAAAAGATGAATATTCTAAGCTTAAGGAAATAAGAGCGAATTCTTTTTCAGAATTTTTCTGTTACTGGAATGAACGACCAAATCTTAATTTGCATGGATATTCCTATTACCATCTCTATCTAGTACACATACTATTGCAACGTCCTCAGTATTTCTTGGCGCATTTTAAGTACGTTGGTCGACGTAAAGTTTCCAAGTAAACAATAATTGAACCTTATTTACGGTGCAATCATTTCTGATGGCATTTGCAACCTCGCATTCATATAAATCTCGCAGTTTTTTGTAACTTTGTGCAGTTTTTTTGTAACTAAAGTAAAAATTCAAAACATTTGGTTTTAAATTGGGATGGACGGGAAATTATTTTAATATTAGAACTAATACTAGTCAAAGTTGGACCAACTCCATTAATAAAAAAGAACCTAGCTCTAAAAGCAGATGAGTGCTTAGGCGTAATCAAGGTCAGATACCGCAACGAACTTCCAATTTTTATTTTGTCTTTTAGATAACGTGGACTTAATTTTCTAACTTGCAATCCAACAAGCATTTAGCGTATGGTGAAATATGATCATATCTAGAAACGTTATACACATATCTAGTTATGGAATTAAACGCAACTGACAGTGTTCTATATGACTCATAATCAAGATCAGCTAAAACCAAATCTGAATAACGAATGTGGCTAATTAACAACGAATGTGCAAGACCTTTTTTAGTTTTAAGCGGCGTCGAATTCCTAAACTTAGATAAACTTCTTTTGAGACCAACATAGATGTTGGAACAGATATAGTTCACTTGATTGTCCCAGGTTAAGTTAGAATTCATGATAAAGCCTAGGTTTCGAACTTTGTAAGTGTATGAAAAGATATCTTGACCAAGAGTGATGAGTGGAAATGGTATTTGCCCTTTACCTCTATAAATTCGCAGGACCTTAGATTTAGTTGCATTAAGTTGGAGATCATTAATTGTAGCTCAGTTAAATATTTCATTGGGGTCATTATTGATATAAGTTGCTAATAACTTAATCGATTCAGGCGAAGTATTATGGTAGATTTGCATGTCGTCAGCGTAAATATGATACACACAGTGTATCATACACAGTGGGAAAGTACCAAAGAAATATCATTAATAAACAACGAAAATAACAATGGTCCGAGTATGGACCACTGAGGTACTCCCCGTGTGATTTCAATGGGTACAGATTTTACAGAATTATGCTCAACATTTTGAAATCGATTGTTTAAATAATTTTTAATTAGTTTAACAGCTTGGTACGAAAAAATTAAAATATGTCCTCAGTTTTTTCAACAATATGCAATGGTTCAATGTGTCGAACGCTTTTGAAAAATCAAGTAATACTAATAGGGCAACGTTTCCATTTTCAAGAGCACATGAAATGTCATCAGTGATTTTTAATAATGCCGTTACTGTATTATTTGCATTTAAAAAACTAATAATGTGACCATGCATCAATATTTTAACAACTTTAGAAAACACGGGTAATACACTAATTGGTCTCAAATCATTCAAATGTTTAGGTTGCGTAACTTTTGGAATAGGAGTAGCTCTCGAAACTTTCCATTGAGCGAGAAATACGGACACTGTAAGACAAGTATTCACGATATGAGAAAAATATGGGATAATAAACGGCAGTATGATTTTAATAAATTTTAGAGGAATACGATCGTCACCAATTGCATTCGATTTAATCTTATACAACGCAGCTGGAATATTACTATCTTCAACCGAGTTAAAATAAAAATTTCCAAAAGTAGAATCTTGCATGTGTATTGGAATGCTTTGCGATGCATTAATGCTAACTGGAATAGAATCAACAAAGTATGTAATCAATTCATTAACAGAAAATTGAAGGATCGCCGGTCTATCATTTGAGAGGCCAATGTTACGTACGTTCTTCCAAAGCTGTCTTGATGAAAGCTTAAAATCAAGCTGCCTTCTAATGTAATCACTTCTAGCTTTTCTTATAAGTTTTTTAACGATTTTCCTCATTCGACGAAAAATAATTCGATTTTCATTTGTTTTATGGTTTTTCCACACTTTGTAACACATTTCTCGAACAACCATTGCCAACTCAATATCAGAATTGAACCAGACTGGAGTGCTTCGTTGACTTTTAACATACGACTTAATTGGTACATGCTTATGAAATAGATACTCAATAAGACTATTTAAGATGGATACTTTTTCAATATCCTTATACGACCTATATTCAAGCGATAGGGCAGGTTCAACATTGATGGGGAGATTATGGGAAAAACAAATAAAGTCATGATCAAGTATTTATAACTAGCTGGACAAACTTTTTAATCCTGAATGAAAATGAAGTAATGATCATATCAAGAAGAGAAGGGCTGTTGTGAAAACTTGAGTAGTATGTTGGTACATCAATTGGTTGGCATTGCAAGTTTTAAGCAACTAAACAGTTTTAAAGGTTAGTTGTAATTGAATTAACTTTCAGCATATTAACGTTGAAATCCCCGTTACATAGTTCGTTACAAAACTGGAAAATAGACCGACAATAAAGTCAACTTTAATGCCATCATACACCACACCAATGAATATCCATATACCATTCACAAAGGCTTCAATGAATAAATATTCAGTATTGCCGTTAGATGATTTGCCAATAAATTTAAATTTTAAATTCTCGTGAATGTGTAATGCCACATCACCTGCATGAGATAAACGATCGTTTCTTAAGAGTACAAATCCAGGGATATGTACTGACCTAGAAGACATCCATGGTTTTAACCATGTTTCAGTAACAGCTATTAATTAAATTTAAAATTTCACTGAATTTGCCATCCATATTTAAACTTCTAGAATTGAAATATGCCATCTTAAAATTATTAACGCTACTCCTGAGTGAGCATTTTAAGATATAAATTTGCAGTTTTAACAGAGATGGAGCTCATCGTCAGATTACCAGTATATGTAGTTACTATCCATAGCAATAAACCATCTAACCCAAATATATAAACTAACCTGCTAACCTTGAGATACACACAAAAAATCATTCCTTACGCCTTTGTTGCAGAAATGTACCATAATGGATGGTATCGCTTTCGGTTTCTTTAATGGAATTCTATAAATCGAAACCATAAATAGAATTTCTGAAGTAAGTGAGATCACAGATGCAATTTTATCCACATAACTATTTAGATCTTCATTTTTTAGAACAGGAATACTACTAATTTGGAGCATACACGAATTATTTAGCCTTTCAATGCAATCTGTTCTTTAATCAAGTTAAGACGCAATTCGTTCAAAGTCTTGTTTCTGAGCTCGTAAGTTCTTCTACTAGTCTTCTACTTTTACTAGTCTTGAATTAATACTAAGTTCAAGCTGGCCAAATTTTGGTACAATGTCATTGAGCTTGACATTAAATGTTTTATCGAGGTTATCCACTTTTGCTTCGATAGTCGTAATCCGTTTATTTATAGAGTTCAAATTAATTTCTATTGACTTTAGACTTTTTAATACATCAGACAAAGTCGTATCACCACCGGCTCTCTTTCTGAGCATGGAAGGAGATAAATTTTCGACAATGGACATCATTCAAGCGAAAAAAAAACTTTAAACTTGAAATTTGTTGATTCACTCAGTTGTTACTTATAGCGGTCACAGTACATGTGTTGTAGTATATTATGCTTTATGGTTATATGAATTATTATTATTGTATATAAACAACACGTTATGATGATTGGTTAAATATTACAAATCAATTGAATTAACCATTCAATGACCAATTTGTCATGTAATCGTCAAAAATCCAATTGATATACACTTTATTTGAAACAAAATTTTAAAATTAATACAAATTAGATTTTGAAAAAATTAACTAAACATTACAAACAATTGAATTAACCGTTTTAGCATTGTGAACCTAAAAGGTTTTCCTTTGTTGTAATTGTACTGTCCATCAGTAATTGTACTGTTGGCTATCCATTCATATTGAGAGTCTTCGTCGCACAAACTGCTTTGAAATGGACTTGTTACATTTTTCATTCATCTTATGACGATTTCTTGCACTTATGTATTTCGATTAGCATCAAGAAAAGCCACCCACACAATTTTGGCCGATTCCCGCGCTTTAGGAATAAATTGAGGAAACAACAGTGACTTCATTTTTCGGTTGACAATATTCATATTAATGAAACGATTGTTGCCATCATTGTTTATGAATACTATGGCGGTGTCATTTGCAGTGAGGGATTGTACATTTTTTGGTCAGAATGATGATCTCGGCGAATCACCAGGTTTACAAACATAACATTTCCTGCACCGTGACCTTCTTGCATTGCTTTAGCTTTTACTTCACGAAGTATGCAATATGCATTGCCAAGCCAATTGTAGCTTCTGAAGAAATGGTTGGTTTAATCGAAAATCTGCAGAGAGCAACGCTTGTTAGAATGATGTTGCATTGAAATTTCCTTACCCTTTGTGCTGACAACAACGAAACTACTCTACGAAAGACAACCATTATTAATTGTCTGTAGTCGTGAAGCTTGGGGTTTGGTTAAAGTTCTACATTTAACGCACGGCAAAGTTATGCGTTCATTCACTTAAGTTTCATCAAAATTGAATATGTTATTAGACATGATTTCAATGGCAACTTCTTGATTTGCTTGACGTCTAAAAGTGTCCATAAGTTAGGCCTTAGTTTGTTCATCTCCTTCTCGTTACCAACGACTATTTTAACAATAAAAAATACCGGTGCTTGCATTTGAACCAGTCTTATTTTTCATTTATTTTCTATATTTCGGAAAATTTATAGATTTATGATAAAATTTTAACCGGTAGAATTAGTTACCAAGTATTTGCGGGTTTTGGGAAAATTTCAATTTATGGTTAACAATTCACAATTTGAATGTGCATCACGTATTTTCTGAATGATTATGGGTAGAAATGTTTAACGGGTTCTCCCGGCAACATGTTGTTACTTTGCTTCGTTTAAACCGTTCTCGTTTTAGATTATTAGATAGTTTTAAATTAATCGTTCCAAAATAAACCAAACGCATGAAGAATGCAATGATTTGATTAGTTTTGTTGATCTTCATCTATACATTGTAACCGATATTTTATTTTTTTCAACTTGGGTGGTAATAACTCAATCACTACAACATGTTTTAATAGTTTACCACTGGGAAATTTACATGTTGGTTATATAGGTGTACATATATTCTTTCGATCTGATTCCCATATGGTGGTTATTTTAAGGTTTAAATTTTGTTAAAATAACTTTCGGTTTAATATGTTACGATCAATTATCACTCACCACTTTTTGTATTCGAAACGAAACGAAACGGTGTGACATACATTTTTATGATTAACACAAATCATAATATTTTTTATGGAATTTTATCAATAATAAATTACATCGAAATGATACAATAGATTTGGTTTTATTTTACCATTATACGATCACCTACCTACACGATCATAATATCTTTCCAAAAACCCAACGTTCAATCTTAAATAATTTATCATTGGCTGACAAAAATGTTCATATCGTGGACGCAACAACCCGAATTGGTGTACAAGTCGAAACACAAATAATTGTGATCATAATGACATAAAAATGGCATAGTATCGTTAAAAACTTTCACAAAATGAAAATAGGTGGTGAGGATGAAAGTTGCTCGATCATTTTTTTAAGTATATCCGATCATGCATTAGATGATGCGTTTCGAAAAAAAAATTGGTTAGTAACATTTTACAAATATTTACGTGGTTAGCTGACATTTTAATTAACATCATATTAAATTTACATAAAATTCAGTCATCTATTTTTAGCTAAAAAATGTTTATCTCTAAATCATATGATTAGCAAATGGTCAAGTTTATAAATAAAATGAACGATCGATCGGTTTTATACAAAACAAAAAATTAATTTTACTCGATCGTAGACTTAGTGTTATGATGACCAACAAATTGATTTTCTCAATATTTACCAAGATTTAGATAAACATGGTTTTATTTATTTTATGAAAGATCACACGCCGTTTATTTGTATTGATCGTGATTTTGATCGTACAGTCACTTAAGTCTATAGATGTCGTAAAAATTTATAATTAACACATATCTTTTTTTAATAAAGTAAATGTTTGCCGATCATGATTAACACATTACTGCAAATTTGATCATAAAATTTTGAAAACATAAATTAAATGACAATGATCGATCGATTCAACATAATACTAAGCATATAAAAAAAAAAAACGATCCCAAAATAAACACGACAGTTAACAAACATAAAATTAAGATCAATTTAAGTTGTCTTCATGTCGCCGCATCACTATCATCATCATTATACCGATTGAGATTATTTTAGTTTTGGTATATGAGAAGAAATATAAATGAATGTCATTTTCCAAGTCATCATCCATCAAAATATAATGGTTAAGATATGTAACCTAAAACAATGTTACATGTTTATCTAAACCGTGTCTAGATATTAGTGACAGCCTAAATTGGTTTTGATTAAAGTTTGTTAACAGTACGTAATTGGCTTATTATAAGATTGTTCAGTTATTATATAGGAATTATAATATATTGTTTAAAGGTCATTGTTTGCCGGTACTTTACGACATCAGTTTGGATCTCAAACCAGTATTTTGGTTATTCTAGAAGCACAATAGCCGAAATCTGAAAAAATTCCCTTGAGTAATTATAATACAGGGCCGAAAAGACTAATTTGTAGAGCCCCTGCCAATATTTTTTTTAACTTTGAGTATTCCCCTTTCTGTCTTACCCGAAAGTAATAATCATTTCAAAGGCTTCAACAATTCAAAATAGCGTTTTGCAAATCTCGTTGGAGATTCTAAACCGCGACACCAAATCTTATCAAATGCTTGGAATACGACTAAGAATATTGCTGAACATAGTTTCTTTTTTGTCAACTTCTCCTCAATTGTATCAGTGAGATTATGTATATGTTCTATGGTTGTGGGCCTTAGCTGATTTAAGCTATCTGCTCTCTATAATTGGCTTTAGTCTCTTGAGCAGCATATAGTCTTTCGAAAATTTGATTTTGTTATTAGTAAAAAGATTGGCATTGATTATATGCTGTAATTTCCTTAGTGCTTTTTCTGGAAGGACTTTATTTATTTGCCCCGTTATCAAGTCGTATCCAGGAACTGTTTTATCTTTGAGGTTTTTTCTTGTTTGATTGCTTTCAGAGAATAACTGGTAGAACAGTATTTTTCGTATTTCCTAGGTGTTTGACAAACAGATCAGGTTTTTGGTTATCGCTGTGAGCCCAGGCTCCACAACTATTTTTATGGGTGCTTCTTAGGACTATTTAGGACTATTCAAACCTTTTGTGGTCTTTTTCAGGGAATATTCAGATTGAACTTTTCTAAGGAAGCTAGCAACTGCCTCATTCTTAATATTTTTTAATCTTTGCACAAGGTGTTTAGGATTGCTGTCTCTTCCGGGGCTCTAATTGTTTGTCAAGTTTTACGAGCTCTTATATTTTCGTTAACCTACTCTCTCACTTAGATAGTATTTTTTGCATAGTTTATAGTTTTTTGTAATATTCCTTGCCGAATAAGAGTACTAGGCCGCTTTTTGCACACTTTCAGTAAGGCTTTCCAGCTCGTCTTCTATCATATAAGCGTTTGAGATCTGCATCTGTAGATTTATGCTTTTCTTGGGTAGATGCCGAATCATTCCTAGTTTATTTTGCCATTTGTTAGTCTTGAAGGGCTTGCTTTTCTTAATACCGTCCACTTATTGTCATTTAAACTTGAGAATGGTCTAATGATAGTCCTTCTTTATTTTCGATTGCTAAGTAATTTTCAGAGATGTCCGCAAAAAATCACATTTTAATGTCCTGCCTTGAAATAGCTCTCTTTCTTTGGGATGGGAGTGATTCTATTTTATCTCCAGAATGTGTTTTTCGTGTTAAAGTCACCTTCAATAATATATATATAGGCTCCTTCTTTGGATACATCTGGGTAGACAGTAGATTACTGATCTACCAAAGATCTTGTTATTTTTGGTTTCAACAGAAACAGTAGCTACTTGCAAAGTTTCCTCCTTAATAAAGGATACAAATAATATTATCCTTAATTAAGGTTGTTGCCCCGCTTCTACTGGTATTAACGTATTTTGGAATACGCCGTTTAGTTAAAGTAACTTTCTGAGGCATATATAATTTTTTTTTGTGTTTAAAAATACTTCCAATTCTGAAATGCGCAAAGCGAGGCCTTTTCCCATTCTAGTGCGATATTATTTTTTCTTAAAATAATTAGGTAACAACTTTTCTAGTTTTACTTGCAGTTTCGGTTATTTTTCATCTTCGCTCGTCAATATATTTTCGAATGTTGCTAGTCTCTGTTGTTTTTTTTCAGTAGCTCATCCATAGATTATAGCTCTTTCGGTTGCAAATACGTTTTTATACATATTTACTAGGACCGTGGATGACTGAGCAGGTCGGTTGTGGGTTTCTTAGCCCTGTGCAGATTGTTCGACGTCAAGCGAGGATTCTTCTTTTGTTTTGACGTTTAGTTTTAATTTTTTATTTTAATATTTTTGATTATGACAATTTCTGCTTTAAGGTTTTGACTTCTTTGATTTGTTGTCCATTGAGTTGCATTTTTTTGTTCTCTTGCTGATTCGCAGAATGAATTTGTCTAGGTGGTGCTCTAAAGATTCTTTGGCTTGATATGAGTCATCAATCAGCTTGATATGAGTATTTTATTTCCCACCTACCCTTCTGAATCCGTAAACACTGGTGAGCCCTCGTCAATCTACCACCTTAGGTACGCTCTATCTAGCGGTTACACGCTCTACTGAATAGGATTAAGATGATACCAATGATAAATTACAAATTTTTAAGGACTCTCGTTTCAACGGAAATTTAGCAAGAGCAGCTATTGCATCTTATCTGTACGATTTTCTTGTGCTGAGTTTAGAAATTACAAGGTCCATAATTTGAAAGCCCTTACTTGTTTGTCACTTTTGAAAGTAAACCAATGAACCGACCCAGATAATCGATCCGGGTTTAAAATCAACAAAACAAAAAAAACAAAAAAAAGTTTAAAACGATATATACGAGAGCTTCCTAGAATCAATTTGAAAACTGACTATTTTAAGAATTTAATTCTGCCAGATTAAGTCACTTATACTCACTAAGTGCTAAATAATAAGTGCAAAATGAGCTAAGTGCAAAAAATACTCTATCGCAGCCATATAGATGCGCACAATACTTTTGGATAGACATTGACTACCCAGGATTCCAGAAATTTTTGGACGAAGAGAAATACTAGTAATCTAAAATTCAATCAAAATTGCAGAGAACCAGATTATAAAGTAGCTGGTTCATTTACATACAAAGAGTCCCAACAGTCAAAATGTTTAAAAAAAACTTTGCAGATAACGGAAAAGGTTGCTGACAATAGAATGTCAAAACTGAAAGCTGCTTGCAATGGATTGTGCTTTCTTCAAAAGAGAAAGAGAGAGAGAAAACTTTATAGTAGAAATCGGAAAGAGTAAGAGAGATAGAGAGTATGTATGTAAATAGATGAGAGAGCGAAAGAAATAAGAAACTGATTATATCAATCAGCATAGCAGTTGTTGAATTCTTTTTCTGTACAGATATTTCTGATCCTTTTTTAATAATATTGATAGTTTTTTTAACTCTACAGAGAAATTGGCTGTAGCTTTCACCCTTAGCTGCTGGCAAAGAAAAGTATATTATTGTTTTAGATTTCTTTTATTATCTAGACAGATATCTAGTCAAGTGGTTATAGTGTAAATGTTTTGTTGAGCATATTAGGACTTTTTAGAAATGTTTGCGACTTTCTTTACCGAGATATACATTTAGAGATTGTGTGGAAGAAAACTGCTCTATGTAACATCTATTTTAATTTTGAACCAAAACTTTGGATTTGTGTTAGGCGCAGTTGGAATCATCTCTTTCGGATCTCGTTCGTTAGTATTTTTTGGACTTTATGATTTGACCGCTGCTTCCGCAGAAAACCGCAGAAAACCACAGAAAACTTGGTATTACATGTCATTTAATGTTGATGTTAGCTAATGTGCTTCTCTTTGCATTTGTTTATCACTGGCCAATTGATAACACTACATGTTTACATTTTGTCCGTTTTGTTGAAAATTCCAATTGGTATTCACAAACAACTTCTTCCGCTAGCTCTGACACCGACCTCTTCACATCCACCAAACAAATGTATCTCATATCAATTTTATCGTTTTCATTATGCAAAATGACGGCATCTAATTAAATTAACATAAAAAACTAATAAAATAACATAATTTACTATGATAATCGAAGAGCTATATGTAATTAATATTCTGTATACATTAAAGGTATATCATATAAAATGTTGCCTTCTAATCACTTATTGATCAAATTCAATTGTCTTCAGGGAAATTTATTACCTTTGTATGTAAATAACGATATTTATAATTAAATTGACATGATAAGATAATTTACTGTTACATTTTAAAGTGTTTTATGTTAACCTAGATTCAGACAATACTATATGTAATATTAAAAAAAGAAAATTTTGTTGGTAGGCCGATTGAGTTCCCAAGCCCATCAATATGTTTGGTCAAAAAGTCTTTTTAATATATTTTGGGTGTTCTCTTGCGACCGAAACTGAATCTACCGTATTTTATTGGCATCAGTATAAAAGCCACTATTAATAAAACATATAATAATAAAAAAAGGGTTTTCAGGCCATTGCTGGTCTCTACCGTACCAAAAATTTGGTTCCATCGATTATGAGTTATTTGATGGAATTAATGCTAAGCAGAGCTGGAGACTTGAAAAAGAAATACCGATGTTTCTCGATTAAATTTTAATTATGAAAAATCTTTTATTTAGCTTTATGATTTTAACGTTTCACTTCATTGATGGTTTAATCAGAAGTGAAGTTAGCTACAAAAGTTAAATACAGTGGAACATATGCAATGCTTCGAATGCGTTCAATGCTTATTTCCAATACTCCTCCTCATTTGAATCATCAGTTAATTTCACATGCATCTGTAGGATAATATCGACATGTAACAAAACATTTGTCGATGTAATCCTTGACAAATGCCTCCCGATCATCAATATGTTTGGTACGTAACGACAATTTCTCCTCAATGAATTTCAAACAACTTTGATTGGCTTCGAAAATTGTCGTCGGTTTCCCAATGCGTTGATCAAAATCGTTGAGTAAACGACGAATCCAATTCGTATCTTACAAGGCAAAAATTCTGCTTCCGTTGATGATAGCGCAATGTAATCCTGTCTTCGACTGCACCAACTGAGAATATCGTTACAATACTTGAATATGTAATTGTGACTTTCTACTTGCACGATCATCAGACCAACTTGCATCTGCATATCCGATTAACTGATCCGAAACATTTCCCTTCCCAAGTGATAATCGCAATCCGGCAGTACCCTTAAGATACTTTAATACTCGTTTCAATTCGTTCCAATCCTCCTGGTTTGGACTGGACAACTTTTGTGCGACAATTAAAACCGCTGCCGATATGTCAGGTCTCGTGTTGACTGATATGTACAGTAAGCAACCGAGCAACTTTTGATATTTGATAAATTTTTAATCTCTCCCAAGTTCTTAATTTTCAATTTCGAACTTAAAAATGTTTCGCACTTGGCGATTGTCTCATTGTTTTCACCAGCAATGACCACATCAACGTAGATTAATGCGTAGCATATTTTTCCATCATGTTTGTAGGTATACAAGCATGGATCATTCTTGCTTTGAACAAAACCGAAATCGATGAGAATTTGATGAATTGTTTTGTTCCAATTGCGCGCTGATTGCTTTAGACCATATATACTCCTTTTTAGTAGCCACACTAAATCTTCCCCGCCTTCAACTTTGAATCCTGGAGGTTGTCTTATGTAAATTGTTTCGGCCAATTCACTGTTAAGAAAAGCCGTTTTTGCATCAAGATGATAAACCTTTATGTCCTTGGAGCAAACACAGGATTATAATCAGTACCGTATTTCTGCGAAAAACCTTGAGCAACAAGTTTTGCCCTGCATCTGACTACTTCTCCATCTGAATTGCACTTTAGCTTATAAATCCACTTGCAGCCAACTAGATTTGCACCTTTTGGAATTTCCACAAACTCCCATGATGATTCTCCATCAATGACTTCATCTCATGTGTCATTGCTTGAATCCACAGCCTCTTTTGATCACCCTTGATAGTTCCCACGTAGCACTTAGGTTCTTGAATGACTGAATTCACCACATTCATTTCTTCAATAAGTCTATTTCGTGAAATTCCTTTGTTAGCGCTTTGTGATCGTCTAAAAGTTTACTCATCATCTTCATTCTGAACGTGATCCTGTATTGGATACTTTTCCTGAACTTCCTCATCGACTAATTCCTCTTGCACCTGATCGGTCTCTGCATTTTCAAAGTTGTTCAACCCTAAATTGTCGATAATTTGTTCCTGTTGGTAATTTTTGCTGGATTTGATAGGTAACAAATAGCCCCATTCGATGGACTGAACATCTCGTCTAACTGTGACTCGATCGGTTTCGGGAATATAACAACGATATGCCTTTCATTCGTAATCATAACCGACCAGAGCCGCTTTCACACCCTTTGAGTTGAATTTGTGCCGTGTTTACTTTGGTATATGCATATAACATTCTGATCCGAATTTTCTGAAGTAATGCACATTCCGAATTGAACCTTTATCATCGCAATATATTCCTTGACTTTGGTGTAAACTGATGATTAGCAATTAGGTAGCTAACTGTAAATTTTGAGTAATCGTCTATAAATGTCACAATGTAACGATTACCTGATGGTGTGGTTGTTTGCATCGGACCACAAACATCCGAATGACTCAGATCCATAACAGCAACTGCTTTATTACTCGACTTGACCGGAAACTTGATTCGAGTAATTTTTCTTTCGAGACACACTCTGCACTTGGAGTTGATTTCGCAATCTGCTGTACACTCGCTGAAGTTGATGCCTTTAACCTAATTTTGTTTCGCCAATGATTTCACTACTTTGATGTTTCTATGGCCTAGAACCTTATGCCAATAATGTATGCAGCCATTGGATTCCTTTTCGACCGAGTAAACTTTGTGAGGTTCCTTTAGTCTGTAAAATTTACCGCTGATTTCGCAAACTGAAATTTGCCGACTGTTCTCCCTTATTTCACACTTGTTGCCCTTGAAATTTACTTGAAAACCTTTTTCCGTTAGTTTTTTTGACTGAAAGCGAATTTCTCTTGATATCTGGCATTAGTAACATGTCTGTGATTCTTACTGAAACACTTTGATTTTCTTCGTTCAGAAAATCGACTTTAATTGTGCCTTTACCCGCAGCTGTTAATTGTTGACCACTTGCAACGCTTACTTGATCTCTACAATTCATGTCAATATTGACGAAAATATCCTTAGAACTGGCAATGTGACACGTGGCACCTGAATCGAAAATCCAGCCATCACCTACTTGATGTGTCACTAACTTGTTCCGCCCCAATCCATTCTTCTTTTGAATTCTGCGAGAACCTTTGATTTCACCAACGTGAGTGACAATTCACTCTCTTTTTTACCCTCGAGCGTCATTACCAAACAGAGCTTCGTTCAATTCTTCTTTCATGTTCTCCACGTACTACTTGCCACATAAAGCTGCAGTTAAAACCATTCCAAACGTCAAGTCCCGTGAAAGCCGCAAATTATTATAATATCGAAATTCTGTTCCTGATCCGAATGAACCTCCATCGATACCCCATATCGACTAATCTAATTGTTCACCACATCATTTGTGATAGTCGTTAACTCCTGATTCGGTGTTAATTGGGTATACTTCCAGCCGCTAGCTGAAGTAATCTATTAATACCAGCACATATTTATTTCCACTATCACTGGTTGAAAACGATTATGCCACAACCATCGTGATCCTGCCAAATGGCACCCAAACGTTGTACTGTCGCTTTTTACCTCGACTTTTTTGAGCAGGCCCTTTAACCACCCTACATTGGTTACACTTTTGACTCCATTCTGTTACTGACTGGTGACATCCGGACTAGTAAGGTCTTCCTCGTATTTAGGCTAACGTTTTATTGATTCCTAGATAATAGTCACCACTAGCACTTCCATGGTACTCACTTAAAATCTGTAAGACTGGCCATTTGAACTCCGCTTCAAATTTCAATCCATGCTAGATGGCACTCTTCTTCTTTGTATTTCATTATTACCGATTAACCCGAGTTTTTCACTTGCCCCTTTCTAATTCCCTCAGGAGATCTTCTTCACCATTCTTCTTGTGGTAAAATTTTCGCGATCACTTCGATGGTGTTTTCTTTGTCTTCCACTAGGCCGCAATGCTTGCATTATAATCGGCATGGTCGTCATTACGCTACTTGTCCCTCCGGGTTATTAAACCATCTCAATGCATCATGATCCGTTCTTAAATGGACTATAATTGGTACACAATCCAATAAAAGCTTACTTCGTATATAGATTATGTGGTCTGGCCAGTCCTTTATCGCTGAATCTTTTCCTCATCCATATGTGTATTCCGTGTTTTGTTACTTTGTATCCTAAATATTTGAGTACGTCGCGGAACAAGGTATACTTTTTCGAACTTATGCTTACACTGAACACTGTCTTGTTTTTATCCTCATCTTAGACTCCCATCCATCAATATCCTCTTTGTAAATCAAGTGTTGAAAATATTCGTGCTCTTTGCTAGTGTATCTAATGTGTCGTCGATCCTTGGTACGAAATATCTATCCTTCTTCGTTATGGTCATATAGCTTTCTAATAAATCGACGCAGAATCTTAGACTGATATTTTTTTCTACCAGTACAACTAGCGAGCTCAAAGGACTACTCGATTGCTCAATAACCAATGATGTTTTCGTTTCGGTTACTTTTCTATCCACCTTTGTCTGCTTTGCTAATGGTAACTTTCTCGGTGCCCGACTTATTAGCATCTCCGATCCGGAGCATCGTCGATCCGGTGTTTAACCATGTTTGTTCTTCCATTTTTCTCTGGAGCACTACAGAAAATGGGCATGGATTTTTCCAATTACTCTTTCGCTAACTCTTTCAAAAGTTGTACTGTCCATTTCGGCGTCAGATCTTCAAATTTTATCTGCTGCCATTGTTCTTTAGCCTGTACACTCGGATTCGATTTTTCACACTTCACTATTGTGGATACCTCCTCGCATTTTCTGATGAACGTCCCCTTCTTAATGTTGAGGATGTTTCTAGGTTAGGTTAGGTTAGAGTGACTGCTAATGCACACTTAGAAAGGTGACCAAGGTGGTCCATTTGATACCAAAGGATCCTACTCCCCTTTTACCTTCATTGGAACCATGCAGAGCTACTTATGTAGCGTAAGATATCTCGCACATTTCAGTCCTCGACATCCATAAGGCCGTCGAAACAATACTTGTCCAGATGTTTGTACCTCCTGAAAGCTAGCGCAGGGCATAAGGAGAGGAAGTGGCTTACAGTCTCTTCCTCCTCCTCATTCATACAGCTTCTACAGAAGTCATTTACCATTGACACAAGCATTCTCGCATGCCCCCTTTCTAGTTTCAATTGGAGAGTTGTACTTTTCCTTGCCTGTTCATCAGTCCTGCAGTTCCTCAGAACGTCCGAGTGACCGGGGACCCAGACTATCTGGATATTGAGATGCTCACTCATCTCGTTAAGAGATGAGCGGCATTTTAATGCCACCATACGGACGTCAGAGAAACTGATTCCAGCGACTTGATTGCCTCCTGACTGTCCACATATATTGTTATATCCCTTGTGGATATGACATTATGCATCAACCTAGTCATGGCTTTCTCTATCACTACCACCTCTGCCTGGTACACACTGCAGTGATCAGGAATACGAACGGGTATATTTACATTTAATTTGTCACAATAGACTCCAGCTCCGACTTTGCCGTCTAGCTGGGAGCCTTCAGTGTAGAATTGTATACTTCCAGTTTATGTTGTTGACCTGGTCCCCTGGATTCCCTTGAGCGCATAAGGGTCCGGAAGCCTTTTTCAAAGCATAAAATTGGTATTGTGTAGTCACTATTCGCCAAGTCTTCCTTAAGCGAACTGCCAATCGTCGAGTGGCCCGTCTGTAGACATTTCCACTTAAATACGGCAGAGAGTCGTGCAGCCGTAGTTGCCGCTCTCTGCTTACCAAAAATGTAGATAGAAAAAAAGTAGAGCATAGCCTCCAGAGCATATGTAGGGGTTGTCCCCAGTACCCCGCTTATAAGCAAGCAGGCCGTTCTTTGTTCTTTCTCTATCATATTTTTATAAGTTTTTGTCTAGTGCTGGCCACCACACACTCACCCCATACATCAGAATCGGTCTGACTACAGCGGTGAAGAGTCAGTGTACCAGTTCTGGTTTTAGACCCCATCTCCTACCGACGGCGTTCCTATATGAGTAAAGAGCCATTGTAGACTTCTTTACTCTCTCTAAAATATTGAGCTTTCAATTTAGCCTACTATCCAAAATTATGCCCAGAAATCTTGCCTGATCAGTAAAGGCCATTGCTGTGGCTTTCAAGGTAGGAGGGCGACTACCGGATTTTTATATTTCTTGGTGAAGAGTACAAGCTCTGTTTTAGATGGATTTACACCCAGCGCACATTTGCTGGCCCACTTTGTAATGATTAAGAGCGCATGTTGCATGGCTTCCCTAATCGTGCTTAGATACCTACCCGAGATCACAATCGCTACGTCATCTGCATACGCTATCACCCCTATCCCCTCCCTCTCTACTTCTAAAAGTAATCCATTGATTACTATGTTCCAGAGAAGAGGTGATAGGACACCACCTTGCACAGTTCCTCTAACTAGTCGCCTCTGAATGGTGGATTACACTATCTCCACGTTAACAATCCTGCATTCTAGCATCCGATTTATCAACCTCCTTAAGGAGTAGTCCACATCTAAGAAAGACAGTCCTTCCTGAACTGCCTCCGTCCTGACATTGTTAAAGGCGCCCTCTATATCGAGGATACAGTACTCTTTCAAGTGGATTGATTTCTCAATTGTTCGCACCAGGGAATGCACACATATCTCCCTTTCCAATACGCATGCTGAGAAGTCGCCCAATTACTGGGTTTTATTTTAGCACATATGTACACGTCAATCAGTCTTTCCAATGTTTTCAACAGAAAGGATGATAAAGTTATAGGTCTTAGGTCTTTTGGGTAGGCCTGTGAATTCTTCCCCGTTTTCGGGATAAAATTCACTAACCTCCGTCCATTTTCTAGGAATATAACTCAGCTTTAAACACCCCCTGAAGATCACCTCCTGCCATGGGAGAATGCTCGACGAGTGTTTTTGTAATTCCACTGGAATGATACCGTCCGGGCCTGCCGATTTATAGGGTCTAAAGCCGTTTAGTGCCCATAGGATCCGGTTTTTGCACATGATTTCCTCCGGGCACTCCAACGAAAATTTTTTCCTATTCCCTACCAAGCTCCGTCGACACATCTACACTACCTCGGAAATGGGTTTTCAACAGGAGCGCCAATGATTCCTCACTAGATGTTGTCCACAGCCCATTTGGCAACTTTACTCTCTGTGTCACTAGTTTCTTCAATTCACAACTTTTGTGATTCAGAACATACCTCCCATCTTCCCCATACAACTGTCCCTAGCAACTTTCTTTGATTGTCTAATTGTAGGAGCAATCCCACATTGTCGAAACCTAAAACACTTAATTCTCGCATTGGCTGGCTCTCGCTTGCCTATTATGTCACTGCGCACGATTGTACTTGTTACCTATGTATCCAGCGTGATAAGGTAGTTTGTTCCATCAATGTCTCCTTGGTGGTCAAGCTATCACAACGTCTTGCCAACCGTGTTATAGAGAGTTTATGGCGCATTTGGTCGAAGGAGTTTCTTCTCTTCGAAACTGACTCATTTCAGTTTACCGACTCCATCGTTACCCAATCATCGTTTTTTACTACTCTCTTAATTTCTTCCCTTGATGCGATACATTGCCGATAATTTTCTGGGTCGTTTATTTTGCTTTTCTACACAATATCTGGTTGTACTTTTCGTAACACCGGAACCTTTCGGTTGTACTTTTCATAACACACGGCGATATGGCCCATTTTGTTACAGCCCCATGATCTGACCTTTAGGTAGAAACCTTTGAATTTCCTTGTCAACTGCGGGTACTATTTCTTTCATCAATGTTTCATCTATAGAATGTGCCAGATTCACAAATTTCTCGATACCTGCTGCATACTCTTGTAGTGATTCCCCACTTAAATATCCTTTTGATATCGGGCGTTTTGCTCTATTTTGTAGAGTTTTTGCTTATAATCACCTCCATATTTATGGTCCAACATTTGCATTACTGGGACGATCTGTAGAAATTCAGCTACATTTCCTTTTAAATTTTTGATGGCTCTTGTTTCAAATTGTAGCTAGAATATGCCAATCAATGTTGTTCCATCAAACGCTTAAACATGTTGATCTACTTGCGACGTTATTCTATTTACTTTGACGTTAAGTAGGAGTTACTTTCGAAACGTTTAAATTATTTTGTCGACTGTTTCAGCTGTGGTTTCGAACTTTTGATCAACTTGTAGAAGCTCCGTATTAAATTCTTCCGGTAATTTCCCTACTTTGCTTTGAATAGTAGGAGACATTTAAATATATTTCTCGTCCATTTTGTTTTGACCGTCTATAATCGTTTCATACTGTCGTTCGGCCTATTTGTCCATTCCATTTTGGAGCTGCTGCTCTATCATTTACTTCGTATTTTTAAAAGTTTTATTACAGCCATATTTTTTATTCGTTTTAACCAACGGTTGCGATTCTTCTACATTTTTTTCGACAATTTTTCGAACTTATATTATCTTTGTTACCGTTAGTTAGTAAAACTCGTCGCTCAAACTCTTTTTAAATTCCATGGCTTTTAATTCGTAGAGAGTCATCATTCTTCTATTATTCACCATCCCACCGCTGTCACCAATTGTTACGTTTTTGCCTATATCTAGTTCGTATCATTGGATTGTTAATATATTCGATAATCCTATCAAATTTTTTCATAGAAAATGAGTTGCCTGTCGGTTGGTTGTCGTTATATACGAAAATAGCTGATTCGTCCACAGTACTTTATTGTTTTTAACACTAAGGACCAGCAATGGCCCTTAAAATAGGCATTGTAAATAAACAAAATGTCATAAACCAAGTGCAGTTTCTATTTTTAACATTTAATTAAACATCTTAGCATACATTGTATAATTTATAGTCTTAGACTATTGCCATTCGAACCTTAAGAAAACAAGTTCTGTCTTAACTAAATCGAAAATCAAGATTAGTTGGAAAAAAATGTTTTACATAAATTAAAAATAAATAAATTTATTTACATTATGATCTTATGTATTTGTTGTAAATTTTATGTCTTCGTGTATATATCATAATATCGTGTAAGATGCAGTATTTAAATTAAAATTACCATAAGTTATTTGTGTATTCGAATTTTATTAAGATGATCGGAAAGATTTTTTTTCTCGATAATTGTGAGAGTTGTGACAATAGAATCATTGAATAAATCACTAATGTGATTCGACAAAATTGATTATTAATAATTTATGAATTTACGAGTGTGGGAATGTGTATTTGTCGATAAATATATAAAACCGTACCATTTTAATGAGTCGTGCACACATAATCATCTTACGATTGACGGTACTCGACACAGGTACTTATATATCGATTGGTTTTTAAAATGGAATGAGTGATAGCATCGGATTTAAGATGTCGAGTATCATTGTTCAAATATGTATGTAATTGCTTAAACTACTCGAACGAGATGCTGTCCAATGGTAATAGAAAATTCTATTAAAAATTTTATCTCGGTATCAAATTGTTAGTATCAAATGTTCGTTAATTTCTCTATCTTCTCGGTGGCTTTCGACCGTCTTAGATTGTGGATGTTTGTTTAAAGACGATAAATACGATAAATAAATAAAAACTTTTTTTATTTTCTCTAAAACTATAAAATAAATAGATAACTATAGATACGAAAATTGACAGTATGATCTGTAGAATAAAAAGCAAGGAATACTTTTTAACTGTACACGAGAGTAAAACCAGCCTATTAAGAAAAATTCTAAAATCTTGTGGATACCTTTTCAAGGTTATTTCAAGGTCATTTTGTTATTTTAAATTAATGTTCCTCCAAGTAATGCGTAGTATCATGCTTAAACGAGACATCACTTCGCCTAAAGAAACTAAGCGCATTCGAAACCTAAATACGACTGAGATTTTAATTCGGCTTTTAACTATTTAACTATTTATTTATTAAAGTTTTTTTTTAATTTCTCAAGTCAACCAAGACTTTTTTGAACTTGGCCCTTTCACTTTCAATATAACATCTTACATTTTTGCAAGTCTAAAGATTTTCGGGCAGTTTCAAACCATATTTATGCAATATAGTAAAATCGCAACATTTTCCTTCATCTTTGAACCGACTTCGGCGGAAATGGCTTTCCGATATTGGAGATTTTTTTGAAATGACACGAAAAAATTGCGGTCTCTATGACGGTAATCAATTTAGTTCCGTTTAAGTTGTTAGTTTTCTCTCTTATTCAGGATGCATCAATTCCTTCACAACGTTAGAGATTTTTGCTGATGTGTCTTTCTCTATCATGTCTTCAGCAAGTATTTTGCTAGTGTGTTTACTGCAGGCAAAACTCCAAATATCGACTTGTCTGCCCATTTTCAGCATGGCAGCCTCATTGTTGGACACAACAGTGGAGACCGTCGAATCGTACACTTCTTCGGCTAGTGCAATTCTTTATACCACCTCGTTTGTAAGAGCGTTGCCGCAATTCCAAACTTTAAGCATTTGGAGCATAGAGACTATAGTTTTTGAATTATTTGCCGTGTTCTTCCATCCGTCAACAACCATCATTGATTGCTTACCGATAAACGTGGAATTTGATATGGATTGGTCGTACACTTTGCCTAGGATTTTTGATGCTAACGTTTTACGTGATTTATATGATGGCCGGAGACTTTGTAAAAACTGCCGAAAATTTTCTAACTCCACCACACTAAACGGTATATTGAAACCAAAACAAAAATTCTCCAAACTACGATTTAATTTATCATCTTGACAAAATGTCAGCCGTAAACATTTTGTCCATAATACCTAATTCACCGTCCACAACTTGACGGAAGTTAATTCGGCATATGGTGTGTTGTTTTGTTAATTACCGTTTTAAGTTGATCTGGTGTTAAAACAGTCACGTTAATTGCTTTACTTCTTTGAAGTTTGACATGAAGATTAGCGTATGTATATCCCAAGCTGTGAACATGTTCCCATTGCTAAGGTCGTTTAGTTGCTCACTGATCTGTTGGTTGAACTTTTTCAAGTGGTGTCTCTTCTTCGTTTTTTTTTTTGATAATTGATGGTGGCGTTAGTAATAGAAGTTTGGTTTTTAAATACCGTTTTTTTTTTTTTTTTTTTTTTTTTTTTATAAATGTTCAGAGCACTTAGGATATATGTATGTATATCCTTTATATGAAAGTTTTAGCAACAAACACACAGCACTACTGCAAAAGGTAAAAGGAAGAATTAGGAGGGAAAAAGGTAAGAGAGGAATAAAAGGAATAAGGTTTTCAGTCTTCTAGTTATTTACTTTTGATATTAAGTTTGAATCTCTGTAAATTGTATTCCAAGGGAAACGTCTCGTCGTTCAGTTTATTCCACATTCGCGTACTCCTAACAAAAAATGAATTTTTAAATTTATTGGTCTTCGCGAATTTAATTTCCAGATTGTATCGGTGTACCAGGCGTCTTAAATTACGTGCGGGCTTTGACAAACCAGGCATAAATTCATAAAGTTCCAATGAACAATGACCATGAAAGTACTTGTAAAACACGCATAAACCTCCCACATTACGCCTATGGGAAATAGAATCAAGATCAGATAATAATTTTACGTCTTCAATCATGCGAGATGCTCGGTTTTGGACCCGATCGAGTGCAGTTAAATGAGTTTTCGGTGCTCCAGCCCAAATATGAGAATTATACTCCAACTTGGGTCTTATGTAGGTCTTATATATTGTAAGTATTTCGGATGGAAAATACTTACAATATATAAGAGTTGAGTCGCTTTGGCATTTTCTATCTCCTATGGATGGAATGTTCTGCATTACGGCTATCGAGTACTCCAAATAGATCCTTGCTATATTTCCTATTATGTTAGTGGCACCTCTCCTTGGTATGTTGCTTTTCTCGTCAAGATGAAGTATCTCATTTTTCAACTCGATACCTGATAGGATATGTGAAGTTGGCTGCTTGTGGCGGAACACACATTCTGTCTAATGCTATTTATACTAAGATGATCCAAGTTCCTCACCCAGATCCAATATGTATTTAGTACATTGTAAGGTTAAAATATGCGATGGTTTTCCATTGATTGTTAGTAAATCTTACGTTTTCAATGTGCTTGAAATAAATCTCGGGGTCATGAGTAAAAGTTGTTAAACTGAACGGAACGTCATTTGTTGCTGTTTCTTCGGTGAGA
Organism: Tipula confusa; assembly: GCA_963556175.1. Lineage (NCBI taxonomy): Eukaryota > Metazoa > Arthropoda > Insecta > Diptera > Tipulidae > Tipula > Tipula confusa. The sequence continues at coordinate 134,639,238 of OY744476.1, read as the reverse complement.
TTTGCCAATGTTACAAGGCATATTAAAAACTATTTTAGTAGTTTGCTGCTGGAGGTTGTGCAGGTATAAGTTCTTCGAAGTTTTCGTATGTATAGCTTATCTTCTGCAGTTGTTGTGTCATTAATAGGCATAAGGCAAACTTTGAAACGCTTAAATTTGCCACCACTGCTGTTTTTAATTGTTACTACTTTCGTTAAAATATCTTTATCACAATGGAGCTCTACAATTCATCCAAGAGACCACCTTGTAGATAAAATATTATTTTCTTGGATCAGCACGATATCATCGATGTTCACCTCTTGTTATTGGTAGTTCCATTTTCCTCGTCTTAAGATATTTAAGAAGTCGGTTGACCAGAACTTCTAAAAGTGTTGAACAAGCTTTGTACTAACCTCCAGCGCTGAACAGGAGATATGTTTTCTTTCAGTACGTTTGACTTTGCTTGAGCAACTAGCGAGTCTCCAATTAAAAAATGACCTGGTGTTAGTATCATCTCCTGTGAATCTGAAGATATTGTCGTTAGGGGTCTCGAATTGAGGCATGCCTCGATGTGAGCTGTCAATGTGCCCAACTCCTTTTATGTTAGTTGACTTTTACTAATTTCTCGCATGAGATGGTGCTTTACTGATAAAATTACTGCTTTATGAAGATGCCATGTTGTTCCACCTGTAGCTATCATTTCTTGAAAATATGGAATAGCTAGGGTTTCATGATTTTCTTTTTCTAGTGTGGATCAGGCTCCAACGAAATTTGTTCCATTTTTACGTAGATATTGTGACATAGTCCTCTGCGTACTAAAACCTATTGAATGCCGCTAAAAACGCAATTGAGATCTGATCACTTACAATTTCTAAGTGAATTGCTTTAGTTGAAAAGCATAGAAATACTGATATATGTATATCCCTAGTATAGTTTTGTGCATCTACCTTTTGAAATTCTCACTTCAGCATGTGTGAAATGTGAAGGAGTTATCCCTTCTTTTGGTAAGTTTCCAATCAGTTGCGGTTTGGTGGTAGCCCGAAAACGACGACATACTATATGGATTTGTTGAATTCCCAACGAACTCTTTGTTTAGTATTTGTAAACCAATAAGCCGTTCGTAAGTAGGCTAAAGTTAATTGAGCTCCTCCATGTAGATCCATTTAAATGTGCATGAGCAATAGTTTTATTATACGATGGCTTCTTGGCAATAGTATAGGATATGTAATTACTTTCATTTAATCCTTTTATTTAATCCACCTTAGATATCCTTTCTATCCGCTTTTCACAGAGTTTAACTTCTGTGGAGCTTGTAGTTGAAAACACCTGTTTCAATTCTTGGCCTATTATACTTTCATCTATAAACAATTGTTGTGACCAGTTTTGAGTAACTAGTTGCAGCCATGATGGGCCAGTCCAACATAATTTGTGTTTCTTTAGTTCGTTTGGACAAACTCCTCTTTAGTACCGCAATCAACGGGATTTTCTTTAAAACTTACACGTCTCCGCTGTTCTAGACTTGATTTTAATTAAATTTCTGAAATTCTATTTGCCACGAAAGTAATGACAAATATGTGAGGTTGTCCCCGAATCCATGACAGCGTAATCATGGAATCAGTATTTTGTTCAGAAGTTTACGTCTATATTTGACATCTGCTGTGACCTACTTACCATTTCCATCAATTTTCAGAGTAACAAGGCTCCTCATAATTTATGTCGTAGTAATGAGAATATCGTTTTAATTGGGGCTACCTTTGACTTTGATGAAAGTAGAGCCACCTTAATTTTGCCATTTTGACTGACGTTCGTAGCATAGATGACCGCAACATACACCTTTTCAGAGGAATCGCAAAATCCATGAATACTAATAGAGGATGTTGTTTCAAAGTGGACCCATCTGGGTAAGGTGATCTCCTCTAATTGAGACGAGACATTTTGTAGTTACGTTTGGTATAGCAAGTTACATTTCGTCGAATTCTTGTTGTTAGAAATTGGTAGTGAGTTGAAAAATCCAAAATTGTCTATCGCTGGATTCCCATGTAGCCTAGGGTTTTAACTTTTTCATCAAATTTAAACTTAGGAACATACCACTGTTCCTTAGTTCTATTGGTATGGTCTGCGTCAGGGAGTAATGGTTATAGCGGCCCATTTACGTAAGTTGAATCCACCAGCCTCGAGTAATGTTGTCAGCTGTTTTTAAGCAACTGCGACTTCCTGTACTGTATTGTTTTCTGATATGGAGTCGTCTATACATAGAAGTCGTTTAGAACAACTTCTGAACGCTTACTGTCGCAAAGACTACACAGCTAGGTATATGGCTGGTGTTGTTCCATAGGTCGTGAGTTTGTACTCCTTTATAGGTTGTTTGGTATTTTTTTCCTTAAAACTCTGTGATAATTTTGGCCATCTTCATGTAAGGCAATTTGGCGAATCATTTTTTTTTTGTCAACTGTGAATACATATTTGTGTTTTCGCCAACGCAGTAGTATGCTCAATAAGTCTTGGTGTAGACCCATTCAGCATTCCATCATTTTGTGGTGGACGTTTTTGCCGATACATTACGTTTTTGCTGATACTTTTGTCGTGGAACTTGCTTCTTTGATTATTGGGTGGTTTGGTAAATAAAAATGTTTAGCTTCTCTATTTTTCTCTCGATCTATTTCATGTGTCCCAACATTTCATATTCATCCATAAACTGTTTGCATTGTAATGCCGATTCTGAATTTTTAAAGAGGTCGATGACAAAAGGAATTCTTACTGTATACCTTCCATTCGCTTGGATCTTATAACTGTTGTTGTAATACTCCTCGCATTCGATTTTTTGTTTGGTCAATTGCCTTTTAATGTCTACTTCTTCTAGCTCCCAAAATTTTTTCAGTTGTTGATCAATTTTGTTTACCATGTCGTTGATACCATGCTCTGAAAGATGACTCTATTTACGTTTACTGTTATGCCGGCAATTGGTTCATTTGGTCTTTCAACAAATTTGCCATTATTATCTGTCTGTATTAATCGGCACCTAATAGTAAGTCGGTAGGACCGAGTCTGTCCATATCATATTTTTGTGTGGTTCCAACTGTTCGGTCCAACCATTTCTTCAGCCAGATTCCTGGTTATATTTTTAAAGACCAAACCTTTAATCTTTAGTTTGAAGTTTGATGAAAACCTTAGACTAATGATGAACTCCTCTTTTGAGTGCACTGTTCACGCTTTTGTTGATCCCATGCCGGCATACAATTGTTTACTACTTCTTCGGTTATGAATGTAGCTTGCCAGGCCAGATCAATAACAATGCGACCTTTGCCATGGCGATTGCTAATGACACTCCCCCTTGTTTTGGCTTACAATTTGTCTGCAAACTAGTCATTGTTGGAAGCTCCGATTTCTTACTTCCTTTTGAATGTCATGCAGCAAACTGTGATGAGCTCCATAACAATTTTGGCATTTTTTGCGACAGAATATATCACAGTGATTCCCTAAGTATATCTCAGCATTTTCAGTTCTATCTAATACTGGTGAAGCTTGAAATTACTTGCAGCTGGTAATTTCGTGGTTGCCGTGGCAATGAGCACAAGTAAAAGATGCATTAGCCATCGCAATATGTGTTGTTCTCTTTTAAAATTTTTGTAGTTGTGACGGTTTCTTTCTTTTCGTTGACTCTTTCTCTTAACAGTGCGGCATGCGATTGGTATTGTTTTTGGATTTTTTATCAAAGCTTCGCACATGCGAAAGTCAGAATGTCAATTACCAACGCACAATTACCAATTAGGCCGATGGCTGATTCCCCGCTTAGTGTGGGTAGATCGAGTAGAAAATGTATATAAGTGCAGGATAACGTTCGCTTATCTTGATATCTGGCGATTAAAGTAAGCCAAATTGAATATTGTTTCCAATACTTGCTGCCATCTTTTTTAATCCTGTAGCGCATGATCAAAGCAAACACTGGTGTATGCAATAGATTTGCAAGACTTAAAAATTACATTTCGCTTAATATTGTTCAGATCAAGATGTGTATATAATATATATTTAAGATTCAAGGTAGCGCCACGATCGGATAAAAAATATTGCAATTAAAACCTTCCCATCTACAGAACATTTGAAAAACTCCACCGATACATCCAACATATAAAGCACGAATTTTTGATAGAACAGCATAAGTCGATATCTTCTTGCAACCAATCCATTCCCGCGTGTGGAGTGAATTTTTTTAATTTATTATTTCCCCGTTGAAATAAAATAGATGAAAAAATATCGAAAAAAAAAGTTTTTCGTTTGTTTTTTTTTTACTTTTTTTTTATTTTTTTTAATTTATTTCTTTTTTATTAAAGTTTCGATAAGATAAGAATATAAAATAGTGATGTTTATGTAGGAATGTTGGTCTCGATTGGTGGCAACGATGATGATTATAATGATTATTACTTCTATAACGAGTAAAGAAATGCATCATGTTTACTATGGGAGATCGATGAACTGTTAAAATTGAAATTGATTGGGTAATTAATTATCGGCTAGGTTCAACCTAATAATCGCTATCTATATGATTCACAATTTATATTCTGCATATACTATAGTGGGAGGTTAGAACTATGCATGAAATATTTTGCTTTACATAACCTCAATTAAAACCACCAAACGGCGTTGGCTTTACGTTTGCAGATTTGACGTTTGCCTTTCAAAAAATGTTTGATTATTTAAGAAAGATAGCACGCCAGTTGCCAAAATTAAGCCAGTAACTATGGAAAACTTCAGAGCATAATTTTTAACTGGTTTACATGGTCTCTTTTCTATGATTTTACACGTGTATACATGTTGCTATTTTCTATATGACCATTGCAAAGATGCTACAATTCGTGCATTCCGTCCTACTATTTCAGTACTATCCTTGATATTTCCGTGTTTAGCTAAGATGACTATGGTTTAGATTTTTAAAATATGTGACGTCACAGTTGTTTGCTAGGCGAATTTGCTAATATTATTAATTCGTTCTTACACTTTTAACGTGATAACGTTTTTAAACTCAGAACTAAGGCTAGCATGTTTAGAAAATCGAATGAAACTTGTCCTTGTTTGCATGGAGACTACTCATTAAGTATAAGGTACTTCACTCTAAATATATCAATGCGTAGGTTCATCTTTAATCTCGATGCATCATTCTTTATATTTTCACATTATGGTCAACAGGACGCGGGGGAGGGCGCGCCGCGAACCTCTGATTAGAGCGATTTACCGTGATAGCGAGAGAATGCATTAACTGGTCGAACCAATTTTGGTGTCAACATTTGTGTAAAGAACAGTGCGATTTAATTAAATTAAAATAAAAATAATTAATATCCACATTAATTATAATTAAGAAAAAAAAAACATAAATTTCAAATTATACAGTCTGAAATTATTGCAATTATTTGTTTTCAAATGAAAGCTGGTACTACAATAATGCATACATTGAGGCAAACTACATAAAAATATGTGTTAATTGAAACAATATAAAGTAGTACATACTAATAGTAATAGATGTCACTTTACATCTTCAGTGTAGTTTCACTGAAATACAAGAATCGTTCTCTATGCTTCTCTTTATGACTATGATAGAACAGTAGCCAATTTCAAAATTTAAAAAACAAAAAACTGCGTTCGATTCGATGCCATTTGTATTTATATGAAATTAAAAATAATAATAAAATAAATAAAAATTAAGTAAAATTAATAAATAATAAAGGTAAAGATAGTAAAATTAGCACTAAAAAAATTAAGTTAAATACCAAATAGTGTCTGTTAAAATTAATTAATTTATTATATAGCATCATGGAATGGGATTACAGTGGGGGTAACATAAACCATGAAGAGATTACAACAAAAATAAAAAAACAACAAGATAGATTTGTAAAACTCAAATAGTTTAATTCGAAACAAAGATCTCAATCAGAGGCGTCTTGGCCAGGTACGTTTCTATCCACATCAACGTCAGTGGTTCAGCCAACATGCCAACATGTTAGTTTAAAACAAAAAAACTACAAGATAGATTTTTAAAACCCAAAGAGCTTATTTCAAAACGTGGATCTCAATCAGAGGCGTCTCGGTCAGGCACGTCTTCATCCACATCAACATCGGCAGTTCAGTCAACCACTGTGGTGGCGACAAACATTAACGAAGCTTGGCAGCGTAAATGGAAACGAAGCAACGAGCGATTTAATATAATATTTACTAAAAACGAATACGGCTTTGAGTGTTCCGTTTGCGATCGATTGTGGTTTCGCAAGGATTTACGTAAAGTAACTGTGAAACATGTAGATACCATTATAAACTGGCATGTAGCAAACAACAAGCCATTAGCTATGAACGAAATAGCAGCCAAATTGCAAACGGTCACTGTCCAGCAACAAAATGCCTAGTATGGTAAAATTAAACGGCTTCGTATACCCGGACTGACCAGCCGGCCTTCCAGGATTGGATCCAGTTAAAGAGTGCTTGATTACTCCACGTTTGCCATTCTGCAACTGCGCCGCTTGAGGTATGATTTCGCATACGGGTTCGTGGGCCAAGTAAAAAGCGTTCCGGTAGATGTTTCAGCCATGGTAGGCTGCTTACCTAGGCAGTTAGATGAAGACCTGGCGATAAATGTTAATAGCAAGCGCAACCTAGCGCACAAATCAATATATCTAAGCGGCTACGTGAATAAGAGTACAATTACAGCGTGGCTTACGGCACTTCACAACTCGACTCTATATCTTCTGTACAACATCAGATTAGATTTAAATCGACTAAACTCACTAGCACCGGGCGATGGTTCACAAATTGAGCAACAAGAAGAACAAAAACCTATAAATATCCAAGAGATGCACCCGGATGCGGTACCAGAGTCAGAGGTGTTGGCGTCTAGGCAGCATGCAATGGTATGTAACGAGAACGACTGCTTGGATATAGCGCCTGGCCACCGAGCCGTACCGTTCGTGGCGCGCCTTACCCCGCCTCCTGTTGACCATAATGTGAAAATATAAAAAATTATGCATTGAGATTAAAGATGAACCTACGCAATGATAAATTTAGAATGAAGTATTACATTATACATAATGAGTAGTCTCCATGCAAACAAGGACAAATTTCATTCGATTTTCTAAACATGCTACCCTTAGTTCTGAGTTTAAAAACGTTATCACGTTAATAATACATCGAAAAGTTAAAATATCAGAAAGCATAGTTTTAATGAGCACATCATGTTTCCAACAAAGTTGGAAAATTAGACGTAACTCTAACCCAATTCAATTCAATTTTTATTTTCTCTGGGCAATTGTAGCTGTGGAATCCGGTTTTTGTAACTAAAGTGTTGGGCCCGTAGCTGCTGTTCGCACTAAAGACAGGCCCATGAATAGTTGTTTTGAATTGAGGAAAAATAATAACAAGATCTGTCAAATACCCTAATTATGGCGTTTTCATATATACAAATTATTATGCTAAATGGAGTTTAATGGGTGCGTTAAAATGAAATAATCTTGCACTTGCTCAAGTTCAAAACCAACTTGTTTTTGGTCACCCAACTACAAAAGTTCTCCAGATGTTTTTAAAACCTTTAACTATCAGATACGGTAGCGATTGAGGCAAACATTTTTACATCATCAGCAAACTGAGGTAATTGGCTAAAAATGTAAGAAAGCAACCACCTGATAGGGCGAAATCTTTGTAAATGGCATCGAGTTGTACTCTGGCTTTTGCACTATTAAAAAGATGAGCAGTATATAAGACTAAATTCATAATTGTCGAACTGCCAGAAAATAATCCGTGTTTCCGGGGGAAATATAAAATCTGAGGTGGAAAGACAAAAACTTAAGGACCATAGATTCAAAAAGCTTAAGAACGATGGATAAATTAGCTATTCCCCGGTAGGGGGAATTATTCATTCAATTTGAATGAATAACACAAGTTTCCGAAGGCCAAGGATCCTTCTTAAGTTCAAGAATCCTCTCATGAAACTTCTGTTGAATATAAAGGAAATTGGTAAAGCCAAACTCTCAGCACAATTCTTGAATAATATGGGGAGGAATCGTTCATGGCCGGCACCATTGGTAACGTCCAGTTAGCACAATCACACATGAACTTCTTCTTTTGTAAATTTTATGTGATTAAAGTTTCAATTATCAAAATAGTTAAGACATAAACTACTGGCCGGGGGCTAGTTCAAAGACTAAAGAAAAAATTGGCAACAAAGTTAAATGCGACTTCTTTCAGAGGAAGAATTTACGGAACTCTGAAAGTAAACGATGATTGAAAACCACAAACTTTTTTTTTGATATTTTTGAATAAACCCCAAAAGTTTTCTGGATTAGCCGTTATTCATCCACGATGCGCAACAAATAGTTGTTATAAAGGAACCAATTCAAGATCTTGTATTCTTTACAGGCGCGTTCAAAAGCTGGATAGAGGTGGGTTTCGTGGATTTTATATAGCAAATGGAGGTTGTTGCTGCGCATTTAAAGATTGACCAGATGTCTTGTTGTACCATGGCTCACGAAAGCTCGCTTTGAGTCTAGTCTGAGGAACACATCTTTTGATTCCATTGTTGAGCAGCTGCCTGTTACTTATTTTGTTTAATTGCATAGTAGATATGCCTGTGCAATCATCCAGCATATTACACTCGCCTTTCCATTCCCATACGAAACGACTTGGCTTTTATGAGGCTTAAAATATAGGAGAGGTGGTAAATGATGGTCCATTACCTCTGATACAAGATGTATTATGGTAATTAGCAGTTGGAAGATTGATGCTTTAAGTACTTATATTTGGCTGGTAGATGCTGATATTTCATAAAGTGTAATATTGCTGGGCAACTCGCCTTGTTACTAGAATATGTTGTGAATGTAGCTGGCAAAAATTTGAAATTGATTTCCTGGATGGGCAAATGCATATTTGGTTAGGTCAGGTTTCCGTGGATATGATGATCACGAATTTGACCTAAATTTTTTAGTCCTCAAAATGTTGCCGTACCTACAAAAAAAATTCATGTAATGTTATCTAAGGTTGAAAACCGACATTCGTTCTTTCGTTAAGCAACTGTGATAACCTCGTCTATGCCTTTGATAATTCCAGTAAAAAAAATGATTTACACGACAGTTCAGACTCAATTTTGGATTTTTTTCTTGTCAAAACCAATAAGTATTAGTATTAGTAATTTCATAATGACTATAATCTGCCAATAAAGGAGGTATTTGGCTTTCTAAAAGAGTGCCAAAGAGCTTAGGTGCGTTTTGGTCCCGGAATAGGCTGCAGAGGTAGTAAAAATTGCAAAATACATTTTTTATTAAACATAAACAGGCTTTAGGTTGCAGGATACATACTTAAATTGGACAAAACGATAACGGTTTATGAAATCATAGAAAATAAATTTAAAGGCAATTGTTAAAAAGGGAATGCAATAGTTAAGATAGGAATTAGGTCGAAAAGATAGTTCCACAAAGTATTCCCTCCGGATATCAAGAGCTTGGAATAAATGCAAACAACCCCAGGGGAATGGTTTAGTTTTAGTCTCTGGATGTCCTCTATTGCACATCTGCGCAGTCTATATTTGACAATTTTCTTAATTTGACAATAAAGCGTTTGACACTTGTTGAACATTGAGTAAATCAGTGAAATGCTCCTTCCAAGTGTCGAGCACTAAGTGTGATACACGGAGGTTTTCATCCTTGTTTCGAATGGCGAAAGACCTAAGGCTGAAGGTACGGTAAAGCCCGTTGAATCCTTTAAAGAAGGAGAAGTGTGATCATTGCTGAGCTGTTGTAAGTTTACAACTTCAGCCTTTCAGCATTGTTAAACGTATTCTCGCTTCTTTGTAGGCAGTATTCTGTTCATCTGCAGCAAGACATCACACCTCATCAAACCAATCATAATCTAAGTAGCCGCACAGTGCATCATTATTTCCCCACTATCGGTCGCTAGATCGTCTCAGGAATACGGGTCTATGTCTTCACATAAGTCAGTCGGATCTTTACCAGCTCTAGAATAAAAGTCAGCAATCACTATTCTGAAGTCGTGCTCCGGTATGGATCCCATTAGATCATCCAAATTGTTGTAAAATAAGTCTTTATCTTAGGTTGGCTAGTCACATGCTTAAACGTAACTTACAAATACGATTATCAACTGCTTTGAATTCTAAAACAATTGTTTTCACCTAGAGCTCAACATCTAGAAGATAGCCAAGGTCATGTCCACTATGAAGCAATATATAGACTTGGGACAAATGATCTCCACTTCTTGGCCATCGAGTTTCCTGGAGAGCAACGAGTTCCAAGAGATATTTCATGGTTGAAACGTTGAGTAACATGCTTACGAATCATCGATCTAAACAAGTAGTAATCAGAGGGGCAAATCCTGGCGAATCCGACGTGTGGGTAAAAATTCCCAATTGAGTGTTTTCGAGTAGGTTTTGACCGGCGGTCGTGTCTAGAGTAGTAAAGTGAGCAAGTTTTTCTTTAAAAGCTTGGCTTAGTCTTATCAATTGTGTACGGTAAAACCTTTTGCCTCTCCGCTAAATTCTTTGTGCTCGACATCAAATGTACCGTTTTGAAACTTTTGCAACTACTCTCAACATTGTTTTCCACTTAGGGCAGCATCACCATAATGGTGTAATATGGATGACAACATAATCATTAGCGGTCAACCGTTTATAGTCGCCTCTAACCTCAGGCAATAGCTTCTGTGTTTCAACTATAAGCTTAATCTAATTTACAAGACATGTAAGTGTGATTAGGATGGCAAAGTGAAGTTAATACCAATAATTGAAGAGAATTACTCCTTTATCGGAGGAAAATGTCTGTTACCGAGGGAATGGCCTGTAAAAACCGAAATTTTGTTTTAGTATTACACAAATTTAGAGGTACTAAACCACTTTATTCCCGCAGATACACTACCCGGAAGTAATAAATTGTGATACTAAATAGAAAACATACGAAAACCAAAAATACGTATGATCACCCACGATCAGTTTAAATTTTGTTTGTTTTTTTTTTTGTTTTAACAGTTTTCGATCGTACATCCATATCCGAGACGCGTACATTAAAAAGGCAAATTTGTTCACACACACACACGACACAACGGTACATATAAAATTTGAGTAACTCGCTAAAGATCAACTTGACCATGAGTTTGCATCATATACGTACTGATCGTTTGTAAAAAAAAAAAAAAAAATTCTGGATGATGACAAATGTTCATAAATTGTACACATGCGATCGTGTATGTTAACCAAAGCGATAAAAATTTGTTGATGATAGTTTTAATATGCCTGGCTATGTTTTTGATGTTGATCTCGAAATCTATAGATTATATTTTTATGTCATGTTCACATAAAAATATTTTAGATGATCTCATGAAAGAGGGTGGAATTATTATTATGTTCGTTATTTAGATTAATGAAGGTGTCGTCTCGTGTAATATTTTTTGTCATTTTCTTAATCTATCGAATGAAATCGCGATCCATTGCCATCATCTTAATTTTGTTGAAAAATAAAAACGTTACCATGTCCATGTACTTTTACTTTTTGGGGTCCACGTAAATGAATAATTAATTTTCTACCAAATTTGACACACTAAATTCTTACGTTATAAAGATTTGTCTAACATACATTTTTTTTTGTTTTTTTTTTTAGGTAAGCAACATACACAATTTGTAGGACGAAAACAATTATTGTCACAAGTATGTAATATTACAAAAGACTAGCAACCGTAAGTATAAAAAGTTAGCTATACGTCATATGTTCAATGTATTCTAAAATGTTTACAGCCAAACTAAACTATTCGTAATCGTACGCCTAAACCTATTAAAACTATAACGATCGATCGATTGATATTCAAACCGACTACACTTTGATTCGATATCGTCATGTATCGCCGATTAAAATTTATTCAAAACATTTATTGAAATTGCCTAATTTAAAATGGAAATTACAAGATCAATTACTGCTTGCTACCTTTGTAAAAAACGATAAATTATCTTGTGTATTGGTGAATGTGAGACGAAAATGGAATTTTAAGTGACAGGTGAAATGAAATAATTAAGATATAAAACAATTGCACGATGTATGTGTACCACAATGAAATCATTGATCTGGTGTTGCAACAGAGATCATAGAATTACAGGCTAGACCATCTATAGTTTCTATACTTCAAAAGTTATATTTGACGCTATCTAGAGAATATGTGGGTTGTGAAAGTTCGGAACTTAAAATAATGTACCCGTAAAGCGAGAAGCGAAGTGTCAAAAGTGACATAAAAGTGAAAAAAGTGGAGTTTTAAGAGCCTGTAATGGATAAAGATTTGGCTTTTGTAAGTGAGGTTAGGTCCAGTTATATTTTCACGGTATTATTTTTTTCGTTTGCAAATTTTTTATTTTTTGTTTTTTTACAATTTTGAGTTAAACTTTCAGTGATCAAACATTTTTCTCACCTGCCAAGAAAAGCAAATTTTTTTTACACCAACTATTTTGACTCCCAAAAACGAAATTTGTGGGCAGTATTTTAATGATACTATTGCTTGAAGTTATAACGCTAATTTATCATTTAATTAGCAAGGTCACATTAGCATTATTATGTTTACCAGCTGGCTTAGGTATTCCACGTATAATGGCTGAAAAACATTTCTTCAGCTTAGAAACCCGGTTGAACAAAAATATTGTCTTAAAGCAGGATCATAAATTTCATTAATACAAAGACATTGCTGACCATCATTATTGTATGATGTATCTCTGCGTTTTGAAGCCAGAAAGCGACTCGACAAAACTCCGCATCGTTTTCGCTTCTTCAGCTTAAACTTCATCAGGAATATCATTAAATGATATATTAATGCAGGTCCTGTGGTCCAACAAGACCTTCTTTTAATTTTTTAACGTTTTCGTACCTACTTTATTGCATTTAGTGTTGATAATGTAAAAATGTTTCGCCAGATAAGACTAAGCGAAAAGGTTCCAGTAACAAATCTTCTCTTGAATATCTAGCAACGAAGTGTTTGCAGCGACTTGCACAAGAAGAATGGAGTAACTATCCACAGGCCAGTGAAGTAATACGTAGAGACGTATACGTGGGTGATATACTAATCGTATCCAATTCATCAAAGGGGGCAATTCGCGTTACATCTCAGAATATCTACATGCTAAGCACGGCTGGGATGGAATTAAAGAAGTTATGTTTAAACCACCCAGCTTTATTATCAGATATTCTAACTGAAGATCGCAAAAACTTATGGTTTATTTTGGCAACCTCATTTCAATTATTTTCGTTTCAACTTAAATCTAATAAAAAAGTAGTATCACAAGACGAACATCCTCTTGAAGTAACTAGACCAGTTATAATAATGGCAAATGTTTGTATGTAACAACTGTAGCTTTTGAAGCATAATTGGGTGCACCATTACCACAAAACCACCATACAAAATAGCACAATTTTTGTATGGTGCCAATTTGTTTTAATGGTCAGCCTGAAGATTTCTGGAATGTCAAAAAGTCCTGGTACGAAATGCGAAATGTGCCAAGCGGATGGTATAACTTGGCACTTCGCCCCATCTGCGTCACCACATTTTAGTGGTATATACGAAGCAGCATGCAGTCTTCTAAATTTAGATTGAGGCTGGTCGTCGCAAATACCTGTTTAACGTTCGAAGAGGTCAATATTCTTTTAAAACAAATAGAGGCGCTATTAAATTCGACGCCCTCAACTCTAAATTTACCAACTTCAGATGGTACCGAATATTGAAGGCGAGAACATTTCAATATTAAAAAGATCGAGATTGATGCAACAACTACATCAGCATTTTTGGTTAATGTGGACTAAGGAATATTTGTCAAAACTTCAACATCGACGTGAGTGGACTTCGAAAGAACCAAATTTTGGGGTAGGCGAGCTTAAAGTTTTAAAAGATGAGAACCTTCCACCTTTAAAATGGCCACTTGGATGAATTGTTGCCTTCAATCCTGGCTAAATTAAATGGGTAGTATCAAAGGTTTGTCCACTCCCGATCGATGATAGTGGCAGCCAATAATTGAAAGTACAAGCTTTTCAATGTGGCTGGATGTTGACGCAAGTAGCAACACAATTCAACATAAAATTCGAATTGACCCATATTCGAAACCAGCAATAAAAAATAGCCATAATCTGTTTTAGTAGTCCGAACTTATTGAAATCTCGTATAAAAGATGGCCACTGTCGATTATTTTGCAGTACCGATTTTAAATTAGAGACAGCTCACTGGTTCTAATATAATTAAAACTAACATTCCCATTTGCTACGGTCTGTTGTATAAATTTTTGGCGAACATCTATATATGAGTTTTATCAGAATCAGTTCTATCATCAGACTGTATTTCCAACATAATACTTCCTGTATTTAAGCGGAAATGACTGATATTCCACTTCACAAGATGAGAGTAGTACTGTTGGTTGCTTCTTTGAATTCCAAGAGGAAGCTCCACCTTGCCCGCATTGAACACATATACCCTGTTGTTGTTTTTCGGTCGTCTGTATCTGCAGCCCAAATCTGTATTTGCATAGCTAAATAGTTTTGATTCCGATATTTAGTCGATATGCTTCTGGCTATGTTTGGACTTCTACATTGAGACAAATAAATAAGACTTCCAACGGGTTCCTGATATGAAACACACTCATTATCTTTTACTTGTTCTGGCGTAACTCAACATTCATTTTTCGAGAACACTTCACTTGAATTTATGGCTGTATGTGCTGGTTTGATATCACTCATTTGAAACTTTACCAAAACAGTGACAATAGTGTTCTTGATCATTGGTTTTATTGTTCCACTCTCATACCCATAGAGAATATTAACCTTCCATTTGTTCCATTTTCATGTCATTGTGAACTGTGAATGCAAAAACGTATAACAACGAACTGTAACGACCCACTGAGGAGCAAGTTTTGTCATAATCCAGCCCCTTTTCTTACAAATAACCTTTTATTGATAGCCTTGCTTTATACCGTTCGGTTGATGATTTCGGTGAAATCTCTCTTTATTCGAAAAGCCTATTTATAATTAATGGTTATACGATTCTTTCGCAAATCTTGTAACTCCGACGTTCCTTTTTCCTGCAATGCTTGAATCTCTACTTCCATTGCGAGCACATATTAGCGGAATTCTCTGGATAACACTTCTTCATAGCATCTCGTATCGGGCACTCCTCAACGTTAGGTTTCAACTGGAATTGGCTTCTTATTTGCGATTTAAATTTTGCGTTTGTGGCGAAATTTCGAGACTTGGAATCCAATAGTCTTGCCTTGCAATTGCTAGTATCAGTGTTAGACATGCATGTTTGTTATTGATATGAATTTTTGGATTATCACCGTACTGAGTTGCGATTTGGGATGCAGAATTATGGGGTGTTTGGTAGTAAATAGTATTTTAGGATTTTGTTAATGACGTCCAACACGAGTTAGTCCGAAGTGTTATATGAAAGGGTTCATTTCTTTGAGACTTCACTTGGTGTTTTCTTCTGGTCAATCATATTTTTGATAAATCTAAGCAGTTTTTCATTATTGAAGAAATGATTTCAGCGGTTTGATTGCCCACGAGTGTGCTCCAACGCTTAGGGTCGCTTAGCTAAGTTTCATTTTAAACTAAATTGATAATATTTTTCAACAGAACTGCAGCACAAAGTAATATTTTGCTATATCTCTGAAAATTCCGCACGATCTGCTGGTTGTATTGTTAACGAAACCTTCTCTCTTGTGTAACCAGCGCTTAGATTCCCTAAGGCATTAACTGATAATTTAGTATTGTCTGTTCTCTTTGCTTGAGAACTCGAGTCTAATAGCGCACGACATACTGATTCTCGTCCAAAATAATCCTAAATTTTAATAAGCGCTGTAAGAATGACCGTTTGCTTTAAACTACCTTGTGAACCATGTAATGCATTTGTTGCAATTGACGAGCTGATTTGAAGATGATTCAGCATCATGTTTCCTTCGACAGTAGTTGCAGCACCGTTTGACGGTCATTTTTCGATTTAATGTTAAAGGCTAAAACAGTTAAAGTACCTGAAATTTGTTTGTACCTAATTTTGGCGTTTATTTGATTGAGCAGCTTGCATGCAAATAGGGAGTAGTCAGTTTTATTGCACATTAGACAATTTTCAGTTTAGTTTTAGGATTTGTTTTATTAAGTGACATATTTGCCATCTCTAATTTGTCAATGCTTCGGGAAAGAAAGTCCATAAAACCCGGAACTGCCGGGCTTTCCCAGTCGACTACGTATTGTGCCCTTAACACTTTAGACTTGTCATCAAGTTTTTGTCTCTCACCCAACGCTCTTAAACAATGGATGACTTCATTGAAAATAATCATGAGCTGCGCTTGACATTATTTAATGTAGAATTGTTGATTATCGGATTTTCGGTAAAAGTACGCAAAAACGAGTTAATTTAAGATCATGCCGAGCTTTAAGTTTATTTAAGGTTCCAAAATATAATTAACCTCAGGACACTAGTGTGCCTCAATAAAATGGCAGCCTCACCACGGAAGAGCCCCTTCAAATACTAAAACTTCTGCACAGGGCTTAAGCTGGAAGATTCAAGTATTGTCCTAGAGAAATGGTCGTAGAATGACTGCCACTCGATAATTCTTTAACATACTTGATGATGTTTTGTAAGCTTCCGTTTATTGGATGACCGCAGTTTCTTCAAAGCTTGCTTATCAGACATTTATGAACTTGTACGTAATTTGGTTTTGATGTCACTGTTCACTTTGTAGTTTTTAAGAAAAACTTTACGTACCTTAATCAGAATGGCTATACCTGATTGATAACCGAAACGTGTTGGTACCTGGATCCAACTTGTTGCGGTTTCCAATAACAAAATAATATTTACCTGCCAAAACTGGTGATAGATGGCTTCACCGATAAATAACTCTCTATTATTGTACATGTGCGTTCTAGCAGCACTTTTGAAAATCAGTTACTGTCATTTCTTTCCTGCTCTGTTAAGAATACTGGACCTAAAGCTCACCCGATTTTTGCATGTGTCCCGTAAAGAACAGGATCTCCTGTATTATACATGAAAAAGTTTTGTATATAAGTTCCATAATCATTCGTCAATTCCATTAATACTTTAGTCCATTCATTCGTAACTTTTAAACCGACGAAATTTAATTAACGTGCTGTCATGGTGGTTTCGTTCATATTCATCCATATATAGATTTAGAATTTACTAACGATGGTGTAGTTGCGTAGCTACTTGCGTAGCTGTCCGACTTGACGTCCGATCTTAAAATAATATTGGGAATACCCGAGATGTGCGATGTCAACAAACGTCGAAGTCAACAATTATTGTTGACGCGTTTTTGTGGAGTCAACAATAACAAGCTTTGTCGACATGAATAAAAAATAGGAAAATAGTAGTTTTGTTTCTTTTTATTTTTACTTTTTTTAATTATGTCCGGAACTCACTGGAATTTTTAAACATTTTCTTGCCAAACTAGAAATCTTAGGAGCTTTCATGTGGACCGAATTCCAAAAAACAGGTCTTTAATATTACATTTTTCTTTTACATATTTAAAAATGTTTCTATTTGCTCTAAAGTCACTCAACTCAATCAGATCAAGAAGTTGTAATAAGAGAAAATCAGTCACTTACCCTGCTTAAAATAACAGTTTCACCGCAAACAATCAAAAATATACTAAAATGACTTTAGGGGATTTATACTAATCTAAAGGTGGAACCATAGTTATCTTAAACCCCTAATATTTCCTACTTCTAAATGCTCTTTTAATTGTTAACAAGTACACTTATTAAAGGGTGTCCCAAAAATAATACAAGGTTTGATTTTTATCTTTAGATTGTTATTTTTTTACTGACTCATAAAGGGAATATAGGAAAGGGTTATTTATGGTAGAACACATAGGGCAAGTGGCTTCCACAGCTACATACGCGTCTTTTGTCGAAATTTTCCTGTAATGCACGGGTTGTTATGGGCTTGTTGACAGAGACCTTTGACTTTAAATAACCCCACAAAAAGAAATCTAATGGTGTTAAATCACACGATCTAGGGGGCCAATTTTGATCACCGAAACGAGAGAGTATTGCACGACCAGGAAATGTCTCATGCAGTAATTGAATTGTTTCATGGGTTGTATGCCATGTGGCGCCGTCTTGTTGATACCACATATTAGCCACATCAATATCATCCAATTTCGATAGAAAGAACTGTGTTATCACGTCACGATATCAAGCATTAGAACAGTCACTGCTGAATCAGCCACATTTTCAAAAAAGTATGGTTCAATGATGTCTCCAGCCCAAAACCGCGTCAAAAAGTGACACGTTGTGGATGCATTTGTTTTTCAATAATCACATGTGGTTTTTTCCGAATAGGTAATTTTAGCTATTAACAAAGCAATCAAGATGAAAATGTGGTTTATCGCTTAGGATGATTTTGCTCGAAAAATCAGCATCCACTTATTCGTTTTCAATAATCTATGCAATTAACTCTCTTCGCTGTGCATGAACATTAGGCTTCAGTTGTTGTGTTAATTGAATTTTGTAAGTATGGAGACACAGATCTTTTGTGAGTATACGCTGTAGAGAGCTTCTTGAGATTTGCAATTCTTGTCCATGACGCCGAAATAATGTTCTGGGATTTTCACCAACACTCTTACACACCGCTTCGATATTGACATTTGAACGGCTTGTTTTTGGATAACCAGAGTGTTTAGCTTCTCCAACTAATCCAGTTTCCTTCAATTTTTCATTTAATCTCTTCACAATTGACAAAGTTAAAACATTATTCCGACCATATTTTGTAGGAAATTTTCGAATTGTGACCGCCAAACTTTCATTCTTTTTGAAATATTATTCAATAATGAAAACACTTTGTTGTATCGTGTAACGCTCCATTTTTACTAACACTAAACTCTTAGCTGTCAAATTGTTTTTTATTCAGGGTTGCCAACAATTTACTGTACAAATGGCAGCAAATTCAAATCTTGTGTTAATTTTTTGGACACCCTTTATTAAATAAATATTTTATGAACCATTTAGTAATTAAATTTGATCTAATAACTAAAAAAACTTAAGGATGTTTTCATTTAAACTTAAGAAAAATTAAAGTTTAAGTTTCTGTGGTTCATTCTTATAGGCTAACCAGCAAGTCTGTAAGAAACAATGCGGAAATTGACGAATGTTACTTTTTATGGCAAATTCAACAAGTATGAGGTTGCTTATAAAATGATTTGACATTTCCTACAGTTTGTTCCGTAATATTCACTTGGTTAACTTTGTTAAATGACAATTTATTTAAAGTTAACATTTGCGATCAGTTCTTAAAAACTTTACTGGTCACTAACATGTGGACTCGAATCTCGATCTATCGTATTCTTACTTAAAGTTGTTGTCGAGTCGAAAGTTTAATGTAAAAGAAAAAAAAATTAACGGAAAATTCGGATAGAATTAGAGAGGAAAAAGCAAAAGAGGAAACAAAAACAAAAAAGTAATCGAAATAATTTTTTCTCCGACATTACGTCATTGTCGACTTAAAAATGACGTCGACGTAATGTTGACGCATTGTTGACGTATCAACGCCGACAATAATTGTTGACGTGTGGAGGCACATCCCTGGAAATAACATACTGGATCAGTAAACCATTTCAACTTGTTCTTTGCATTTCTATCTTTTTCGTCATCTAAATCGCCCGCACTAGTAACTTCCACAACATTTGTTCACAAATCATCCAAATTCAAAAAAATCATTCACCCCTATTATCCACGTAGAATACTTTTCATTACCTTTTAAGCTATATATTGGTATTCCAGATGATTGACTTTTAGCCATCTTTAAGGCATTGCCACATAGCAACGACACGAAAAATTATCTGGCGACGATTTCTTCATTTATGATTAAATTACTAAAATTTATAAACTAAAATTATGCAATGATACATATTAACTAGGTATGTTTAATTAATAAAATTCGAAAATTTCATTAATTTTCATTCAAATTTGTTAATTATTTTATACCATTTTATCAAATTATACCATTTAACTAATTTCAAACGACTTCCGCATTCACACTCAAATTTTTGGCAAAATATTTTTTCGTTCGAATTTTCTACGATTTTTTGTATATAGTTACCTTTGTGTTCGTATTTTATTTGTTCGTAATTTTGATTTGTCATGTGACGGGGAAACCAAAAGGACAAACGAATCGTTTGTTTCCTTTTCTCTATATGGCACTGCCGTTAACATCCGTTCTACAAAAACATATTAGTTTCGATTTTCGACTATGAAAGCAGACGATGATCTGTCAACTGAATACTTTTATTAGTTCATTCATTTGACATATTACCCAACAAACCACAAACGAAGATTACATAAGGAAATGCACATACACAACAAATAGTAATAATTGGCCGCCTTAAATGAGCAATAAATGTACCAATAAATTAAATCGGGTAACGGTTAGAGAACATTATTTGAGCACATCTGTTCAAATATGTGATCTAATAATGTGGTCTAATTGTGGTCTAATGTGTGGTCTAATATTCTCTAAATTAGGGATTTCACCTCATATTCTGAATAGATAACCGCAGAAATAAATCAAAACCGATGAAGCCAGATCATAAATTCGGTATAATCCACTAAATTAAAACCATTTCATATTTTTAATTGCACACATCATTTTAAGTACGAGTATACACTTTAAATCCCTTACGACCTTAAATCGATGTAGCTACCTACAATCAACAATTAAATCTATGCTCGTAATTTACGATATTTGATTATCAATCGATTTTGTGATTGAACATGGAATACCAATTATCACATTAAAATGTTCATATACATTGTATGAGAAAGTCGTTAGGTCACACAAAGGTATTTTCGATAAAAAAAAATCCAAAAACCAATTTCCAATTGGTTAGCACAAGAAAGCCGACCAACCAACCGACCAAGTAAGTGAAGTAATTAGTTTTAGTTTTATTGTTTGTTTGTAATAAATTGAATCGTGCCTAGCATAACGGATAGATTTCAAATCGGATTTTTTTATCGAATTCGATTCTAATCGATACATAGTCGAACATACGTGTATCTGATAAGAGTATTTAATTTTACGTTTATTTTTGATTAGCAGTCGAGATTAGAAATTTAGTTGTAGAGTTTGAATTTTTTTTTTATCTACAGGATATGGCTATCACAATTTTTTTTTATTGATTCGAAAACAAACGAACGAATATTAATGTTGTAATTATGTCATGTCAACATAATTTATACTTGGGAAATACCAGATTAGAAGAATAAACCAAAAAACTGTACAGAATTAGTGAAACGGATTTCAAAATATTTCTATGGCAATTAAGCGTTTGCATGTCAACTCCAATTAAGAAACTGAAACCACCGAATAAAATCAAATTAGTCAAATCTTATAATTGGCATGTATGAGTATACCGTGCTACGGTCGTATGATAAGTATCTGGAAACATTGGATCCTCTACCAAAGCAATTTGTAACCTAGCATATTTGTAACTAATCGGTTGTTTTGTTTCTAGTGTATAATGTTATAATGATCATGATGGTCAAGCGAAACTGAACTTACATTTTTATGGTGTCGACTTTCTGAGGTTTGTATTACTTACAGCTTTCTCTACATATTACCTTTAAATTTAGCTATTTACTATTTTATTGCAAGACGCTAAAATCCAAAAATGAATTGCGACTGGTTTTGAAAATAGTTATGATATTAAGAAGTTTAGTTATCGAAGCCAGGTACTTATAATACGACTGTCTTACTATGTGTGATTCACAAAAAAATAATAAATTAAGACGAATCGATAAAATGCAACAAGTGTTTATGTAATATCTGATCGCAATTAAAACTAATCAAAACATACAAATAATAACCGTTTGGCTGGGGGTTATTTACTTGACGTCGACTTGATGAATACGTCTCGACGAGCATGATGTCAGGTTGCAACAACCCTGTCGATTATATAGAGCAGCTGATGTTCAGGAAGTAGCCAAAGAATAATGGGTTAGAATAGTCTAAGCTGAGTCTCTTAAATTTACTAAAATACACATACAAATTTCGGAACATAGCTCCGTACCAAAAACAACGACAATAAAGCACATTGAATAAAGGCATTGCCACATGCACACTTGCTCGACCGACAGTGCAAAACTACAAATTTAATTTCAGACTAAATTATTCTATGTACATTAACAAAATTAATAAAAACTAGTTTAGATTTACAAAACCTATTTTATTAGTTAAAAATTGTATCAGTACTATTAGAATTTCATTCAAAATTATTTTAACGTTTCGTCGACCGAAAAAATAAAATTCGGTCGACAAAATCTAAAATGGTATAATTTTTGTCGTTTTACGAACTTATTTTTGTTGAAAAGTTTAAATGGTATAATTTTTTTCGGTTTCCGAACGCATCAAAATGAAACAATTTTTTTGTCGGGTATAACATAACCTCACTTCGATGTGTTTTTAGTTTGAATTTTGTTTTTTCTGTGTACTATAATTAAAACTATAATTTGTATGTAATTTTTAAATATTAATATGCATTAATTTAATTATATTTATATTTATTTACATAAATATGTATCTATATATGTATACAAAATAAATATTTGAGGAATAATTTGAGACCAAATTAATAATTTAGATCGAAACGCAATCTTGACATAATAATTCTTTTTCCTAGCCAAATGTCACTTTTTATAATTTTTATTTTACTGTGACGTCATTTGTCTAACGACATTTTCGGTTTCCATGTGGCTTCAAAATCGAAAGTCCGACCGAATTGTTCGGGTTTGTATCTTCATGTGGTACTGCCTTAATGACCTCTAATATAATAGAGGAAATTGACGTTGATTAAAACTTATCGGGTACGAATATTAATAGGAGCGGAATACAACTACAGTGCAGTTGTATTCCGCTCGTATTGATATTCGTGGACAGATGGTAAAATTCTAGCGGGCATGTATCGGCTTATTCTCAATTTACTGCGGCAACGGTGTCAAACAGTATATTAAAAGGAAACTGCATAAGCTTTGGGTATGGTTTTGCCTTAAAATTCATCAGAAAGTAATAAATTACATACAAGTTAAAATTATGGCGTAAAGTAGGACGTTAAAATTAACTGCGAAAGAGTTAGGTGAGCTGCGGCCCAGAAAAGATTGGATAGATTAAACACAAAAAAAATAGTTGACATGATTTTTTCCATAAATTTCTTAAATATTCGTAAAGCGTTTTAATCTATTCGATGCCGGATGGAACGATGCCTATTCGATGCCGGATGGAACGAAGCAGTGTAAGATTTTGTTTTTCGTTTAGTTCACAAAATTACTCGGAAACCAACTGTGGTCCATTGTCGGTGACTATGGTATCAGGGATGCTTTGATACCCAAAATTGACTGTAGCACTCGAATGGTTAAAACTGTGGTGTGAAGAGCACCTCTTGTTAAGTATGGAAAAAAAACCACATGGTTTCGATAAATGGTCCTGGTAAATTGCTTATGTTGTCATTATCTATAGTGGGAGTTGTGGATTTTTTTCACAACTCTGGTAATGATCGGATCTTACATAATTGATTTTTGAATAATTACAGAATCAATTGGAAAATGGTGCAAGACCGCAACTAAATTAAAATCAAGTTGGAAACTAACATCTTTCCTAAAATCAAAAAGTTTATCACGGCATCATAGAAGTCTAGAAAAGGCGTCTGTATTACCATGCTTTGATGCTTTTACTTTTTTTCCTGCCCAAACGGCCAGCACTGCGCCCTAAAAGATCTTTTGTGTTATTGGGATTTATTAGTCCAAAGGTTGTTCTACCTTCCTAAGGCGAGATTCCACCTTCCTTGACGGATCTGCCCGTGTAAGCTCGTCGGCTATGGCATTACCAGTACTGCCCTTGTGACCAAGTACCCACCACAACCTAACTTTGTTATGGCAAGAGATAAATTGTAGCAGTTCGTAACAACTTTTATCCGACTTAGAATCCAGGCAGTTAGAAGCCAGTGCTTTTAGTGCTGCTTGGTAAAAAATGTGGATATAGGCGCCTTTAAGACCTTTAGTCATGATAGTTGAGGCACAGGTTTTGGTAACGTGAATTTTGGCTAGAAAAACTCTGGGAAAAGTTCCCAGTGATTTCGATATCAATGCCAACCTCACTATCCATCCATGAACTAGACTAGGTTGCTAGGATCCATTGAAGTCCACCAATATCCCAGTCTGTTTATTAAGGACTGTTACCCAGAAATTCCTGCCAAATCCGAGTTCTCTGGGCATCACGTTCTGATAAAAGTTAATTTCAAATTGTCCAGGTGACATATATGATCATCATGACTATATTAATTTACTAGCTGTAATCTAGCTGCACAAGTAGCAGCTGATTTTTTCAGTAGCAGCTTATTGTCACCGTAGGACAGGTGTGCATAGCGCCTGTGATTCCGTGACATGCTAGCCTCTGCAATGAGGTTAGTTTCTCCATAATAACTTTTTGCTGTACCTTAGGACACCAAACTATAATCCCATAGGTTACAATTAGCCTCACTATCATGATGTACTTCCATAGTAAATCATTTTTGAGGCTCTAAGTCCTGCTAAACATTCGCCGACAGGCTAACATGGCTCTGACCACGCGGTCTGTAGTTGAGTTAATAAGAGAGTTCCAATTCAGTTTCTTATCTATGATAACACCCAAATATTTAACTACATTGGAGTATCCGATAGTAATATCATTTAGACTAACTGAACCAAGGTTCAATTTATGTCTTTTAGTAAAGGGCCCCAGGACGGTTTTACTAGGGTGTATCGAAAGGCCCTCTGAAATGTACCAATTCGAACTAACATGCAAGGCCTGTTGCATGCTGGCAGACATCGTACATTCATGTCCCCCAGAGATTATGATAACCTAACCGTCCTCATAACCAATGGCGTCATAACCGAGTAGATGTAGATGATCAAGTAATTCGTCGATCACGAGTGACAAAAGCAAAGGTGCCAGGATACCGTCTTGCGGGCACCCCTTTACAGCCGTAATTGTGACTGACTGATTACTTAGTTTGGACGTAATCTTCATACTAACCAACATGAAACTAATCCAGTGGTAAGTCTAATTATCAATACTTCTACGCCTGATTGCCTAGCAATTGAGTCGTATCCAGTATTGTCAAAAACTCCCTCAAAACCCAAAACAAAGCAAAGCTGTGGATTTTCCTTTTCTGTAGGCGAATTGATTAGTATTCAGAGGCCTGGTTACAGTTAACCAGTCTATGACATGAAGATCTGCCAGTCGTTCCTTAGTTTTAGAATAAACGATGTAAGACTGATAGGTCAAAAGAACTTAGGGAGTTCACTTGGCCGATTGCCACTTTTTTCCAGTTTTGGGATTAGAACCACATTGACTTGGCTCCAAGTATATGGCCCAAATTGAAGCTAGTTCTACAGAAAGCTACCAGAGTAGGGATAATCAAGTCCAAGCCCCTTTGGGAAAGGGCTGGGAAATCCGGATATCGGATTTCAGAACAAGCCCAATCTCGTTGGACTGATCCTAAGCTAGAACTTTATGGAGTCGAGCAGTTGTATAGGTATATCCTCGGTTTTACCACAATTATTCCTCTACGTAAGGCGTTTGGAATGCCGTAGTTCAGTGTTGTAATTTGTTAGGGCTTGCCTTTATCCATTCCACTCATTAGAATGCTTACAAAATTTAGCCAGCTATTCGTTCATGGAACTTTGCGATTTACCATAAGGTTACGCGCCACACAGCTGCTTTTGTAAAAAGATAGGAGTACATCATTTAGCAAACAAGGTGCAGTTCTAGGTCACTAATTGAACTCAAAGATGTTGGCAGCATGTCCGCTTTGATGAATAAAGTATCCCTCTAGGTCCTATACTGATGCTTATACTTATATAATCAAGAAATGCGTATGCCATCAATTTGATTGTCCACCGTTGCAACCATTTGCTGTCATTGATTGAATTATAGTTTCTGTGGCTGAAATAAGTATTGGCATTAATTATGTATGATCGGCAAACAGCCGATTGTTTCAACTGAAAACAATAGACCAACCATCCTTTTCGATTTAACTATCCGGGTTTTGGTATTCCGCCAATGTTTTGGATGTGAAAGCGATTGGATGATATGTTCCATCAGGATTAAAGCTTGAAACATTTATTGCTAACGACACCTGGTAGTTGTTTCAAAAATGAACCAGTTTAGCAGCATTCATAGTTTTAAATAATTAGAAAGCTTCGTTAGGCTCTAATTCGAAAGAAATATCTTTTTATCTAATTGGTTTAGGGCGCAGAGTTCTGTGAAAAATTCATAACAAATTTGTTATAGTAATTTATCTTACCCATAAACGCATCTACTTGTTTCACGTCTAAAGTTATTCAAAATGTCGATGCTTTTCGTCGGTGCCTGTAACAATGATGTCATTTAAATAACTGATACATCTGTATCAATCATTCATCATCCAGCTCGATTTGGAAAACCCCATTGGAACAACCAATTTTTGAAATATACTTCCCATTTTGCAATTTCTGGAACAGGTTTTCCGATATTGAAATTTCCACATATGCGTATGATCCATATGATTTTGTTGTTATCACTATCGTTAAATGGGATTCTGCGATTTAAAAACTATAAGTGATACCTCTTTGCGTAGTTGTAGTAATAATAAGCACATCTACAACAGTAGTTGTAGATGTGCTTATTACGCTGCACAGTGCCCCAGTGTGTTAAGAAAAATTAATTAACATTTTTTGTATTCGAGATTATATTTTCGCTTAAACTTTAACATCAGATACCGCCTTTACTTCTGAACTCGTAACTGGTTTTTCGAAATCAAACGTAGTAGTTAACTATCGGTTAACAGTAGTAGTAATGAACAAAACTCCCTTAACGGGTGTGCTTCCATATGCTCGTAAACTTTGTCTTGTTCGACCCACAGGAGGCTCCGATAACTTTTGATATCCGCTTAGACCAACCATTGATCACGTGGCGCCGGAGTCATTTACTCAAACATTATTCAATAGTTTATTCCAGTTTCGTAAACTTGAAACAGGTAAGATACCAAATGATCAAATGGTTACATTTATTTCAGAGTTTGAATTGTATTAAATTCGAACGACCGATCAACATTTTTAACATTTTCGTTTAGATCAAAACGCGAAATTAATTTGGAAATTCTCTGATAACTTCTCTGTTTGGGATTACACACTGATGCTATATGATCAACTGATTCGCATTTGTTACATTTCGATAAGAACCGACAATTTCGACAACATCATTAATTCCAAAACTATTTGAGCTTATTGTCTGCAACACTTTCAAAGTTATATTGATACGCCATTTATCTACCGCTCAACATAAATTCATACTGAGTATAGATTTACATCAAGTTGATAAACGCCACCAAATTGATGAAGTGTATATAGACTTCAGTAAAACAGTTGATTCTATCTGTCACTAGAATGCTCTTGATAGCCTGTATGCTTTTGGATTTTCACTTAATTTTGTTAAATGGTTCACCTCATACTTATCAAATCTTGTAAAATATGTCACAATTGGCAATGAAAAATCTAAAGCAATTACAGCTACTTCTGGAGTTTCTCAAGGGTCACACCTTTGACTTCTGCATTCTATTTCACGAAAACGTTGCTCATTTACCACCAGATAAGACAAGATGCTACGGTTATAAAATTTGCACTCTCAAAAATCGACGAATTCTTTTGGATGTCGCTTTTATGGGTAACGTCCTACTTGGCCTTATTGGGTCACCATACATCATATTGGTCATCAGTTAAACTTTCAGCTATTAAACCCAAATATTAAATGAAAATCAATTTCTACAGAATAACCACTGGGAGGACTCTAAGCTTCTGGCACCCCAGTGTCACTCTAAAATTGGTAACACTTTAGTGATACTCTTTAATCTTATCCTATATTTTATCTTTCGTAAAAGTGAAACACCTCAAAATAACTTAATATCATCAGTCCAACCAGGACCAACCAGACAGCGGTGTACCAAACTTATTGGACCACCTAGAATGTTATCGCGGAAAACCTTGCTTTGTCCACTGCTAAAGTATAAATATCTTGCAAATAACGACAAACTATAACTGTACAAGGTGGTGACCAGACCCGTTGTCATGTATGGGTTTGAAGATTCGACCCTAACGGATGAGTATGTAAGATGTAGTATGATATTTGAGAGCAGTGTCATGCGCATTACATATGGCCCAAAACCCGACGATTCGCGTAAAATGAAAGCATATGAGCTGACTCTAGCATGAACTTCGAGCCGATCCTAAACAAATAGTACAGCAACCTCTGCGAGGACTTCTGCTATTTGTTAGGCGCAGAGGTTGCACCCGGTGACCTTGTAATAGGGAACAACCTTGCTTTTCAGGGTTGCCTATAGAACAATACGAATAACTATAGCTCTAGATCGAAACTGATGGAGCCAGATTGTTGAAAAGGAAAGGCCACCTTACTAATTATGAGTCGATATCACAGAACGATTTGGTAAGCGCCAAGATCTCTTTCGGATAATGACCATATGACCGCATATAGTTTGCATCACCCATCAATGGTTTGTTAAAGTTGGGACATACAATTTTGTATGTACTCAACTATTATGACTAATTGTCATACACTCAACTATTACATAGACTAGAACTTCCGGTCATTAATATTTATGATTATTACTTACTTAAAAAAAAAAAACAATTGGCGTCTTAGCACATAAAATTTCTGTTCAAAAAATTATTAACTCTGCACAAGTTCTGTGTAACACATGAGCCATTCGATTTTTACATAATTCGTAAACGTTATGTGAATAGTAAATCGTATATGGGTGCGTATTCGATGCGAGAATATCGCAACATTATTTCTAAAGTGCGTGCGTATATTTTTTTTTTTTTTTTTTTGAAAACCTTACAAAATAATTCAAGGTTTTGCTTACCAAAAGACTAAACATAATTTATGTTGTTCGTTTACATGATACATAAATCGAATGCGGGAGAACGATCGATTGAATTGATTGTGTTCGAAACTATCATTAAATTCGATCAGTACATGTCGATCATTCATATTTTATTTAGACGTCATCAAGGCGTATATAGGAGTTATATTTATGATTTATTGTTTTATTCAAGGTCAAGTTAGTGATATGTTATGATTGACATTAATTTTGACGTATATAAATAACAAGAGTCAGTATTTTTTGTATTGAAGGAACAGAAGAAATAAGCTCTAGAACTTAATCATCTTGCTTATGTTGATAATGACCCAGTCAACGATTAAGTAATAAAATTAAGTATGTAACCATACTTTGAGCACTCCAAATGAGTTTATTTCTTTCTGTCAGAATAATATGTGCCTCTTGGCTGCAAAATTAAAAGTTTGCTTTGGTTGATCGACAAACTTAAAATCCAGCACATCATTGGTGATTTCAGATATAAAAAATTTTTAAATGTAACCCTAAACTCTACAAATATGACTGTCATCAATAACCTAGGTAACAAGGGGTGAGCCCACAAAATTGTCAATACGCATAAATTTTGCAACAAAACGCGTAATAGTGGTCCGATTTTGCTGAGTGATGCTTTGATCAAAAGCTCTCGATATAAGCATAAATACTGCTACAAGATATTCATACATTTTCACAAATTATTTCCAAGCATCAAAATAAGACAAGGGGTTAGCCCACAAAATTGTCAATACGCATAAATTTTGCAACAAAACGCGTAATAGTGGTCCGATTTTGATGAGTGATGCTTTGATCAAAAGCTCTCGATATAAGCATAAATACTGCTGCAAAATATTTATACATTTTCACAAATCATTTTCGAGCATAAAAATCAGACAGGGGGTTAGCCCACAAAATTGCCAATACGCATAAATTTGCAACAAAACGCGTAATAGTGGTCCGATTTTGATGAGTGATGCTTTGATCAAAAGCTCTCGATATAAGCATAAATACTGCTACAAGATATTCATACATTTTCACAAATTATTTCCAAGCATCAAAATAAGACAAGGGGTTAGCCCACAAAATTGTCAATACGCATAAATTTTGCAACAAAACGCGTAATAGTGGTCCGATTTTGATGAGTGATACTTTGATGAAAAGCTCTCGATATAAGCATAAATACTGCTGCAAGATATCCATATATTTCCCAAATAATTTTCGAGCATAAAAATAAGACAAGGGGTTAACCCACAAAATTGTCAATACGCATAAATTTTGCAATAAAACACGAAATAGTGGTCCGATTTTTATGAATGATACTTTGATCAAAAGCTCTCGATATAAGCATAAATACTGCTACAAAATATACATACATTTAAATAAATCATTTTCGAGCATAAAAATCAGACCAGGGGTTGTTAGTTCACAAAATTATCAATACGCATAAATTTTGCAATAAAACGCGTAATAGTGGTTCGATTTTGATGAGTGATACTTTGATCAAAAGCTGTCGATATAAGCATAAATACTGCTGTAAAAAGTTTAAACATTTTCACAAATCATTTTCGAGCATAAAAATAAGGCAAGGGGTCATAGCTTACAAAATTATCAATACGAATAATTTTTTTAAAAAACACAGCATGGATTCAGCCTCCAGTACACAGAATAATTTGTTGTGACATTTATGTTTCATTCATCACAAGTAGTCGTTGAGATCTTCTTAATATTCTTACTTTCAACTCACGTCTTCCATGTAGTAACTTAAGGAATTTTATTGTATTCAGTTACATAAAGCGACAGTAAAGTCAAGTTGTTTGTTGTTTTGTATTTTGTGAAATAATTTATTCATAAATTTAAATTAAATTAAAAAAAAAACGCGAACCGAACAAAAATGTCGTGTGTTACACAATATTATAGTTTTTGACATTATTTTGATGAATTGGACAGCCCCGAAAATCATGGTCATGCGTTGGTGTTTAATTTATCGATGTTAAATATTAAAACTCAAATTTGTGTTAATTGGTCATGCTGGTGAGGGAGGGTGCATATTCCTAAAGAGGCGCTTAGTTAAAATCATAAAATTAAAATATTTACTAAGAATGACATTCTCGAGAGTTAAAGGTCGTGGTTATTTGATATAAAGATTGGTAAGTCGTAATAAGTGTGTAAGTCAGTTGTATTATTGCGTTGTGTTAAACAAGCATTAGCTAATTATGTTACTGTATACATATGTACAGTATACATATATGTTACTGAATCTGAAGTCACTGAATCAATTAATCTTTTGGTTTTGAGATCGCCCAGAAGTTCAAATTTGCTATTGAATTCGACACCAATGCTCGAACGTCGGGGCTACAAATATTTCAAGAAGTATGGTATCAACCCAAAGATAAACAATGGTCTGAAATGCATGGACGATGCTCGCGAAATTAAAAATTTTGGTCATCACAAACGGACCACTCATAAATTTCATAAATTTTTCATAAATTTGTGAGCTTACCCCTTACTAAATTTTTATGGATGTAAACGATTTGGAAAAATGCATGAATATTTTATAGCAGTATTTATGCTGATGCCAAGAGCTTTTGATTGAGTTATCATTAACAATCCGGCCAGGATTACGCGTTTTATTGACCCATCCATATTCGTAAATTTATAAAGACTAACAACACCTTTGCTGTTTTTTGGCATATAAATTATTTGTTGAAATGTGGAAATATTTTATAGCAGTATTTAAACTAATGTCGAGAGCCTTAGAATAAGATCAGTTAGCACAATCGGGCCAGTTTTACGTGGCTTAGTGACTTTTCATCCATATTCGTAAATTTGTAAATGCTAACTCCCTTTGCTGTTTTTTTTGGCATATCAATTATTGGTTGAAATATTGAAATATTTTATAGCAGTATTTATACTGATGTCGAGAGCTTTTAATAAAGGTATCATTCAGCAGAATCGGGCCACTATTACGTGTTTTAGTGACTTTTCATCAATATTCGTAATTTTGTTAAGGTAACCCCTTTGCTGTTTTTTGGCAAACAAATTATTTATTGAAATGTAGAAATATTTTATAGCAGTATTTATACTAATGTCGAGAGCCTTAGATTAAGGTATCATTCAGCAGAATCGGGCCACTATTACGTGTTTTAGTGACTTTTCATCAATATTCGTAATTTTGTTAAGGTAACCCCTTTGCTGTTTTTTGACAAACAAATTATTTATTGAAATGTAGAAATATTTTATAGCAGTATTTATACTAATGTCGAGAGCCTTAGATTAAGGTATCATTCAGCAGAATCGGGCCACTATTACGTGTTTTAGTGACTTTTCATCAATATTCGTAATTTTGTTAAGGTAACCCCTTTGCTGTTTTTTGGCAAACAAATTATTTATTGAAATGTAGAAATATTTTATAGCAGTATTTATACTAATGTCGAGAGCCTTAGATTAAGGTATCATTCAGTAGAATCGGGCCACTATTACGTGTTTTAGTGACTTTTCATCCATATTCGTAAATTTCTAAAGGCTAACCCCTTTGCTTATTTTTTGGTATACAAATTATTTGTTGAAATGTGGAAATATTTTATAGCAATATTTATACTGATGTCAAGAGTTTTTTATTAATACAAAAGGCTGCTTTTAGTAGAATTGTCATGGGTGGTAAGAATAATTGATCTGTTTCCTCATGTTTTGATCTGTAAGAATTTATATCAGACAAATTAAACTGGAACAAGGTCACGTATAGTTTTTCATCCATAAACGATATTTTATCAGTAGCATATATTACGTTACCAAAAGCCATAAATCTGGTCACCTTAATACACTGAACTTAATATTGTTTTCATAAACTGTCAATTAAGGTTAGTCATGCGTTGATATTATGAACTTATATACTATAAAAACATACATGTTAATCGAGGAACACCAATCAAATTTGCAACGTCAATGACTTGCACTAATTTTACTCTGGTGATCTTAGTAAATTAATTTTTTTCCTATATACGTATGTTGGCGATATCGAGTCGTGCGGATCTAGATACCACTTGAGTTATATAAAAAAACAAAAATACAAATAATTTCAATAAATTCTCAACACGATCACGTTCACGTCTCGTAAAGTGGATTATACACATTTTAATTAGTAAAATTATTTTTCCAAAACTTGATCATAATGGAATTTTGAAACGCAAGTACATTTTTGTGGTAAAGTATGAATGCCGCCCGGCAACCAAACGAAATCGTCTTCAATTTTTATTTATTGTTTTTAATGACTTAAGAAAGCAGATTGAACATTTTTTTTTGTTTTATTGTTTTGATAATTTCGAAAAATTTTAACAACACAAAGAATTTCAAGAACCTGTAAGTTGAATGTAATAAAATTCTAACGAACATCTTAAAATATTTTTAGTTTCGTTTGGTTACTTGTAAAAAAATAAATTTAAAATAATCATCTTAAAAGATCCAATTAAAATCATTGAGAACAAAGTGAGATTACTAATAAGATATTTTCTGTTTTTTTTTTTTTTTTTTTTTATTTCGTTATCACTTTAATTATCGGCAGTTATCATGATTTTTTGTAAACGTTTTTCACCAGGATATTGGTGGAAGTAAGATCTGATGAACGTGATCGAGATCATTGTTATATTTATGAAGTTTTCAGAACTAGTTACAAATTAATCTTAAATAACTATAACACTATTGAAACCACTCGGGACACCGATGTGAAGCTAGCACGAAAAGTTAGCACGATTATTTTAAAATTGTACATAAGGTAATACTTTTATCAAAGATTTAAACCAATATTTATAGTTTATGGCATAAACAATTTAATCAAATCAAATTGTTGGCTAATAATTAAAAAATGTAAAGCTTTTTGATGTTTATTATTAAACTTTACTAATTCAATTAAAAGTTTAAATAATTTGTTTAATCATAATAATTAAATATGCATTTAATTCTGTGTACTAAAAAATGTTGGTTGGAGTATTAGATAGAGATAGCACGAAAAAAAAAATCATAAAGATTATAAATGGAAATTAAAACTAATAAAAAAACAGAACAGCAATATGCGATTTGAGTATTTTTTACAAACGATTCACTGATGAGCACTAAAATAACATTTTAATTGTAATTTATAAAAAATAAAATATAAATACTTATATCGAAATTAACAAAATTAATAAGCATTAACAAAATTTTAGTAAAAACCTAATGACTAAAGATTCGCGCTGGACACTTCCAAACATTTGTCGGGCATGGAATCAGTTTTATATGAGAGTAGAATCTACAGCGAACACAAAAATATCAAAATATTCGTATGGGTCAGAGAGGAGTACTAACACTTCGTGCTAAACCCTTCCAATCATTTGTCGGATATGAAACTGATTTCATATCCGACAAATGATTGGAAGGGTCTAGCATGAAGTGTTAGTACTCCTCTCTGACCCATACGAATATTTTGTTATTTTTGTGATAAGTTCGCTGTAGATTCTACTCTCATATAAAACTGATGTCATATCCGACAAATGATTGGAAGGGTCTAGCACGAAGTGTTAGTACTCCTCTCTGACCCATACGAATATTTTGATATTTTTGTGATAAGTTCGCTGTAGATTCTACTTTCTTATCAAACTAATTTCGTTTATTTCTTATCAAACCAATTCCATTTAAATGTAATTATCTTTTTTTTCGTGCTAACTTTTTATTTTCATATGTTATTTGAAGTATTTTTCGTGCTACTTTGTACTAAAAATGGGTTATCTAAGATCCACACCATTAGTGTTACCATAGTTTTTTTCGTGCTAACTTTTCGTGCTAGCTTCACAGACATCTCGGGACCGTGGATTGGTAAGCAAGTATACTAACCATCGCTATACCACTTGTGACTTTGTATTTTATTACTTAAATTAAATTAAATTAAGTTATAAAGGAATAATCGATTCTCAGAATGACAAAACACAGTTTTGTCATCTTTACATGCTATCGTTGGTTTACCATTGGAAACTGACCGCTCTTCGGATTGTCACCATGTTGTTTAAGAAGTTCTATTTCACAACTGTTTGTGCATGCTGTAGTGCAAGTATTGAGGACCTAGAAGATGGCATGATGTAGATTATAGACACATTCTTGCTGGAGGATTGTGGGGACTAACGTGGAATATCGCATATTGGGATCTCTGTACCGCAATGGAAGTTTAATTTTAAACATTATGGTACCGTAAATTTTAATTGTTCTGATGTCGATTATCTTTTATATGGCTGATATGTTTAAGTTACGGCCCAAAACACCCTCATTGGATTTGCGATTACGTATGATTTATTTTATTTTGTTCCTGAAGTTGGTTTGGTATCAAATTAAGATGATCAAGTTGGCATTGATAAACTTTGGTGATGGTGTCCATTAAAGTCGATTGAAAAATTTTATCGTTTCTATCATATAGCATGAAAAACTAGGTCGCTGATTTCCTCATGGAAAATGGTGCTGGTCTCTAAGTCATTGGATCCTTGAAATTTTTTTCATAGGGCACCTCTAAATATGCTTATTAACATTGATAGTTACTTCCAACACCTACATTTGCTGTTGCAATAGGGGGTGGTCGAGTTGTTGATTTGAATTTACTTTTTTAATAACATCCTTGTAAGAATAACATCTTGATAAGTTGGTTAGCACATCAAATAACTCATTGCAAATTGTACCAACAAAGTCAAAAGGTAAATTTCTGTGGAGGATAACCTTGTTCCTACTGACAGCGTTTAAAGTATTTGATTTTGATCCCTTAATTTAGCGTATATGTCCTTATTTGTAAAACATTGCTGCACTATATTTAAGTACGTACAACTTTACAAGTGTACTGTAATAAAACTGGTTGATGGAAATACTCTCCAATCTTGTCGAAAATAGGCTAACCGCAGAGGAAATGTCTTTCTTCGCATTTCAAATGGCAAAACGCTACCCTCTGTATCCAGAATTATTCTTGGAATAAAGACTTTCGAACCATTATGGTTACCATAAAGGTGTTGCAAACGATTATGATGTTTAGTAGCTCCTCCATAATTAATCTAGTACTATTGCAAACTCCACGTTTTGGATTCATATTTCTCAGCAATATGACGCAGCAACCGACTTTAAGGCTCAATTTAATAAATAATTCTCCTTCATTTTCTCAATTAGAAATTGAATCCAAGTAGATTGCTTTTCTCCATAAAGTTCTGCCGAGATGCACTCGCTAATCTTAATTGTATCGTCATCTTAATTGTATCGAAGCAACGATATCTTGTAATAATATATCTCCGGGTAATTCGAGAATTTCTGATTCAATTCTTGAAAATATTGCTATAATTATAACTGCGCTTAACTATAGACTCGACTATCTTAACGCAGTTTCCGTGCAAGACTACTGAAGCCTGTTGTCTAAAATCATCTCCAAAAATAATAATGATTCCATCAAATTTCTTCTGACGTTTGAGCAAGTTTTTCTATCAAGAACGTTAAAAATCTGAGCGCTACATATGCAAATCTCATCCTAGATAATCAGCAGTTCAGTAACATTTTTCATTTATCAGCGCCCTGATATTTGATGCCGTTGTTTTTAATCTTTAGTGGAATCCGAAAACCAGAATGTATTATTTGACATTTCTTAAAAAAAGGCAGCGAGTCTTGTATAAGAGCCATCGCTTCCGTTTGATCCCCTCGTTGAAGAATGGCTGCAGTCATAGCTTTATATAAAAACGTCTTTCTTGAACCACCAGCTCCAGATAAAAAGAAGCATCCCTGATTTCTACTACCATAAACTGAATCATAAAACTGAATCAGATAAGTAGTGTCGACAGCATTATTTTAATTTTCATTGAGGAGTGGAGTAAGTTGATTCAGCACATATTCGTTGGAAATAGTGACATCAATAATACTGTTGTTGTCGACGACGGTAACAAATCTCGTGGATGGCAATCCAAAATCTGCGCATGTTTTCCTAACTTGCGTGAGATTATTTTCGAAATCTCTAAGTGTTAATTGCACAGCTATCTCCTCATAGTGAATCAAAGTGAAGTCTTCCATTAGAAAATTGCTGTATTTTTAAAAATTAAGATGGCAGCCAGAAGCATTCCTAACTGGCATGGCATTTGAAAAACGTAGGCTTCATCCAATGTTTTTTATACACTACGAAAATCTTGAAACGTTGTTGCTCCTATAATTAAAAAGAAGACCATTTATCTTTGGAAATATGTCGGATTATATTGAATTGGGTTCAAATATGTAAAGCTCAACCATCACAAACATGACTAAAGTAAAAAAAGATTGTATGCATTTGAACATTACCTGTAACATAAGGAACTAGACCAACGCCATAAATGCGTAGGAGTATCTTTTCATGTCCAATTTTTCTTAATCTCCACTTTCCCTGTCTTGAGAAGTAAACAAAATGATGAGGAATTATCGTGTCAAGATTTCATGTCGAGCGCCTTGATTTTCGGCAATTAATTTAAACTAAGATGTAAATGTAGTCCTCATCTGTTAGCAGATCCCAATTCCTGTTGTTCAGAACCTTCTTTAAAAGTAACTGTTTGAGTGTCAGAGTGACTGTCAGAGTGTGATTTACCTACAATTCGTATTTTCTAAGCCTGCACTAACTATGGAAGTTTTGATTTCGTCCAAATTATAAGTCTCCTTTTGGCCTGTCTAGTTCACTTTAAACACAACTTCATCATGCCTTTTGTATTTATTCTTGAATGCATATTTAACACTTTCCACGCTGGAGCACACTTAATTATTGATGTGTGCGTTTTACTTCCGGCATAGATATGGGTTGTATGGAACCACCCAACGGTTGTCTAATAAAACATTTCTATTTTTCACTGAAGCCCCATTTATTTTCCTAGTGTAAACGATTCCAGCCGCTGTTATTCGTAGTCGTTTTCTCATATTAGTCCTTGGGAAATTTCTTTGTGCATATACTTTCTTTCCTTCGACTGGTTCCAAACAAGGCACTGCAAGGTTGTCCTCACCACACGGACTGTGAATCATTTTTATCATGACAATACGTTCCAATGCTGGGTCTAAATCTTCTTTAGGAATTTCCGCGCTAACTTAGTTTAAATGAAAAACTGTAGCAATTATAGCCTCGGATGATACACCAGGCTTTTCAGCAGTTTTTCCTTCCACTTTAGGTTCGATGTGGACATTAGAAATAAATCAGAATTTTTGTGGACAGCCACAAAGGCCAACTTGATAGTTTTATTTGAAGACGGTTGGCGTAGAACTCGAGAAATGATATCTTCGGTTCATTTTTTCCACGTATTTCAAGTTGTTCAAGCCATCGGATAAATATTAGAGCTGAAGGTATTTATTTTTTGGGTGTTTTTAGGATCTTCTGAAGTAAATACAGCCGCAACTTTCTTTTGAAACGTAGTATCTTTTTTGGACAAGATCCTTGCACTAATCCTTAACGATCAACATTTGAATGTCTTAGACTATGTAGTTTGAATCTTACCGTTCATCATCTTAAATGCTTTGGCATAAAATCTATCTGTCCAGAAGTGTTTGAAATTGTGTCATAAACCGTAGGTTGCATTTCTGGTTGTGAAGATTGCGTAACCTTTCTTCAGTAATAAATTCGGGATCCAGAAAATAAATTAGCAAATATTTCACTAAATTCGGCGTTGTGGAACTGCTAAAGACATAAGATATGTCTGTCAATGGATTGTGAATGTCTGGAGACCACCACGAAACCTTTTCGATTTATGCCCAAACGTTACAAATTCAAAAGCTTTATTGCATTGCCGTATGTTTTGCAAAAATGTTTTGAGCCTGCATCTTTATTTGTTATTTTGTTGACCATGATCTGATACCGGATACTGTCTACACGGTAGAGGTTGAACTTTTTCACTGTTGCAGCAAGATCCAAATTCCGCAGTAATTACACTCGTGATTCATGTTACCCAAAAAATGTACATTAGGTTTATTGTTGACATCTCGACTTTTTCTTCGAATTGCTTCCGGCCGACTATTTTTTGTTTGTCGTTGGTTTGGTGTTATATTTGCATATATTTCACGATCTCGTTGTCATGTCCGTTAGTCTACTCGGGTATCCTTATGCTTAACGCTTGTCGTTGTTCGGGAGTCATGCATGTGTGTATTTCATGTGTTGTGCTTATAACGAAACACTAGAATCAACGATTTTGTCTTAACAAACCTAATTAAATTTTGGAATTTTGGTCAAGTATTGCCAAACATTTGCCAAAGATTCGTTAGTTGCAATAATTACCAAACAGTTTATTTAATATAGATTGAAAACAAATACGTTTTAGATGGGAGTTTGGTGACAACGTAGGTTTGTATTTCTGACAGCAAGTTGCCAGTAAGCCACTTAGAAAGATGTACACATTCATGTAAGATGTCCGTGTCTTCTAGCTACCGCATGTTTTGATTTGCAATTACGTTAATTTAAGGTTAGGTTTTCTTTATAGTTGCGACTGTATGCGTAAGTTGAGCGACAAATTTAGGGCATCCATTAAAGCTTACTTCCATTACGTTATTAGGAATACTTCATCAATTTTTTTTTATTAAAGCAAGCATGCTACTACTCTAGCTACTGTAAACTTGCAACAAAAACAGTTAGTAATCGATCAAAAATTTGATCAAATCATGTTTCTGATCTTATAAGAGATCTAGCAATACTATTTGGCCTTATTGCTCTTCAGTCACTAATGACATCTTTAACTTCCCGTTTCGTTGGTGTTGCTAGTTTCTTTATTGATGTCAATTGATGACTGGAGATTTTCGGGGTCGGCGACGTCTTCTTCGAAATATTCCTTCCATCTCTTTAACTGCGCTTCATCTGTTGCTAGTACTTGACCATTAGCGTCCCTTATAGGTGGTATGTTTGTAAATTTACCAGTGACCTTTCTTACACACTGGTGTAGTGCTCGCATATTTTGGATTGCTGCTGCCTCTTCAGCAGCTTTGAGAATGATTTCTGTATATTTTCTTCGATCATTCCTTGCCATCTTTTTTATTTAGCGCGCTGTTTCCTCGTATCTACGTTTCACCTCTTCCGTGTTATGTTGGCACATTTGCAACTTAAATTGACGGCGTTCCTCAAATTTCTGCCATGTATCATCTGATCCTAGGTTCAGACTGGAGATTGAGTTGGAGCGTTTCAATGAAAGTGTTTCTTGTTTCATCTATTTGTGTTAAATTTCCTCCTATTTGTCTTCGAATGTTTCACAGCTGCTGGCTTGATCCTGAATTGTGCTATTACCAGTTGATGATCGCTATGTACATCTGCGCCCTTCATTGTTCTTACATCTTGTAATAATGTGAAGAATTTCTTATTGATCATTA
Organism: Tipula confusa; assembly: GCA_963556175.1. Classification (NCBI taxonomy): domain Eukaryota; kingdom Metazoa; phylum Arthropoda; class Insecta; order Diptera; family Tipulidae; genus Tipula; species Tipula confusa. Next base: position 134,598,959 of record OY744476.1, on the reverse strand, counting down.
CTGATCTATCTGATTTTTCGTTCCATTGTAGTTGGCACTTTTGCCTTTTAACTAAAGTACATTTGCTGTTATTGTGCCTTTTCCGCATATTGCACAAAATGTCACTTTGTGTAGTATCACGAATTCTGCAAGTTTTAACAATTCCTACTTTGAACAAAGATTCTGCGCTCCTACTTTGAACAAAGATTCTGTAATCTTGTTGATAAAATGTATTCTCTTAGTTTCTGATTGTTAATTGAATTCTAATTCCTCCACATAGTCCGAATGTGTAAAAGTGCTTTTCCATTATGGTCTGGAGAAACAAAAATTAAAGCTCATCTAAAGACATTCATGATCACTTTTCGCTAAAAGTTGTTTTGCACGTTTTTATTATTTGAACCTAGCACTACTTCTGTGTATACGTTGTAGGTAGTTAGCGCAACGAAATTTTGTTTCCACACCATTTAGACAGCGGTGCAAGTTGTAAGTTTCATGGACGAGTATATAAGATAGATTATAATATGGAATTTCACTGTTATTCATTCATTTAGTACAGTCTGCTTGAAGGTATTAATTACAATATGTCCTTCCTATTTCACCTAAGATGGGGGCCTATTTACACTTTACCGATGTGATCATCTACGAACGTAAAAAGTCCAACGATTTTTTTATTGAATGTAATGGATACTGGATAACTTAAACTCATTAAATAATCAATTCAATTTCTATGTTATCAATGGTAAGCAATTTCCAAGAACATAAAAAGTTAAATATGCTTTTAGAACTGTGATTAAATTTATCGTATCATATTTTACTCGTACCATAATTGTATAATTTAATTTAATTGAATTTGATATCATATACTCAGCACAGCATGTGTCCGCAGCCAGTCGTATTAAGTTTTGATAATTCACCTGATTCAATAAAACCATTAATTATTATATCGACTTACAAAAAATATACATTTATTTTTGAATATATCTAGACAACAAATAAAAGTAAAAAAATATTAAATTAGTAATCAGCTTTGCTTGTCCATACGCGTTTACCGCCCGAACTGGCATTTTTGTCGGATTGTTCTCGTAAAAACTTTAAACCAGCTTCGATCGATGATTCTAAAACGTCTCGTGTTGGTTTTTGTATTCGAGCCCGTTTACTCGACGACGGGCCATAATATTCGAATGTGGCGGGTGGCGGAATTTCTGTACCTTGTGGTATACGATCCGCAGTCTCATCGTTATCAATTTCATTTTGGATTGGAATTGGTGTTGGTTGTGGTTTTTGTGGTTTTTTAGTAGTAAAAAATAATGATTTTGATTCATCTTCAACGTATTCGTCTTCGATTGGTATCTCGATATTTTTATTACGCTGGAAAAATGATTTTGTATTTTTTTGGAGTTCTGCCGGTGAGAATTGTGATTGTACCGAATGATAGAGTGGTGCAAATTCTTTCGGCCGTTCTTCACGTTTTTTCTCGTTCCACTGTTGTTGGTTTAGCGGAACTTTTTCTGGTTTATATTTCCATTCACCATCAGCATCATCATCATCATCATCAGTACTGTCATCATATTTTGAAGTTTTCGTCGTATCTTTTCCTTTATCCCATGGCCGAACATATTGTTTACGTGCTCGTTCTTTTTGCCGTTCCTCTTTTTCTTGATCACGTTTCATTTTATCCTCCATCTCTTTTCGTTGTTTTTCTTCGGTCGTATCGTATAATGGTTCATCTTTACTTTCTTCGATGACGTCTTCGAGCGGTGGAAGACCTTGACGGGCACGTTGTCGATTTTTAGCCGCCCTAACCCGTTCGGCAATAATTTTTTCACGCATTTTACGCGCTTCTTCTCGCTTTTTTTGCTCGTCCAGTGTAGCATCACGTATTTTATCCAATTCTTCTCGTTGTCGCTCACGTTCTAAATCGTCGGTTGAAAACTGATAGTATCCTACACCGTGTGTTCGCGCCTCTGGAAGCAGAAAACAAAAAAAACGGTACAATTTAATAAAAACTGGTTACATTATTATGAGTGAAAGACAGTTTATATAAAATTGAAATCTCTCAGCGACAATGCAAATGTACAATTTTTTTATGTAAATTAATACGAATATATATTTGCGCAAATTAATATTGACAATAACAATAATCATAGCGACTGCAAAAATATTGTCAATTAATATGTCCAATGAATTATATTTGTATCTGTTTTTAATGGTGTTTATGACCAACTATATATTTTTCTCGTTTGACCACAAACAAACAAGTGAATTAATAAAAATATATGCTAATTTATTTATAATTAATTAGTTATGCCTGTTTCGTTGGGGGGCATCTGTATGACTCAAGCTGCATCACAGCTGAAGTTCTTATTTGACAACCAGTTTAATGGGCGTCTATGGTTTATTGTATTGGATCGAAGTTCTTTTATCACCTGAAAGAATTTTTTGTAGGACTTTTAAAGCGAACCTAATTTGGAAAACTACAATCAAGTTGATTTTAACTGTAGGACAATTCACATATTCCCAAGTTGAAAAAGTAATGTTTACTGATGCCTCAATAATATTGGTACTCAAGCGACACGACTCCTATTCCTAAATACTTTAGAGACAGTCTAGTTTGTACACTGTCTTTCACCTAAAATTACCTCCACCATATGGTGCTAAAGGAAAAGGTAATTGAGAAGGAACGGTAGATGGAGATGGACTGAATGAGATGAAGAAAATGATGGGCTGGAAATAATGATGAGTTGCCATAATATAAAGGTTAGGTTAGGTTAGTTCACTTTTCCACTTACTACCTACTGGAACCAATTTGAGCTTCTAGCGAAGCGGTTGATATCATTGACACTCATCCTACTGAGGTCTGACAGATCACACAGGAGGCGAGCTCCCAACAACTTAAGCCTGTATCGAGCCCGGCTAGGACAGGTGGAGAGCAGATGTAGTATAGTTTCCTCTTCCTCTTCCTCTTCCTCTTCCTCCTCCTCCTCCTCCTCCTCCTCCTCCTCATCCCTACAACATATACATTAATCATGCGAGAGAGCACAAACTCTACTCGCATCCTTACCAATGAGACAGTGTCCAGTAATGACACCCACGAATATACTAATATTGCACCGTTGCAAGGATTTTAGTTGGTTAGACCTGATTAAGTCTAGTGTAGGCCAAATTTGCCGAGTAGTTACACATAAGGCACAATTAGCCCATCTACTGTTTGTTATTTTTGAATCTTTTTCCTTTAGGATCAGTTTACGCATGGCAAGCGGTACTTCTGTATCAGCGTGGCATGGTAAGATGCGACAAGAGGTACCCTGTCGAGCGAGTTCATCATCTTCTTCCCGTTATATTGATATGCCCTGGCACCCATGTAAGCTGAATGTTGAATTGTCGGCCATCTCGTTAAGAGATGAGATACAGTTTCGGGCTGCAGAAATTTAATGGCAGCCTGACTGTTCCTAAAAATGACAATATTCCTAACAATTACATTATACTTAATCAAATATATGGCCTCTTTGATTGCGATGAGCTCCACCTAAAAAACACTACAGTGATCAGGGAGGCGAAAAAAAGGTTTACATTTTGTTTCTTGCAGAACACCCCACACCAATTATCGATCTATCGGTAAAGAAGTTAATCTTGCCGAGATTCAGAACTGCTTCGTCTGCCTAGTCCTTAAGCATCGAGGTATGATGTCGGAGTGGTATATTCAATGGCTTTGAGGATAACCTTATTCATTAGAATAGATGAGTGTCTCTTATTACTACAAGTCCACGGAGAAATTGATTTAAGTCTAATAGCTGTACGCGCAGCCATTTGTTTAGCTAAATATCAAAAGGGACTAGATGAAGGAGAACCTCTAATGGCTGAGTTGAAGTAGTTCTGAGTGCAACACTAATACACAGGCACGCAGTTCTTTGAACCTTCAGCAGCAGCTTTTGGTTTGTCACTATATTTAGAACTAGCCACGCCACCAAACTTTAACTCCGTACAGTGGAACGGGTCTAAGAACAGACGTGTTAAGCCAATGTACAATGCGAGGGTTAAGACCCCATCCTTTCCCAATGGCATTCTTACAGGAGTATAGCGCTATTTTAGCTTTCTTTACCCTTTTCAATATATTAGGTTTCCAGCTTAGTTTACTGTCCACAATAAGACGCAGGGATTTCACTTTATCTGTGATATTCAAGCACAGAATAAGGACACCAAGAGCATTTTAAATAAGATCTCTGAGGGTGCTAGGATATTTGCCGAAGGCTCTTTCTTTATCACAGAAGGTCACCAAAAAGAATTCATTACATACGAACGATTTTTCAATAGGGCCTAAGAAGGAATGCAGTGCAGTTTCCACTGATGTTCCCTTGAAGTATGTATTCTGAGATGTTGCTAATTTTACCGGCTCGATTGACCCTCTATTATAAGCATTTATCTGTCACTCTAGAATTTTCAATAAGTACGAAGATAAGCTAATGGGCCTTAGGTGTTTTGGATCGCAATTAGTCAATTAGAGCGTTTTCCCGCCGTAGGCATAAAAATGAACTTTACTTCAGTCCATTTGTTTGAAATATGACATAACTCCAGGCTACTTTTTAAAATCACTTCAAGCCAGGGAACCATTAAGTCACTGATTTGTTGGATGTCGGCAGGAATAATGCCATCCGGACCTGCTGACTTAAAAGATTTAAAACTGTTTACTGACAACAAGAAAATGCAACAACAAGACTAATGTAAATATGATTTGAAGACTTCCTTATAGGAGTCCCAATCCACGCCAGCCTTTGTTCTCTTCGCGATTTTGAAGAGCTTCTTGCATTTCAGCCGTGTTGCTTGTAGCTCCCTCGACCACCATGGCGGATCAGATTTGCCTTTAGGCCTTCTAATAGGACACGAGCCTAAGATAGCTTCATTAAAAGTATTAATTAACTAATTTATTTGACATGAAGTTAGAAACAAGGGTAATGACCAAAACTTTCTGTCTTTTACTAGTTATAAAAGTAGGCTTACAGCCTATAGTAATATAAGCTGTAAGCCTACTTTTATAACTATCAGTAAAGATAGAAAGGTTAGTACTTAGAATGTAATCAAGGAGTTAATTACCTCTCTCGTTCGTCATATGAAAGACACTTAAAATATGTCAAAAATAGCAGTTATTCGACAAAATCGCAACTAAACTAGCGCCACCATCTTGTGTGAGCTTCATTTACAATTACATAGGTTTTTAAATATTTTGATAAATTTATCATTTTTTTAAAATTTAACAATTGCTTTAAAAATGGAAGCTATAGTGTTTCATATGTTGTTTTGATTTTTCCGATGGTAAAGAAGAAGAAACATCTTCCTTATATATCAAAAGGAAACAATTACGAGACCTTTCTAATGTGCTCGATATGCCAAATAAAAGATAATATAAAATCACCGGTCGGTTTTTACAAATTTCTAGAAATGAATTTATAAAATTCAAGTAAAACAAAAATTCAAAATTCAAGCGAAATTTCATAATTGCTCATTCTTGTTATTGTCGAAAAAACCGCGTGTCTAAAGTTTTATAATAGACCCCTAGAAATAACATGCATTATTCCGGATTAATTTAAATCTAACTTTCTGTCAGGTTTTATATTAAAATAAGCGGCAATTTTTATCTTAGGGTCTTTGTCAATGTATTAAAAATTTTTAGTTAAAAATATTGGGGAAAATAAATAATTGAGGTGAAATATTTTTAACAATAAATTTAAATTTGCCGTGTGAATGTTGAATAGTTAAAATTTTGGCAGCTAAACATCGTACACATATAATATACACAAAATGAATCGCATCGGCAACAATATATGTATATATAAATCCTATCGGTAACAATATATATGTATATCGATAACAAACATATATCGGGTACTGGAATAAGAATTAGAAAGGAAAATGTCTTATTTTAATATAAACCCAACAAAAAATTGGATTGAAATTAAATCAAACGTAAATGAAATTCTATTGTCATTTTATTGTTGTTGTAAAATTCCCAATAAAATATAACTTATATACGCCAACTAGGATGTTAATTTTATTGTTTCATAACTAACCACAGTAATTTTGTCAAAAATGGGGATATGATTTTTTAAATTCACTTGTCAAAATTTATAGACGGTCTTTACCTCGTTAAATTTTTTATAAATTTTTTGAGGTGAACAAAAAAATATATTTAACTTTAGCTGTCAAAATTTTCATTTTTAACGGGTTTTTAACACATTCACAAAGACCCTTAGATGCGACAGAGAAAGTAAAATTATTTCTTCCTTGTCTATAATTTTGAATTTTTAAATATCAAACTTCAAAACATTTGATAAAATGTAAAAAGTTTTTGTTGTAATTTTTTGAAATTGTGTTGCTAGGTTTCCTAAAGATTCAGCTAAATATAAAATGTGGTGCGATAATTTAGAAGTAAAGCATTATATTCAAGAAAAGTATTGAAATATTATGTTCCTTAAAAATATTTTTACAATTATAAAAACAATAAATCGTTTAATACATATAAATATTACATATAAGTATATGTCTTTACCCTCAAGGAAAAGTGACTTATTTCAAATTTGCTCATTTTTCAGTAGAGCTAGTTTAATTTTCTTTCAACGATGGGATAAAAGTTACAAGAGATATCTCAATAACATTATTAGGTTACAATGGAAATACATTTTTTTATCGATCCCACATAATCGCATAAAAGAACATTTGCGGTTTTTGGAAAATTTCAAGTTATTTTATTTAAGTCGTTTTACAAAACAATAAAAAATTCAAACTTAAAACTTAAGTGGTTTAAGTCATTTTTACAAAATAATTTTAAATTATTTGATGGTTGAACTACGAATACGTCGTTTTACTAAACAAAAATTCACAAAAATCTAGCTTTTAGGTCAAACCAAAATGAATTTTTATTAATTTTAAATAATACATTTTACATTAATACTTCAAAAATTGTAAAAAAAATAATAATATAAATCTTGCTAAAATTTATGCGTAAGATTAAATTGCGTCTCCTTGTTTGTAAATCCATTATCCATCATTTTCAGCAGCATTAATAATTTCACTATCGTCTTCTTCAGTGATATCCGGATGATAATCAGGCATATTTTCTGTAGGCAGATTTCTATAAAAATCGTGAAATTGGGGATCTATCAAATCGAGAAGACTCAATAGATCCGATTTTTTTGCCTCACTTATTTTATTTCTTCCAAGATAACACAATGGAATGTTACATAATTTCACAGAATTGCAACCTCGTTTTTGAATATTAAGAGTTTTAAACGGCTCTTCATCATTCAACGAATTTTTAAAATAAATTACTCCAAATTTATTTGGATATCGTAGCCATTTAATCTCTCGCCAATTAACTTTGTTACCACACTCATCGACTTTTCTAAACGTAAATTTATTTTTAGCGGCTACACTAAAGTCTCTAAATTCACTTTGGGACATTTCATGTACAACAAATGGATTTCTTACACCAACTCCTCTGACGAATTGATACCAATCATGTGGGTGGTGTATTTTCATAGAAGTTTTTTTCTTCTTTCGCTCAATCATGGAATGGTCGACATCACATTCCATATGAGTGTGTCCCGGCTCCAAAAATTTATGGTCGATAAATTTGATTTTGTCGTTATTAGCAGAATGAATCGCAAACATCGCAGCAACCAAAGAATTTTTGTTTTGCCCAAAACAATTATCACTGTAGTAGGTAACAAATTCAACATCGCCCGTTAAATTTTGCAAATGGAAAGAGACACATGACGCGATATCGTTTCCTCCACGTTTTGCGGTGGCTTCGTCCCACATAAAACAAGTTGGTATACCGGATGTGCAATCGTGTATGGTCAGATTGTACACATTTAATTGTCTTTTGTAATATGACACGTTGGATTGGACGTAAGGAGTAGGAAGAACCTGTTGTAAGTCGAATGCAAATACTTTGGTTGATGAACATTCTTTGGTTTTAGCTATATCATCTTTCTTCGATTGATAAGCTAAATCCGCAGCAGCGTGATGACGTTCTTGCTCCTCTTTTAATTTTTCCAATTCCCCACCAATAGCAAGATCAATTTTAGCTTTAAGCGTATCACACTTAGTGCAAGTATCAATTTTCGGATGCCTAAATTTTATATTTTGGGTTTGAAAAACCTCAGAATATTTGCTCAATGAAACTGGATTTTCGTTTATTTGTACATACAATTTATACATTAGTGACAAATTCAAGTCGCAATGAAAATATTTTTGCATCGATTTTTTTCGGGTGTAATGGCTCTCATATGCTGGGAAGCTATTAATGTGATCTATGATTTTCTGAATTCTATTTTCTGAGATTTTTTTTGAAGGTGTACTTTTTCCACGGAGATCTTGTGCTGTTACACTTCCAGGAGATTGCAGTTTCTTGTTAATAACAGTTCTTAAGAACCGATCCGTTTCACCCAAAGTATTTTTAAAACACTTTTGACATACCTGAATCTTTTGACCATACATGGTCAAATAATACTTGTATGAATATATTCGATTTCTAGGTGAATTTGTATTTTTTACTTGAACTGCAGTTTTTTTTATGCACATCTATAGTACCTGCGAGTTGTCACTTTCTTCAGCATCATCTGTTTCGATATTTGGTGAATTGGTAGCTTCTTCATGTTCTACTACTAGAGGAGGGACACTAGATCCCTTATCTATCAAAATAATAAAATTTTTAATTAATATTATGAATGCCAACAATTTTTTACTTTTTAAAATGTTATTCCTAGAGTTTTCTGTGACACTTCAACATGAGACTCACCAATCTTCGGTTCTTTGTATGGCTCTGTAGAATGTAAAAAAATATTTATTTTGAACATTAGGAGCCATAATAACAATATTGTAAACTTACCTTGAGTTTCTTTTTGAGTTTCCAATAATTCATGAGCTCTTCTTTTTCGATTTACTTCCATTGCCATATTTACTATTTTTTTTGAGCGATTCATTGAAAAGCACGAAAAAATATATTACCGATAATGATCAAAATATTCCTAAAATTATGTTACTGCTTTAAAAATTACAAAAAAATCACTTTTAATTTTTTTTAAAACGTCAATTTATCACTAAAACAAAAATATATGTCGTTTTGATCCTCGTGTTTTTCAATCCAAATAATCAAATGCACAAGGAATACCGTCTTATTTATATTTAAAATTAACACTATTTAAGTCTTAAGTTAAGTAAAACGACATACACAGGACAAGTCACTTTTATAAATTAAACTCTAAATACACTCTGTGTTTTAATAAGTATGGAAAAGTTACTTATTTGTATTTAAACCATTTATTTTTTCAAAATTAGTTTGGAAAAACGACTTAATACTAAATAAATTGAATTAATCTTGTTTTTTAAATTAGGTAAAATGAATAAAATGAATTTAGGACACTTTTCCAAAACAATTTTTTTGTTTGCTTTGAGTAAAACGACTTAATACAATCAACACTAAGAGAAAAATAAACTCTCAGTAGGTATATCAATTTCGAATGTTTTTTGTATTGTTAATACGGTAAAAGTACCGTATTTAAAATTTATTTATTTAAATAAGTCGTTTTTCCAAATGAAGTTTTTGAATTCAAGTACTTCTGTCGTTTTGTCAGTATCTAGTTTACACTTTTCTATTTAAGATAGACATATCGGAGTCGGGGTAAAATTTCAAAAATTAAAAATATAGTTTCAATGTGGACTAACCTCAGTTTTGACATAAATCGATTTAAGTCACTTTAACTTGAGAGTAAAGATGTATATATAATTAATTTACTTTGTTTATTAACGTTTGACAATTTGACATTTTAATTCGAATTGTTCTTTGGTTGCTATAGTTATTTAAATGTATTTCAGATATGTACTTAATTTTTCGAGGAGAAAATATGAAAAAATAATTTAAATATTTTCTGAAAATAGGCAGCACAATGTTTTATTTTTTAAATAGTTATATAAAAATTTAAAGATATTAAATATCTTTCTGTGTATTTTAAGTTTATCAGGAAAAAACAAAATTTCGAATAATTTTTTGAACTAAACTTGCAAATACGATTGGAAATACGATTTTAGAGTAAGAGGTATAGACAATTGAAGCGAATGAAATATAATAAAAAGTTGTACCAGTTGATTTTGTTTTTTTTTTTTCTAAATGTCACAAGCTTTTCCATTTGGGATGCTCTGTAAGATGTTTAGACTGTCTACAGTTAGACGTTATGAAGTAAATTTTTAGTTTTTACCATTTGTAACTGGTTTTTGTAAATAATGTAATTTTAGCCTAGTATTTTTATAATGATACAACCGGAAAACTCGCAGTGTGTTCCTGTGTGATTAAAAGTTTATTTCGAAAATCGTTTAGTTCGACGTCAAAATTATTTAAAGTTATACAAAACCATACAATATTAATTATGATACGGATGCATAGTAAAATATAGGGTACGGTCCATAAAGCTGAATGATTTAGACTCAAGAAACACGATTATCCAAACAAGTGCAAAATAGAAAAGTATAAAATCACAACTATTTTTTAAGTTCTTCTTATAAAATTTTATAAATTTTGTGAGCAGCTTTTTTGCGTTTGAAGCTTATACAAAAGGTAAATCATAAATAAAACTTTCAAAAGAGCATCTTGAAAATACTATTTGCATTGCTGCGACCTCTAGGAATATATAGATAAAGATGCAATAGTATCCAGAATCCAAGCTCATTGATTGCATAAAAATAATTATTTCTGTAGTCAAACAGGTAATGCAGTGTAAAAAGCTAGATATTTCATTGAATAAGGAAAGCTTTATCAAGCTAGTTTATTTATTGAGCAACCACAGATTTTTAAAAGTACATAATTATTTAGAAAATGTTATAACACTTAAAGGAACATCACCCGACACAAAGGCTCGAAATTGTAAATGAAACTTTGCTTCCCTACTTCCAAAAACCAGGCTACGCCACTGATATATTTATATATATATATATATATATATATATATATATATATATATATATATATATATATATATATATATATATATATATATATATCAGTGGCGTAGCCTGGTTTTTGCCAAAATAAACTTCCAACCGTGAAATTACTATACTTTTAGTTACTTTCTACATTCAACAATAATAGCACTTGCATTTATATTTTCCATTTCAGAATCATAAACTCGGTACCAGTAATATTGAAATAGTAATTGAAAAGTTATGCTTACAACTTTTTATATGTTAGCATTTTCGTAATTGGTAATATCATAACTTATAAATGACTAATAAAAACATTACCCATATACGATATGATTTTACTACATTTAAAGAAACTTCCCGCTTACATAGTTTTTTAGGTGGTTTTTCACCCACCGACACCATCAGCATTTAAAAAAAAAACACGAATCGATAAGCAACATTTTATATCTTTATATATATATATATATATATATATATATATATATATATATATATATATATATATATATATATATATATATATATATATAAATATATATATATATATATATATATATATATATATATATATATATATATATATATATATATATATATGTGTGTGTGTGTGAAAATATATAAACATCAACAGGGTGTCACTGTCCACCAATTGGCTGACGCTAAGCTTTTCAAGCCCTTCTGTCAAGTTATTAACTTTTAAATATGGGAGCTTTCAAACGCAGCACCCTGTAATTATAGAAATTTAAATATCTTGGGAAATTGCCATTTTAATTTTCTAGTACCAATTTCTTTAAAACGCTGATAGCATTTTCTTTAAAATAAGGTAATAATTATGATTATTATTACTTTTAGTACTTTAAATTTCAACAAAACTTTTAGAATTCTAAAAAGTTTTTAAGAATTGTTTTTGTTTTTTTTTTCTTTTGTTTATGAACCCTGCAATCTTTTCTGGAGCCAAAGCTCTCCCAACTCTTTCGCGGTTAATTTTTAACGTCCTACCGTACGCCGTTACCAGCCAAATCGAGGCCGCACGAATACAGGTTCGATTTTAAATCCATCTGCACATTTTATTGCTCCGTAAATCAGCTTGTAGTGACATGGACGACGGTTCGGTCCAGAGATTCTGCACTTCAACAGGGGTTCATAGTTGTGTTCTTCGTCATCACCGATCGTAATCAGGTGATGAAAAATCCCTCTTGCAACCCTCCCCCGTTGGGATTCGAACCAGGTACCTCCCGTCCCAAACACCACCGCTATAACCACTGTGCGTTTCTGTACCGTTTAACTCTTAACGATTACAATGTAAAAAGTTTATACTAAAAATTTAGTATTTTTAGATTCAAGTACGTTGGTACAAATTTTTACTTGACTTTACATTTAAGTTTCTAAATCTGGGATAGATGAAGAATAAACTTTAGTTTTAAAACGGCCCCAGAAGTAAAAATCTAATGAATTTAGATCCGGTGTTCTTGATGGCCACTTTATCATAACTCCGCCTCCAATCCACTGCCTTGGAAAGAGCACTGCTTTGCACAATCAAGCATAAACAACTTATATTGTTAATTTATCAATTTAAAAATTTTAATATTTTGGTCTATGTGAAGGAATGATCCAAAGTTTATACATCCGCCCCGGGTAATAGCAGCTTCGCCAGTAACAATTATCTTCTCGGGGAATCAAAAGACGTGGATATCTTGATAATATAAAGGATGAAGATTTTAAGATTTTAGATTCTGTTTTTTTCCTGCAATTTTTCGAACTCTAATCGGGCATCATTCTTACTATTTTATTGTGAGGTTGTTACACATCCTGGGGACAATTCTCGTTTTGTGAAATTTTTATTTTTTTTATTTTTATTAATAGCATCAATGGCTTTATTCTTGAATTAATTCATTAGACCAAGTGGATCTGTTATTTTTAATCGTCTATACCTCGACTTTTATTTAGATATCCCAGACTAATGCATTGGGATCTGCCTCTAGTTTTGAGCAATATTTCATTATTCGGCTCGTCAATTCCCATAGCCAAAACATCTTAGCAAGTTTTCATTTTATTTGATTACGCTTTGCTTCTAAATGCTTTTTCCAGGTCAACCTTTTGTCCAGATGCAAGCCTAAATATTTGACACTAGATTGCTGTAGAATAGTTACGTAGTAACGCCATTCAATTTAACAGATGAGCCGGTGCGTTTGTTATGTGTGAATAACATGTGTTGATTTATTCAGATAATTTTGCAATTGTTTTGAAGTAGTTTGGGTTTTTTTGTGCTTGTTTCATTGGAAATAGGCAATTCGGATGTATACAGCAAGTATAAGATTGGTGCCAGGATGCTTCTTTGTGGAACGCATGCCCTAATATAATTTAAATCATTGGTTGCTCCATTTTGTTTAACCAAGTATTGCCTTTGAAGAAGATTGTTTTCAAGATCAACATTGAACTACTTCGGCAGAAGTTTTTAAACTTTGTGTATTAATCTTCTATGTCAAATTTTGTCAAATATATTGACTTGTCCAATATCCAATCATATCCATCATGTGAACTTGCTCGTTAGTGCAATGCTGTTTTCGGAATCCAAAGTGTTAATCTGGTATATAATATGCCGTTTGTAATGCTGGTTGTGAATTGCGATGGTTTCAACTTTTATGGAATGTACCCAGTTCACATTATTGCGTTGAAAATGTACGTTATTACTTTAATGCATTTGTCCGGTAACTATTGTTTATCATTTTACTGGTAATTTTTAACTTGTTCATGTGGAGAAAAAACGCACTTTAGAGGAGCAGCAAAATCATATTGGCGAACACGAGTTTCGTTATCTCAGGGTTCTAAATATTCGATTTAATTTTAATTTTAATTTTGGCGATCTTTGCTGTTAACATTGTTTTCGGATTTTCTGTTTTTCTTGAATTAACTTTTGGATATTTTTAAAAAGCATATATCCACTTTTTTAAGAACACTGATGGCAATACACTGGTATACCTTTAGTATACCTTTAGTTATACAGAAGTCTATTAGACCAGAAACTTTTTTTTATCGATAGGCCAGTAAGTAGTATATCAAAAATTGCATGAAAAAAAGCTTGAAAACATTTTGTCATTCCTCTTTTCACCCATGGCTTTTATGGGTAAGAAATTATGTAGAATTAGTGTAATTCTCAAAATTTTTGATAATCGGTGGTACTAACTATAAGACAATAAAAAAGCTTTAATAATTTTACTATTGAAAAATAGTAAACCCCTAGCGAATTTATACCCGTAAAAGCGAATTTATACCCGTAAAAAACGTGAATGGTGGAAAGCTGGATTATATTTAAAGTACAACAACTTACCAATGACCACCGGTTACTTCTTTAAGGGAGTCGCGGGACTCCGTTAAAGAAGTAACCGGTGAAAATTCCGGTCAACTCTTTTTGAATAAGTAATACTAAAAACATAAACAAATTGAAATCGGTGAGATAGACTTTGGATAAGACTCGTCATGTAGAACAAAAAAATACAACATGCGAGGTTTACTATATAACTTTATAAGGGTAACTTTATAACTAACCTATTTGATTTGTAATTATAGAATAGTCAAAATTTAAAAAAATAAACTGTAATTGCACAAAATATCCAATTCAATTTTAATTTCTCTATCTAAAAAAAATTGATTGACATTTCATAAATATGAACAACAACAAATTTAAGTAAAAACCATAGAAACAAAAAAAAATTTAAGTATGCGTCTCAAAAAAGTGTTACCTCGTATGCAAAAACTGCAGTAAAACTACAATAAAACCAACTGTAAATTATAATCTATTGTCGTTCATAGAATCGACGAAAAAACTATACGTAGGTTGCTGATTAATGGTAGGTATTATGACACTGGTTAGTTTCGAAGTGCTGCAAACCATATTTTAGCAAGACAGAGAAAGAAACAGGAGACAAAACTATTATAATGACACGTGCGTCAGCATCACAAAACATAACCAAAAACAAAATAAAAATTAACAATATCACTATCACATTGTGAAATTTTATTTATTATTGTTTATATTTGAAGATTATTGATCTTAAATTTAATTTTAGATTTTATTTTCAAAATGTCGCTTATTCAAAATTTCAAAATGTCAAAATGTCAAATAAAAAGTGCATATGTCAAAAAAAAAAGAATCAAAATGTAGTTCTTTTCTGCTAGAATTGCTCATTTTATTTGCTAGAAAAATTGATATATATATATATATATACATATATATATATATATATATATATATATATATATATATATATATATATATATATATATATATATATATATATATATATATATATATATATATATATATATATATATATATATATATATATATATATATATATATATATATATATATATATATAAATAATATATATATATATATATATATATATATATATATATATATATATATATATATACATATACATACATACATACATACATAGATTGGTTTTGGTTGCATGTCTATTTTGCATCACCTTGTATAACAAGAGACAATTTTACGTCTAAGAAATGAGAAAATAATAATAAAGCCAGTTCTCGTATACATAGTCAACCAGGAAAACTTGCATACGGGAAAATATACATTTTCTTTTACATAACTTAGAATATGAGACGAGAGACGTGAGATTGAAGAAAAACAAATAAAAAACAATCTTTCGCTTTATCATGGATGAAAAAAAAACAATTTCGTTATATTTTATACAATTTCATTATTTTAAGAAAAGTAAATTTTGTTGTCTCTACAATTAAATTTATGGTAAGTTAGTTTACAAAATTTAAGATGCAAAACTATAAATTGTATATGTAGAAGATTGAATGTAAATTTTTTCGTAGCGTTATTTTTATAGTATATGCCATAAAATTGTGGTATATAGCTATAGTATACTGTGTGCAGATATAAAAAAATATGTAGACAAAAGTAATAGTTTAGCTGAAAAATATATGTGAAAATAAAGAACTTTAGGTATCTTTAGTTATTGCACTTTATTTGAATTAGTTACCGCAGACAAAAAAGTTCAGGATAAACTGTCCAATACTAAAATCTGCCAAATATTTAAACATTTTTGATCTATTTTGTTAAATATGATCTTTGGCTTTACTTGCTTGCGTATACTTAAAACAAAAACAGAAAAATGAGTTGCCATTGATCAAGAAACAATTGCAATAGTCCCAATTCAAATTTAGAACTATGAAAATACAGTATTTTGTAGTTCAAAATGTTCTTTGCCTACCTCAAGGACAGTGATTTCAACATGCTGATCTCAACATCCTAACAATATTTAATATAAAGTTAAGAAGACTTAAAAGCTGCATGGTTGTAGGACTATAAAGCAACTGGAGTTTTGGCATCGGAATATATATATATATATATATATATATATATATATATATATATATATATATATATATATATATATATATATATATATATATCCAGAATAAAAATATTCAATACGGAAATGGATCCTCGTATAAATTACTATAGTAGCAATCCATTCTACACTTAAGCCAAAACTCACTCAATTTTTTTGACAGTTTTAAATCCACGAATTTTGCGTTTCAACATATGGTTGTTAGAAAAATAATCAGTGGTAAGGGAGCAGACAGTCAAATGCTGAAGGTTTACATAATTTTGTAAGTTTCGATTATATTTGCTGCAACCAGTAAGTGCTAAAAGTATAAATTAGGTTCTGCAAACAACGGTTATATGATTAGATTAAAAAGGAATGTCAAGAGAACGATTATATAGAAACCTATATTATTCAAAGTATTGTCCATCGCTAAGTAGTCATTACTTTTATCATCTTTCTCGCGGCATTCGAATACCACGCTTCAACTTTTGAGGCTTTCAATGAATCGCGCGATTTTTCGATAGCTTCATAAGATGTAAAGTGCTGCTCTATACAGCCCATGGTCATCGATCGAAACAAGTATAGTAATCAGACGGAGCAATGCCTGTAGAATGTGTCCAGGTAGGTTTTGACTAGCAACGTAATATGTGGACGAGCATTATCATGCAGGGGTTTTGATCATAATTATGTCGTGTCGGCTTAATCTTATAAATTGTGTTGGCAAAGAGTCCCAGTAATGGTTTCGATCATGACACTATACTGATCTCGCCAAATACACACAACATAAGTTTTGTCCCGTGAATATTCGGGTTGGCTGTCGATGTTAAAACAAAGTCAGGATGTCCCTGTAACTTTTTCTTTGTAGATCAATTTTTTATCACCAACGACTATCTGAAACCATTTTCAACAATTTCTCTCACTCAAAGCAGTCTCAACTCTCACCGTATGCTTCTAAAATATATCTCACCTTATGATATAAAGTTTTACATTCAATTTTAATCATAACTTACTGGTGGCACCATCTTTTGTCGAACTGCAAAGACTTATTTTTATACCATAACAGTTCCAAGCAATAGATCATATCGCACTGTCAAAATTATACTACAAATGAAAATTCTGCCATCTTATGGAAAGTGGTATGTTTTACTCGTATGCCCTAGTGCATAGATTATGCCATTAGTTCACTCTCAATGTGTCAAAAATATAAACAAAATATTTTGTGAATATTGTGCGCGAATAATTCTAATTGTACATAAATACACTAAACTATTAAACATCGATCATTATTCCTGTTGGAATTATTTTGAACAACAACAAATTGAAAACAAGGAAAAAATCATGGCCGACTGTCATTTTAAACCAATCTGTTGATTTAAAATATTAAATTTTATTATGTTATGGTTAGTGTTTTTTTTCTCCTTATTTTGAGCTATTTTGTAATTATTTGCTGTAATTTTTTTATATCGGAAAGTACAGAGAGATTATTTATCGAATATATCCGATAATTTTTTTCTCCGATTTTTATCTGTCAGAACGAAAAAACTATTTTTTGTGTTTTTTTAATATCCGAAATAATAAATTATTTACTAAATTTCAGTATAAACTCCCTAAATTAAAGTTTTATTTGTCACATGATACGCTCAACATTAATCGGAGCCGCCATTTTAGAATTTACTAAAAATTTTAAAATACAACACACTGCTGTCAAACAATAATCAAGCGTAAAAAAACAACACAGAGAGATAATTTTTTCTTGGATATTAAAAAAAACGCATATCTGAAAATTTGACAGTAAATTTATCCCTCCGGTTTCTCCGATACCCAAAAAAATACACCCATAGTAAATTTGTAATATTTAATGATTTCCGTTTGACACGAAATGTTTTGAAGAACAATATGAAAAAAACAATATGATCGTGCTGCCTCTTTTGGAAACATAGCATACTACATACATTGATCGTATGCTCTCTTGCGATGAACATAGTATACTAAATAATTTGATTGTGGCGCCTCTTTCTTCTTTTATGAACTATTCCTACAATTTTTTAGAGCTAGCCAATGCAACGTTGTATCAACATTACGTTAGCGTCAACATGTTAATGTCAAACTATTAACGTTAAATTGTTACCTTGTCTATATCTTTATGTTAACAGGTAGATTTTAATAATAAGTATAAATGTTTACTTATTGGTGTTAATATGTTGATGTCAATATATTGATGTTAACATGTTAATCTTAACAGTAATTATACACTCATCCTTTGCTTAACGAAAACTTTTTTTCAAATTTAAAACCTAATTTTTATAAAATGCAATGAAAACAATAATCCCTATCGCTATCCCTTTAATCCCTATAGTACAGTAACAGTTCAGGATAAACTATGACACTTTTTTAAAAATTTAAAACAAATTGACGGGAAATTAAAAAAAACAACTGAACTTTACAAGCCTAGCTTTAGCAAAAACAAAGCCGACCTGTCCTAGAAGCGAGTACCCGAATGTATCTTTTTATTCTTTATGAAGAAACTCAGGTTCTTGTGTAAAAACAAAAAAAAAACATGGAAGATCGTATCTATAGCCAAATTCTGATTATATTATGGAGTTCTGGAAAGCATATAAGACTTCTTTGCATTACATAAGTGATAGTTCTCGAAAAAACCATTACAATAATTGTTTGGCACGACATTTGGCCAATTGCAAATGATGATCTTCTGAAGCACTACCTGAAATACTTGAAAACAAAGTGGCTCGTGTGGTTTTGACGATTTTGAAGAATCCTGAATAATGTTTTAAATTTTCTACCTGTTGTCGATGAAACGAACGAATGTTTGAAATATGAAGAAGGCTGAAATATCATAAATGTCAAAAAGATCAGATGATGACCAAAGTTCAACGGTATCTCGAATAAATTTTCGAATTAATTTCTTTAAGCCGGAGATCATGATATCTGCTCAAGTCAAAAGTCAAATTTACTGAAAACAAAGCTATACTTTGTCCTAGCTTGGAAAATAATGCCGCTAAAGATTGACATGCCGACTACTCACACGATCGGACAATTAGTCCCGAAACTAACCGAGAAATGACGCCTTTAATGAAAAATCTATATGATTTTCAGAGGGTAGCAACATTTCATCGGTGTCAAAATTTCATGACAATCGCTATGGTTCATCAAATCATCAGCAATGGCTTGAAAATTATAATCGGTTTCAGGTTCGTCGAAACCAGCCATTTGTCGGTGGTACGCTGATTTCAAACGTAGTCGCGCAGGATGCTAAACGCTGTGGTCGTCCAAATGAAGTCGGAACTCAAGAAAAAATCATGCAAGTTTTACAAAATCGTGATGAAATATCGAAAAGTAAAAGTGCGTGAGATAGCTGAGATCATCAGTTGTCAATTGGTGGCAGTGTGATTATATTTTGCATAAAAACTTGGCCATGAAAAAAAAATTTCCAAAAAAAGCCTTAGCTCATTAACGAAAATTACATGGCATTATTAGTGAGTGTATAGGATTAAGTCGCGAAGAACGGCAACAAATGAAAAATAATCTTTCACCAAGACAATGCGCCGTATCACAAGTCGTTTGAAAACGATGACCAAACTACACAAATTAGGCTTTGAATTGCTTTCCCATTCAAGTCTCGCATCTCCCTATCAGGCTCCTAGAAATGCTGTTCGGGTTGTCAAATCAAATCAAGATACAGGTCCATTTTATTTACCATTTGCACAATTCATAGGTGCAGCTGTCCAGTATTAGAGAAGAAAACAAATAAACGTATATTTTACTATCCAGCAGGTAATCATATTTGCGTTCATCGCCATCACCGATCGTATAATAATTCAAATTCAGTTACACATCCAACGAACAAAAACAAAATATAACCACAATGGAATCGATTCCAATCAATTAATTATGTATTTAGCCGACAGTATATAAAAACCGCAAAGAATTTCACCGGATCAATCGATTGAGAGTGCTTTGTAATTGTTATGATTAAAGTTAAGAAAAAAACTCCCCGTGTAAGAAACAAATAACAAAAAAAAAACCAAACAATAAAATTTCACCTATTGCTGAGACGATCACCATACGAAATTGTTCATCTTAAAGATTTTGTATTGTGATGATGATGTTGGTATTTCGGATTTTTATCATTTTTTTTTTTTGTTTGCTTGTTTGGTTTGGTTCCTGGTTACTGGTTTATCCGGCTATTACTAAAATTTATGCAAAACAGTTTTATGCAAATTATCTAAAAATAATTAAAGTTGGAACTATGATTTATATGATCGTTAATCTTTTATTTTTTACGATTTTAAGTGAATCGCAAGGTTCACTGGTTTTATAGTGCAAATTGAAATGTTAAAGGGTAGTTATTCCGTTTATGAATTGAAAAACGTTATTCAATAAAATGTGTGCCCTCGTTTGCAAAAATCAATTTTGATAATAAATTTTATTTTTGTTTTGAATTAATAAAATCAAGATTTTCCCATCTCGATTCATATAATAATTTTTCATATTTTCCACTATATATCCGCCATTTCAATTTACTATATAATATTATAATATCGAGGAGACGTTACATGTCAATTCATATTCATATATGGAGAATTTATTTTCTCAATTTTTTTGTGTTTGTACGACAGAAAATTCTATAATAAAATTGTATTATAAAGGGGTTTTCAATAGGAGCGCATGCATTTAAAAACGGGCTCAGCTTTATTTTTTTTATAAAAATATCGACTCAAGCTTTAACATGGACACACCTACGTAAGACGCTGACCACGTGTAATTTTAAATGTCTTGCCTCGGGTGTCTTTGCCGTCAAATTCTTAGAAAACTCTCATCAGTCATCTATGGTCCAAAAATGATGAACTTGTTAGCAACTAAATGCATTTATAGAGATAACCAAAAAGGTTTTACAATCGAGCATCATTTGCGTTATTTGTAAAAAGAGTCGCGGAACTTCATTTTACTTTAGAATATAGAGATTTGAAACAAAAGAGTTGTAGATGAATCTTTTAGAAAACCAACCAGAAACCAGAAAATTCGATAGAAATTCAAAAAATTCACATAACAATAAATATAGTTCAGGTAAAGTTTTACTTAATTTGGACAAAATTTGGGACGATAACCTAATATAAGACAGCCTTTAAAAATTATTTACTGGAATGACGTTATTATGTAAAAAAAAGGTTCAATGACTGATTTAAATAAGTAACTGCTGTCGTTTTACTAAACTACATATTAGGACTAGTGTTGAATTTGTTGTACACAACTTATTGACTCAGGTTCCCCAAAAAACGGTTAAACTACCTTCAAAGAGTTACAATTCTGACATGAGGAAATCATGTCGTGTGAAATCGTAATTAAAATATTAAAGCCTATATTTACTGTAGGGCTCAACCAGTACATTAAATATAAAACTTCTCCAACGAATCACAAGCTTAAACTCTACGAAGTTTTGCGAATTCTTTTTGGTATATTTAAAAGTCTAACATAAGAAGAAACAAAAAATCTTTAGACAAACCCGTTTGTAAGGAAAAATACACCTACCTTGGATTAACGGTTATCTTAAATCAAATGGAACGTAGTTTCTTGACTATAATTTATAGTCAAGAATCTATATTGAATGACATAATGTCTAAGTCGATTCTTTCGGAAGACAAATCCCTAAAACAGCTAGGGGCAAATTATTTTTATAAAAGAGCAATTACCAAAGAATGGACTTGCCTAAAAAGGAATCTCACAGTTCGAAATATTACAGACAAAACCTTATAGATAAGTGGACGGAAGAACAACAATTTAAAATTATTTACTTGAATCCATTCACTTGAGGCCAATAAAATCATCAATGAAGTCAATGAAAAATAGAAAATTATAGCGTATTATAATCTCACACATATTGTGAAGTGCTGAACTATTATGGAAGAACTGCACTGGTTAATTCAATGAAGGGGAAGAACATAGAGCTTTTACTTGTAAATTAAAACTTTTAAATTTAATCTTTTTTGCATCGCAATTTAATTAAAGTTTTGCGGTAAATCAAGACATCACAGAAAAAACTTAACCTCAAAAACCACAATGACCAAAAAACAAATATTAACAAATATTACGGGTTAATTGAGTTGGTATACTGTCACGAGGTCAACAACTATCAACAAATTACTTAAAGCTTCGAATTAGGGTGGATTTGCTTAAAGCCAAAGTCAGAAGCATTCAATACTATAACCGCACATCAACAAAAACAGTTGCAACTAGGACCAAGAGATCTACACTATATGAAATTGAGAAATACTCCAAAAGTTGTAAAGCAAATCAACACCACTGAAGCAAATAATCAAAAACAAAAAATGTGAACATTTCCAGACTATACACTAAAAAGTCCTATGGCAGGTATATCGTACCTCTTTGTCGAGCTAAAAAGCACCAGGTACAATGTATGGTTAACACCGTGCTAAATACCCCGAGAGTACTTTTTCCAATACAAACCGCCAGTAACCGCCAGCAAAGTACCGCCAGTACTTTTGCAACGTAAAAGCTTTGAATGGATGTTACTTTACGGAATATTAAGTACCTTTGGAATTAGCGATTGGGATTTCTCGATATTTTTTTACGGTCGATATTTCTCGAGAAATTTACAAAATTAAAAAGAGACAGATTAAGTATAATAATAATACCAAATTTCGTAATATCACATTTCGTGAACAGAATACGTCCAATACTTTATCAGATAATCTTGTCCTATTTTGTGTTTCTAGGTTGCCTACTATAGAAAAGTTACGCTCATTTTGGGTTGAGGTCGGTTTTATGGTGAACAAAGGATCTTTCAGCATCTTTAAATTTGGCGTTAATGGTATCATTAATTTACATAAATTACCTTCCTTACTAATTGTCTGGGGCTCGATTTGTATTTGTTGCCTTGCTTTTGAAACCGTGGACGAAGATATTTTTATTGCTTTCTTCAGTTTTTCTTTAAGTTTTATAGCTTGTATTATTTTCATTATCTAATTCTGGCCTATTATCATCACAAAATTGTTTAGCGGTTTTAACAATTTCGTTCATAGAACTATTTTCTTCATACCATGCTTGCCTCTAGATGCAAACCCGTCGTTGATGATCCTTTGCACGATAAAAATTTGTGAATGTTTATTTCACAAATTGCATTAAGCAGTATTTTTATCATAAGATTGTTTAAAAAATTTTTAGCAATCACTATAATTGTGTTCGGTCATTTTGTATAAGAGGGGTATAAACAATTTTTTTGTTAATTTTGAAGATCATTTTAAACGTAATTTAACTTATTGTATAAGATCAAATAACAAGAAATTTTGAGGTTAGAACTCAAACAGACGTAATTTTGTTTGTTTTATCAAAACTTTGGTATTAATTTGTAAATGAAGTTTTAATTAATTTTGACTTCTTATTTCAAAAATTATTCAGATACACTATTCAATACTTTTATGATTTTAGTTTTCTAATTTAAATGAACAAATTGACAAATAAAATGAGTATGATTAATGGAAGGTGAGTATGGCGAATTTGAGAGATAGTTTAATGAAAAATGCGACGAATTTGGTGGATCGTTTAATGAAAAATGGTCGGTTTGGTGAAATATTTTTTTTTTTCAAATATCTCAGATTTTTCTAGAAAAGTAAATGAGAAATTTACGGGAAATGAGAAATGCAAAAGTTGAAAAATTCCCGAGAATTCTCGGATTGAGCGCCCAATGTTATCAATCAATATAATACAATACAACGCAGGAACACAGAGTACAGATTGTTAAAGCTTTGAAATTAACCAGGCTATTAAAGCTCTTGGATCTTCAAAAACATAATAATCTAGTAATAAAACCTTACGCTTCTATCTGCTTTATAGTACGATTAAAAACAAGCAGTTTGATCTTTATAGTATGATACCTACTTATTCAGAAGTCATTATTTGCTGATGATGGAAATAAAATTATCGGTTCTATTAGATAAAATGATTCGATTTCCTTTTCATCTTATAACTCTAGTTTTTTATGATTAATAAACTTACCAGTTCTACCATTGTAGCCATTGTTAGTTGTAGGAGGTATATAAATGTTAAACTGACGACTATCCATAAAAATCTCTCAAATTTACCGACAGAGAATTAGATTTTCAAATAAACCAATTGGAGTCCTTACGAAAACTTAAAATCATATTCTCAACACGGTTTTAAGACTAATAATCGGGAGAAAATAATATAATTTACAAACCCCACACGAGCGATTG
The DNA here is from genome assembly GCA_963556175.1 of Tipula confusa. NCBI lineage: Eukaryota > Metazoa > Arthropoda > Insecta > Diptera > Tipulidae > Tipula > Tipula confusa. The sequence goes on along the minus strand of OY744476.1, from coordinate 134,574,388 downwards.
CACTCTCTACAAAACGACATTTTCTACAATCAGTTACGAAATTTCTAACCGAAGGTCCATATTTTTTTTACACAATTTAAGTTCTCGTTGAGATACCCTTTATTATGATTATGTTCTATTTATGTAATATACGTACGATAGTAAAAATCTACGTGGAGATAATGGTTTTCCGGATGAAAATATTCACTTTTTGATTTCGAATAGTAATTTGTTCATATTCGGCTTAAGAAAATACCTTTTTTAATACGGTAAATGTTCAATCGAAATACCAGGTGTTTCATTGTATCGCATCAGGCTGATACTATGAAAAAAATCGATAGAGCTATAAGGTTTAAGGAGTAAAGCGAATAGAACTGCATTATTTTTTAATGATGAATATTTTGAAGGTTAAGTCTAGTTTACTAAAATCTTAAATACTTACGACCACTTTCCCAGCGAATTGTGCCACTTTACTAATTTTACGGAGGGCCTTTAAAAACTAAATTATCGCTTATAGAGTTACATTAATCTTTATTGTATGATACAAACTAGATCCTCAAATTCATTAATTTTTAAAATTTGACCAACATTAACATGAGAACCGTGCAGTATATATGCAAATAAATGCCGAAACGACCTCCTAAGGTTATATCTCAACATCTTTATATTTCATTGGACTTCTTTTTGAACCACTCGATTCTGACTCATAATTTTTGTATGAACGGCCTGGAAAAAATCTATACTAACATCCACTAATCAATTTCTTAGAGTGGAAGTATAATACGTTATTGAGCATTGACTCGAATAGTTTTGGAATAGAAGACAGTATTGCAATACCGCGATAATTGGTTACATTACTGCGGGATCCATTTTTATAGATCGGTATGACTTTTGATACTTTCCAAGCATTCGGAAATCTGCTTTGTTTGAGATTTGAGTTAAATAACAGGCATAACGGAGCAGCAAGTCCATCAGCACAACGCTTTAATAAAGACACGGATAAGCCATCTGATCTAGGATCTTTTGAAGCGTCCATCAAGCTTAAAAGATGAATACTTAGTATAAAAAAATAAGCCCATAAAAGTTCTGTGACTATTAGTTATGTCATTAATTTGAAAAGTACCTAAATTTGCCATAAAATCACAAACAAGCGGTGAAGATTCACAATTATTAGAAGTAACAAAAATATTGTCATCCAGGAAAATTAAAATCGCCTAAAATAATGAAGTCAATGCTTTCAATAATAAAGGGCAATAAGTTATTTGAAATACTTTCAAGAAAAACGCGACGAAAAGATGTAGATGGATTAGGGGGCAAATATACTGTGCTAATTACTATTAAAGTTGTATCCAATTTAATTTTAACCGCAATAAACTCCACGACAGGGACAGAAATAAGAATTCACTGAAATAGTTTTTCCGAACTGCAATTAGAACACCACCACCTTTAAGGTTAGTATAACTATACCAACCGCGACGAAAAACGCAAAAATCCGGAGAAAAAAATTCTTCAGTATTAAAATTGACTGTCAGCCATGTTTCAGTCAGAATTATTATATCGTAATTAGACACCAAAAACTTTAGAAAATAACGGATTAATAATTGATCTTGTTAACGACGTTGCTGAATTAAAGCTGACCGTGGGACTAAATTTGTTGTTTATAAATAATGTGATATCACTATCACATTATTGATACCTTTTCCAAGAGCTGTTCCATCCAAAATAGAGACCTCCCCAGACGCGCTTTTATTATTCAAAACTGCAACTTGCGTAGAATATGCAGGTTTATAATAAGCTAAAAACTTGTTCATGAATTCCTCTAGTAATTTTTTATTCGTGGCTACCTTCGCCTCCAATTTTTTAAAATCCAAAGTAATAGTAATATTCGCCTTCTCAGCAACCAAATCCACTTTTTTGATTACATCAGCCCATTTATTATCCGTAATCCATAGTTTACAGCCATTGCAGAAATATAAAAGATTTCCAAACTTTCTCAATGAGTTGATATCAGCTATATCCAGGCCACAACTGATGTAGCACCGAACGATTTTGTGAAACTTTGACAATCCATTATTTTAGATAAACAAGTTTTATTTTAATTGAGCAAACTTGTTGATGTTACACACTGTAGCACGTCGTTATTTGTCGTAATTTGTCGCAATTTACAATTTACATTTTGGTACAATTCATACCAAAAAATGTATAATTTTCTCATTCCTACTACCGCTATTTAACAATTTTATCTCTAAGTTACGCACACTATTTAATGTGTATGAATAATTGAGAATTTTTTCGTCTCTTTTTTTGTTATTTGTGTTTTGTATAAGAAAGATCAATTTTGTTTTTTAAATTTAATCAATTTTGTTTTTTAAATTTTTTATATTTTTGACAATTTTTACTCTCTTTTGTTTTATAGTATGGAAATGACTATTTTTTCCCCTATATTCTAAATCATATATCGACACGTTTTTTACTTACAATACATTCTCATGTGTATATGATTAAATATAGTAAAGAGGGGTTTGGTTTAATTAGACTCGACTTTATGTTAAATGACATAAAATCAAGTTTTTTCTTCAAAATATACGCGACTACGCCACAGCACACTTAAGAACAAAACAATTGATGAAACAACAGTTACAATTTTGTGTATACAACACTATATTTAAAACAAAAAAAATAAATAAAATAAAAATTACACTATTTATTAAAATTTGTTATTAAAATTCCAACTTGAGTAATAATGTATCTGCCAGAAACGGATTTGTGTAAAATTGACCCTCTAAAGTGAATCCTTAATTTAAAGAATTTCTAAACTGGCATTTGCCATAACAAAAAATTAGAATCTCTTAAATTAGAAGCTGACAGGAATACAAATGAATCTAGTGGTTATGAAGCCACTATCTTACTGTACAACACCATAACGCTTGTAATCACCTTTAACGTACACTTAACTCGTATTCAACGAAGTTCGTTTTTAAATAGACCCGGTCGATGAAATTAATTCTTAATCAAAAAGTTTTTTGATCACCACTCGTTATAATTATAACAGTGACTATTTTCACCATTAAGGGTTTTTCCGTTAAAGTGATCTAGAAAATTAGCAGTGGTCGTTCCTACATCACTATCACTTGTAATGGAAATCATGACCGGTGCACTGTTTTCACTTTCTGCCAAAACTGCATTTTTCAGAAAAAACTGTAATAAGGTCCAGCTAAATTCCAGATAAAAGTTTATGACGACAAGTAATACTTAGGAAGTAATAGTTTTAGACTAAACTATTAGACCAATTTGTAAAGTAGAACTTTACATTCGTTACCACCGATGCACCGAAAAAGAACTCTCGGATTATAAAAAATCTACATTGATTGTAATAGACCCAAGCGATGAAAGTTATTTATTCAAGATGAAATACACAAACAATGCATATGTTGATGGCATATGTTTACAGATTCTTGTTCAACATCCTAAACGTAAAAGATGACAGAGTATTTGGAACTCTAATTAGCAAGGATTTTGAACAAGGATTGTCAATTATCATACACTTTGTTCTATTTAAGTGTTTCTATGAGCTGAAAGTTGGATTCTAAAGGAAGAACTTTGCTGTCCCACTTAACAAATTGAAAAGTTTTTAACTGTTCCTTGATACAAAGAGACTTATTTAGGTCGATGGGAGACTGCAGTTTTCATCACTTCCATATTCCACAAAACATACTCTGCTATACTTCCTCCCTGCCATCCATTTACGAAAATTCTGCTTATTTATCTCCACAGGGAATATCTAGACATTGGTCCACAAGCACTAGGGTCTGCAGTTCGAGAGTGGTTCTGGCCAATTAATGGGATAAAATTAGCCATCGTTTGTCACGAACGTGTTTGATGTCGTCAAATCAAACCAGTTGCAATATCTTAACAAATCAGACAATTATCAAGAAACCAACTTTATGTAACACATCCGTGCCATTACGTTGGAATTGATTTTTGGGTCCTTCTACAACACACAACGAATCCGTGGCCAAATACCAATTAAAACGCATCTCTATATTTTCATCTGTTTTAAAACAAAAGCTATACATCTGCAGCTAGCCGCAGAGCTCTCATCCGGTGTCTTATCGGCAATATCGGCTTTGATCGCTATTAGGCAACTGAAACTCCTGGACACCATATACCTTAGCATCATGGTTCATTTTCATAATTTCCCATAATTAATCTGCTGTTTTGTCTCGCAATATTACTCTTTATTTTGTCAGACATTCGTTCCATCTATACTAATGCGTTTGAATACATTTTGTTGAAAACAAAATTCCTTCCAAGTAATTGACCGTTAAAATTGAACATACACTTTCAAGTAGATTTGTTCACGGTTTGAGTTATTACCAGACGAAACGAAGTATAATAATATCAAATTGCACATTCACGTGATCCGAGAGCAATACAAAAAAAAAGAATTATGAAAAAACATATGCATATGCACATTCTGCACAATAAATTGTTTCAGAAGCAAAGTTATAGGCAAAATAAGAAATACCATCACTGTCACTGCGCAACGCCTATATAATTGTATTTTACACCTTGTAGGTTAACAGCGAAATATTTCATGAAACAAAAAATTAAAACACTTTCCATTACGCATTTTCCATTTCCTATATACACTGTAGCCTGTAATCTAATATTTTTGGCGTCTACCATCGTGTCCCAACCGTTTAATTGGCATGACTTTCACTATTTTCATATACTAGTACTAATACGAAAATGTGAAAAACCCCAAAATATAAATAAAATCTGTGAATCATTTTTATTTGATTTTTTTTTTTATCTTTTTTATGAGGAAAAACAAGGAAAATTACAAACGGTTGCACGAAGGGAAATCGGGACAAAACAGTAATCATGATAAACAGATAAACATGTAGTGGGGGAGCTACTGTACATATATGATTCGCTTTTATGTTTAATAATTGAAAATGATAACTCGGAGTTTTTCCTCCCTAAACTGGAAAATTTGTATATGTATTATGTTATTTGCTTGTTTCTTTATGGTGTATGCGTATACTGGAGAAGTATGGATAAAATTATAATTTTATTACTTTGACGCGTCTATTGAATGATTTGTCGCGATTTTTTTTTATGTTGGTCGAATTATACATAATATATATAGAGGGTGGAAAAATGTATCCGTTCGTTGGTAAAATCGAGTTTGAACTACGTGAACGAGTAGGTCTTTGTGTACAGTGAAATCTCATTTTAACCGCCACCATACGATTAAAAAAAAAATTGTAATCCAAAATTTATTAAAATAATTTTTAATCTTAATAATCTCTTTTCGAAGCAGATTTTAAATCTTCATTCGGCTAAAGTTGAAATGAAGTAGAACGAACGTCTTTTATACAAGTCTTACTATGTTACACATTTCATATAAATTTACCGAACATAACACATAGGGACACATTAAATTTTGTTTCATTTTAATGATATTTTATATTTGGTGTTTGTTGTTATTGTTGTTCTGGTTTTTTTATAACATGTGAGTCTTTAAATTATACCAAAAAAAAAATTATTTATTATAAGATGAATGTAGAAAGTATATATAATAAAAATAAAGAAGAATAATGACGCCTTACGCTACCACACATAAATTATTATGTTTTGGGTTGATGTGAAAGAAGATCGAAATCTTTTAAAATTAATCCCGAGGTAAAGGGGTCTTAATAAGGTTTTATACTTTCTTTAAAATCCTATCAAACAAATTATTAACTGGTCAAAATCAAAAGTTGCCATGTTTTCGCTCAATATATGTATTATCACCGATGGTCTAAACCAGTGCTGAAAAACTTTCAGTAAAAGGATTTTCCAATTAGAAGGGTCCAATTTTGAAATAATTTCATCCCAATTTTAATCACAAAAAAGAAAATCTGCTAAATACAAAAATGCAAGACATTTAAGAGTCTTTAAAATACTCGGACTATAGGACATGTCTTGTGTCGGTTTCTAGCACAATACAAATTTGAAGAGACTACGTATTAACGCTTTAGTCTTTTAGTCGCCAATCGTCTAAAGATCAGTTTTTGTTAAATAGGTTTTAAGTTTTTATCGCAGGAGTACCAAAAACTATCCGCACCTGGAATTATCCAAAATTTTATCGAGGCATATTTTTTTATTTTTTCCCCCTTTATCACCAATTTAATAGCATGCGTGACTGGACAGATAGGTATTTCAGATTTTATCTTACATGTTGAATCCATATCTTGTATATGCATTTGTTAATGTCTTCCTGTTTTTGCTACAGTACAACCAAATTATACGAATTCGTAAACATCTTTCGATGGTTGTTGCTCATCGTCTTTTATTTTTATGAACTTGTTATTTTGAGATCAACTTCGTTAGCTAGATCTGATAGCTTTTGCTCTTCTTACTGCATCTATGGTTGGCAATTGTTGTGTTGAGATGGGAGGTACTTCGGCAGTTCCTTGTGTCACTTTTCCTAGGATTCGTAATTGTCAAGCTTCATTCCTTTTTTGTGGTATTCTACCAGTAATCTTTAACTTCTTTAAGACACTCTAGCCTTTTTGTCCCGTTTGTAACTGGTTGTTGCGAGCTTCGTTATTGGTGTCAATTGATGGCTGGTGGTTTTCAGTGCTGTTGATGGGGTGTTCTTTGAAATATTATGTTCATATCTTTAACTTCATCAGTTGTTAACTCCTAATCAGAAACTTTCTTTATATGTGGCATGTTAGTAATTTAAATTTGCCTCATCAGTGCTGCTTTGAAAATTCCCTCATCATATTTTTTTGATCATTTCTTGACATTTTTAATGTATCTTCGACTCTGCGTTTCTCAAGTTTTTCCATATATTAACACTGATCGGAGATTTTCGCATGTATTCTCGATAGCCTAAGGATTGCAATAAAATCGGCAAACTGGAAAACCGCGCAAACCGTAGAATTAGAGGCAACCGCCGTCGAACCAAGGCATACTTTTGTATCTCAGACGGTGTAAAAAGTTTCCAGCATAAACTAGGTTCAAAAATATAAAAAATATATAATAGCTATTAGAACGCTAGCACAATACAAATTTTGAAGAGACTAATTTTTGCTGAATTGGATTCAATACTAGCGAATCAGCAATGATTAGTTGACCAGACATAGATCCTTTATACTACAGATGATGTTACTCACAAGGAAGTTATCCTTGCGCCCTAATTTTAACCATAATTTTATAGAAAAATTAGTCAGTATCAAAGACGTTTTTCCACATTTCGATTGTATCGTTGCCACTAACTAGCTGGGAATTCGTCCAATCACAAAAAAGGTCAACGCCATTAAAAACAATCAGACTTTGCCATATGCTCCAGATGTATATGACCGATAGAGCTGTCAGAATAATATGATTTTATTCCAAAACTACTTGTTGTATAACTACTTATAGATCGATTGAGATTCTTTTATCATTAGTCTCTTATAGAAGCAAAAAAGATAAGTGGTATTCACCACCGGTTATTTTGGGATTGTTTATTTCAGACAAATAAACAAATTAAAAGAAAATGCTGATTATCTTATCAGGTGGCCTTTACTAGCATACTTGACGCTAATCCTATCGTGAAAATGATCTCGAAAATGTATCGGGTAATGGAACGGACATTCTCATCCGCAGAGTTCTATGCATCCTGTTAGAACTCTGCGGATGAGAATGTCCGTTCCCTTATCAGTTCGGGTAAATTTGATTTTTCTTTTTTAGCTACTGTCAACAGGAGAAGCGTAAAGAATGATACAAAAAAAAATAACCTCAAGAAAACGAAGGAACTGCGTTATGTGATTTATTGTGTATACTTGCAATGTGTTAAAGCAATCACAATTATTACCCGTCCCCACAATAACACTATCACTGTACCTTACGCGGAAAGGACCCAAAATCATTTAAACAAACAATACTTGACGTTCTATCACATCACAGTTCAGAGAAATACTACGCATATAGTTTTTAATTTCAACCTGGGCTTTGTGACTTTCTATTTTAATACTTCTATTTTTTCCCAATCTCCCGGCTTTGAATTATGTAATAGAACGTCTATTTAATGCACAAATGCGCATGCTTTTCCGTTTAAAAGATATTCAACTCTCCAAGATAAACTTTAAGGCGACTTTATGACTTGGAATATGATGCTAGTATATTAAAATCATGCTTTCGGCCAATCACTTCAACTAAATTAAAAAAGGCCACATCTCTACAAGGCAAAAACTCGTATCATCTGGTATATTTGTCTAGCTATCTTATGGTCAAGTTTGCTTGACCATTGGTTAGTCTCTACAATTTTTGAAGCCCTCGTACTCTATTTATGTAATTTAGCATACCATTTCAGCATTTTCGTGAACCAAGGAGGTTTTTTTTAAGACAGCCCCACAGCTGGATACTGTATGTCCCTACAGGTTTTAACTTGTTGGTATGATAGCAAATTATTACGTATTGATGGTTCTGAATATCTTCCAATAAGCTAATAGATTTTTCTTATTTTCAAGCACATCTCCTATGATGTTCGTGATCCTGCGAACTTGTTCAATGTTAATGTGATATTCTCGAAATTTATGAGGAATATTAGAGATCTTTCAAATATTATAGGATTCATCCTTGTAAGCAGCAGTTTCTCAAAGATTTTAAAGAGTACTGGAAGCAGGCAAATTGGTCTATATGATATTTTAACATTAAGAGGCTTGTTTGGTTCGGTATCATAAAAATTTCAGCTCTTTTCCATTCCTTGTTTATCATACGCCTTTCTCAGGAAATGTTTGTACTATTTCACCTGTAATTAAATCATAGCCTGGTAATTTGTCCTGTACTTAGGATATGATAAATTTTGTCTTTTAAAGTGTGGTTGAAATTTCTCTTCAAGGTAAGATGCAAACAGTTTAGCATTTGTTACCCAATTTCCTCCGACAATTTTATTTGGTGGTATTTTATCATTTGGTCGATTTTAATAAATGCTGCCAAAAATTTCATTAAGGAGCATCAATTTTCTAAAATCAAAAACTCTAATTTACTTTAAGAAAATTCCTTGTTTTCTAAAGACAATTTTCCATCAGTCTTAAACCAAGTTATCATTATTTTAAATTTTCTTCAACTCCAAAATAAGAAATTAGTTTTAAAAAGACAGAACAATTATTTTAACAGTAATACACAAATAGCCGTGAGTATTGATCTTTTTATCTGGAGCTGAATCTCTTACAACTCTTCCGCGGTTAATTTGTTCAGGGACAATTTTAGGTCGTAGCAGGCGACATAGACTACGAACGATTTAAACATCACAGGTACGCTGTTCGATAATAATTGATTTCATTGAAGATGCCGGCTCTGTTCATTGGCTTTCCTAAAAGTTTTGTTAGAATAGATCATGAGACTTTTTTAAGAGAACTTATTGTAGTGGTATTTAGAAACCAGGTCAGACCCAGATACTGCGTGTTCATAACCATCTATGTGAGTAACTTTCTACCAGGTCCGTGGTATTTTTTGAATCAACTTAAAAAGATAACATTACTGGTATGGAACACGATTTACGAAAAAAATTAAAATAATAGCAAAACCTATTTTTTTTACCTGTACTGCCGTACTAGTTAACTATAATCACCTTATCTGCTTTTTTGGCTAAATTGAGCTATAGTTGCAAATCGATAGATATTTATACGGTTTATCATTCTTATTTACAAAAATCTTAAAAATATATTTAAAAAATGTATAATTAAACAAAATATATTTCATTCTAACAGAAAAAGATGCTTGGTTTAATCAATAATAACTTATCTAAAGCATGTTAATCAGAAACATCTTATATAATTTGTAGATAAGGCGTATTTATTTCAAAAGCGTTAGTTAAGTTTATATTGCATAGCTTGTCTTAGTTTAAATTGGACTTAAGACAAATCGAATATTTTATAAAACTGACTTATGTGATATTTCCCATTGGTGGATTTAAACAAAAATAACTTATCAACAGAAAAAACCCGCACCTAACTAAAATATTAAAAAACTATAAACGACTTATATGGTAGGTAAGGTATAAATTTTTCTTAAGTAAAAACTAATTTTCACTTTATTTTATGATATCATTGGCTTATTGATAAATAAGTCATTATACTACCTAGTATTAAGGAATGGGTTTTATCCCTTGTGTTAAACAAAACACTACTTTGTTTTTTTTTTTCATAAAAAACAAAATTATTTTTAATTTTTGTGCGGCAAAGTTGTTGTACTTATTATAATGGTTAGTTACAAAATAATTGCATTAAGTAATTTTTTTTTTGTGGATTTTATGCAAAACTAGTTTGTAAACTTATCTCTCTCAAAAGTCATTTTTTCAGATACCTTGAATCTGAAGTACGGCAGTATATGTCTCCTATATATATTTACTTTCTGCGCCTATCTTTCGAGAACTATATATAGAGTGTCCACTCGAAAGGTTTACTTCTTTTTTTGACACGCTCCATGTTAATAGACACCCTCCTGTATCATGTTAATTTTCTTCTCTAATAATATTTTTAACATGTTCCATTATTTTCATAAACCTAATTTTTAAGGTAACGACTGTGGAGACTAATCCACATAACCGAAATTAACAATTTTAACAAAATTTTTTGATAACCCAGTTTTGGGTTATCAAAAAATTTTTGAAAGTAAGGGATATGGTGTCTTCAAGGCCTACCCAATTGTAGGCCTTGAAGACACCATATCCCTTACTTTCATAAACTTTTCTTAATGTTAATGTAATTATGATGAATGACTAGTGTAAAAAGTTTTCACTATTAAAACGCGTTATTCAATTGAATATTTTTCCGTGACTAATTTGTTACGTGTGTACTCCACGACTGTCAAGAAACAACTGTTAATATTACTATCCACCAAATGGCGGAAAACAAATTTGTAAATCTTTCGGATGAACACCCTGTATATATAGCCAATATTTATTTTCAAGTTCATACAAATTTTTTACATCATTGTAGCACAAATTATTGCAATCGAAATGTAATCAAACGAAAAATAGACGTACATATGTGCATATATAAACAAATATTTTCGTCCTTTTTTTGCACACTTAAAACATTTTATAAAAAATAAAACAAAAATGTTCATGTTTTTCGTATAATATTTTGGTTTAGATTTTTGTTTTATTTTTTTTTTTTTTTTTTTTTTTTTGTTCAATAGTCATGCGCCAATATAAAGAAAAGATGAAAATATGCGTTTTTATATTTAAACATCTTTTTTCACTTGTGTATATTTGAGCCATACAAGTTGTTCATCTGTACAATTATCTGTGTCATTAGCTTAAATTAAACATAATATTGATTATTCTGGCTTTGGTCTTTGATTAAAATAATAATTTAAAAAACATAAGTCAGCCACGGTCTCGGTCCAATATATTTGTTGTAAAGTTCTGAAAAACAACTATGTTTTTCATAGTAACATAAAATTCTGGTTATCAATAACTCTTAAGTTTCAACATATACTCAATGTTCAACATGAGCTAAATACTGTAGACGACATTTATCATTAAATACAAGCCGCGGCGAAATCCATATAAAGAACCAGATCTTGCCGTGCAAAATCAAAAACAAAACATTATGCTGGTGAGAATTGTTTTTGATGTTTGGAGAAAGGGATTTATTGACCTGCTCACAACGGAAGCTGTCGCGTTGTGATTTATTTTTAAGAAAAGATCATCTTTGTATATATGCTTTACAAATTACTGTATTACAAAATGTTGGAGAGAATTACTCCTCTATGGGTTTGAAATTGTAGGTTAAATCCACGGAGAATTTAGAAAGAGTTAATTATAGCTTTCGAAAATTCTTAGATACAACTCTGTGACATCGCAAATGGATGCTCTGATCAGAATTCTTCCTTTGTAAAAGTTAAATGTTAAAGGTCTAAAAGATTCTCAATGCCCGTAGGGTTCAGAGCAAAGGTTTCACAGAGCTGAAGTTGTGCAAGGTGTTGAGCAATGTGTTGAGCAAACTCAGTGTCATGTGAGAGTTGGACCCTGACGGATGATTATGACAGACGGCTAATGATATTCGAAAAAACCAGAGGTCGCTGAGAAATTAATGCTGTCGTTGGTGGTGTAAAAACCCTTTTACTACACGATTGATACGAACCAAAGAAATCCGTGTAAAATAAAACAGGTTAACACCTACATACTTGTAGGAAATGTGACACCCTTGAATTAAACCAGCAGTTAATTGATGAATTTCACCGTTATATTCATTTTCGTTCTCTTTTTTACCATCAACTATTACAACTTTAAGTAAATCCTCCTCATATAAAGTTTTCTCAATCAATGATTGCAGTTCCCATGTTTTCAAAGCCAAATAAATCGGCGGTCATCCATGCCTTCCAATGGCAATTCAATAAACCGAACGGAAGCAGTTTTAAGTATTTGTCCTTCAAAGCTCGTTGGTTAAATGACCTGTTGATTAAGAGGCTTTAAAACCTACTACCAGACCAGATGCCTCTTTAGTCGCATGAGCCACTAGCAAATTTTTCTGATTTAAAACTAAAAACTAAATGTAATTTTATCAAAAACTTATTTTGAATTCCTGTAAGATCAAAGCATGGCTCGAGCAAGGTGTTTAAAGCTAAATTTAAAGGCACAGATTCAGAAGTGTCACTATAGTTTCGGCCCTAAAACGAATTTAACAACAAAAACGTGCATACAACCGCTATAAAATTTTAAATAAAATCGATGTTTGGGGTCAAAACCATTAAAGATATCATCAAGACAGGCAGTCTGACAAATTTCATTTCTGTTTTTCGTTTTCGTTTTCATTTTCTCACCATCGAATTTTGCGTTCGTTTGCCAAAAATAACAGGTTGTCGTAAACGAAAATTAGTGTTTAATGTATCAAGTGTTACATCGTACTGGTGCAATATTTATAGCAACAATTGTCAACCACACCACATTACTAACGTATAATTTTATTTACATAAATTAATTTTTCATGTTTGAAGGTCATCAAGAGTTTTACTTTTATTTATTTTTAATTTTTCATCAAAATGAAATTAACTTAAAAGATAAGACGATGTGACGATAATCTTCGTTTTTTATTTATGATTCTGTGTGACACAGTTTATTATTAGATAAAATGATTCTCGCGGCATAGCCTTGATATTTTTTTGTTGCTCATGCGATTCATAAATTAAATTTTATTATTTTTTATGATTATGCATGGTGCGATCGCGAGTTTTTAGGTTGAAGGACTTTTTTTTTGTTTTTTGGTCGTGTGGCTCATATATTTGAGTATAGTAAGTACCATGCAGCATATAATTGTAAAAATTTAATTTTGACCATATGATTAATGATTCCCAATGACACATCCTATATACGTATAGATTTGGCTGTTTTCTTAGTATAATTTGTGTTATTCGATTCCGCGCCGATGATGTAAGAACACGCGTATACTTGTCGTTAATTTAAATAGATATTATCAAACGATCAGAGAGAGAGATATATAAATAATACACAGCACATTATTTATAAATGAATTTATGATTTTATCTTCTCACGATTATCAAAAATATCATAAGATAACTGGTTATGTATTTTGGTGGGTATCTCATAAGTGCGATGACATGTGTATTTGTGTGTAGTATTATTGTAATGGTACAAATATCCGTCTAACTGAAATTTGAACTTCTTCAATTCGATTTTAATAAAGCTGTGTTAGTTTAAAATGTCTCATAAATTTAAAGATTATATAAGTTTCGAGTAAAGTGTTAATTTTATAGTTTATTTAGAAAGAAGTTTTTTATTTTATCAATAAAACGTTAAATGTTATAGTAATATGGTCCGAAGGTAAGAAAATTGAAGGCGATATATCAACTTTCGAATTTCTGCTACTTTAATATGTAAATGGTAAAGGGAATCTAATTTAACCTTGATTTTCAACCGGAACTATTTGTTAGACGCCCAGGTTGTCAGAGTTTAAATTTACCTTTGCATAAAACTAAAGGACCAAACGGATATAAGATTTCAATGATATTTTGCATCATTGCTCCAAATGAAGATCCAGACAAATATTAAACCAACAAAGTTGTATTCGATTAAATTTCGGTTAAAATTTTGAATTTATTTAGGCTCTTTATAGATAATTTTCTATATGCATATACACAATGCTTCTTTAATTAAAGAAAACACTTCTAACATTTTATTTGTCGCACAAATTGATGAATTTTGGTCTAAAGTGTTTACTTTATTTTTGCACTTGAATCTTTCTTAAGTGCTTCGATTCAGAAAAGATGAATGTGCATTTTTTGCAAACATTGCCAAACTGTAAGTTAGTGCCTCGTAGATGAGCTAAAGTCGTTTCCAGAAGCCTGTACAATATTGCTTCGAGATTTCTCCATAGATGACGTATTGGCAGGCTCCGGTGGTTTAGGTACAAATTAACTCAAAAACTTTATTGGTGTTAGGTGGCTTTGAGCTCAATTTGACTGAATTAAATCATGAGCCTTGATGATTGGTACTGTTCCAATGTTTTTGGGGCAAGCTGTACCACTGATAAAGGTCAGTTTGGCGTACAAACGATGGTTCTTTACAGTTATTTAGTTTTATACAGTATTAGACTAAATATTACTAACGGTAGAAATTGATATCAATAAATTTGTCATGAGTCAATTCGGTGCTTCAGCACGCCCCAAGTTTGTTGAACAAGTAATGAGCAAATTACCATTTTCTTTTTAATTGTATTCGGATAATGGACGTATTTTGTCAGTTTAACGATTATTTCATTTAATATTCGTGTTAAATAATTTTTAAACCAAAAATTAAACCAAGTTTTCAAATTCAATATAAGTAGTGATAAGTTAATAAATTTGTGATAAATTCAATAGGAAAATAAAGAGTAACAGAGATGGACTAAATATATTTTAGCTCCTTACTTACTACAAGATTACGGTGAATTTAGTGTAAATTACACCTCAGTAGCTAAATACTTTAATTTTTTCAAATGTAGTATTTACATCATCGCACTTACGTATTTAGGTAGTTTTAGCAGATATTTTGTTGGGAACAGCCGAATAATATAGAGCTAGCAGATTGGTTTACCTTTTTTTGCAAATGCATGTTTGATTTTACTTAAAAATCTTAACTTCTTAAAAGTCAGTGGAAAAAGGTTACAGGTTCGCCCAAAGAAATTTAAAACTGAAGAATCAGCAAAGAAAGTTATAGTCGAACTTTAACTAATGGTACTGCGTCCTCTGAGAGCCCACTCGATATTTATCAGAGATCGCTGTCGACGACGATGGCTTTTCAGGGAAGAGAACGATTTGTCTTCTTTTGGTTATGTCTAGAACTTAATTATTAGTAAGATAACTGGAGATGGGGTTATTTATTTACAAGCAAAACTGCTTTTCTAATTTATGCGATTAACAGATAATAGAAAAATGATTCCACCTTTCACATTTTATAATATTTATTAATTATATGTCTAGGTTTTGAGATATGATTGGTGTAACTATTCCAATAAAATACAAACGACATTCGGATATAGTATTGCGTACGTAAAGGTCAATTAATTTGTTAATAAATCAATTAATAATTAAACGAATGAATATCTTATCTAACATTTCTAATCTCGAATACTTCATTACAACAAAAAACTAAAATAATAAATTCGACTATTTTAATTGAGCAGATGGTTGCGCTGGGTGTATACATTGATACGATTACATTATATGAAATGATCATAGCTTTTATTTAATTTTTAATTTATGACCTTTTATGAACGTAAAACACTATCAATGGTTCCATTTAAAATTACGTGTAAGGTGGCAAACATAATAATTTTTTTTATGTTTGTTCAACTGTAAATAAAGTTAGTTAATTAAACTTGGTACACCAAAAAAATTAAATGTTCATCATCTTAATTAACTTTCCGTTAAATCTTAATAAATCATCGGGATTTAAAATAGTAAAGAAATAAACAAATAAATGAAAATCTAATCATTTTATTATAATTAATTGAATCCCTTGGAATGACTCATCATAAAAATGCAATCAGTCTTTTGTGTTCGACTCAAAAGACCAATGACTTGAAGAATTTATTTATTTTTTTCTAATAAAGATGTTAAAAGAATCAGAACTAAATTAAATTTTGATTTGGTTGGGAAAATTTGTTTACTTATATTATGTTGTACATCATCCACCTACTCACACAAAAATTCAGACATAAACCAAAAATCCGTTCTTGAAAATGTCTTTTGTAGTTTTAACCGTCAAGCCAAGGATAAGGGGACACTAAAATGACTGACATTAATGCATTATGAATACAACATCTGGTAGCAAGAATTCAGAAAAATTAACTCTTGCACGATACATGTAGCTAAATAGAGTTTTATTATCCAGACTCGTATTAAAAATGTTATAATTTTTTTTTTTTTCGTTTTTATTAAAGATGAGAAAATGTGTGGCATAAATACTTGAGGACAATAATAAAAGGATAGTTTAAAGAATTCTCAATAAATTTTAAAATTACCATCATTTATTATATGTATAGAAACCTGTTGTATTCTTTAACGATTTTTAAACGGTTGGTGTTAAAGTTTTGTATTGTGATTTTAACGAGGGTTGAAGAAATGCATAATGCACCTTCAGAGGTTACAAGCTTCTCTATTTTGTGGATCTTACCTCTAATAAAATCGTCTTGGACATACCCTCGATTTACCATAACAGTGAGCTTTCGTACTGATCTTTTCAATGATCCAGTTCGGGATGAATTTCCATATGCTAGTCTATAAAGTAGCCATGCCCGCTCAGGAACTACGTTAGGTAATAGTTTATCTCTTCAGACTGACGTTCTAAATATCCAGCTAGGCAGATTACTTATAAAACTTGCACCATCTACCTATTCTGATTGGTGCCATCTGGCATCTGAAAGCTAATCTGATTGGTGCCATCTGGCATCTGCATTTTAAGGCTTCAGTCGTTATTATGACATTTCAAAGGTTAGGAACCGAAACTGAACCTCGAGCGAGACCAGCCAGAATTTTCTTAATGAGGCTAATCAAAGATGTTGAAGAATAAAATCCTGTTACTCAGATACCCCTCTACAATAATACATATAGCCCACTTCGTGACAATAACTCATATGTAAAAAAAAAGAAATTATCAGGAGACACAAAAACTAACTTTGCAAGATTCCAATTGAAATGGACAATTAATATACATTTTTATTGTAATAAATGTCTTAGAGTTGCGAGATTTATCTCTTAGTTTTTTAATTGGTGTTTTTGACGTTCAAATTTACGCTAATTTATATAAGAGTTTTTGTTTTATGCCTCTCATTTGGGGAGGGAAGGGGGTGACTAAACTCATTTGTTAGTTGGTAACAAGTATAAGTGCGCTTGCTTTATAGCTATGTTTCTGCATCAAAAACACATTTTGGCAAAAATGCAGATAGAAGTGTTTGTCACGAAGCGGGCGATATATTATGGTCGGGCCAGTGTACCAAATTTAACGCATTTTAACATCAATGGTTACCAACAAGACGATTTTCCTGGAGAATTGGCTTAATATAGAGCGACTACTTCTAAAACCATAGTGTTTACACGAAAGACCTCCAGTCTCCTTGATTGCAATAGTTAGTCTAAATTTTTGAAATATCTTAATCAGTTTTCCGGCTAAAGCAGTTATCCTCCTTGACTTAGATAATAATTTAATTTCAAGATCTGTTATAAAGCGATTTGCTAACATTCCGATAAATTTTCAATATGGAGGGAAAAATTGTATAATTATCTGATAAATTGTTAGTTGCATCTAAAAAATTTGAGATTTGACCACGTGGAACATTCATTGGTAATCTTTGTAATTATTCACAAAACATAGTTGTCTTAAAATTAAGGAACTTTATACACATGTGAAGTTGGCCCGAAAAGTATCATAATTTGACAAACACGTAATGGTACGTAAAAAAATCAATAAAAGCTAAAAACCACACGCATCCTGAAATTTTTTTGAAATATTTTCTCTCACAATCACAATCTAAACTTTAATATTTTCTGTTTTTAACTATAAATCCTTTGAAAATCATTTAACGAACCCGAGCAATGAAATTTACTTTAAAAACGACCCTACAAACTTATCCATCAATTAAATAAAACAACCATCAACAAATTAACCGTACCATAAAGATAATCCTGCATGGGAAAAACACATTGTTTTACATTTAGCAATAGTGAGCGTCGAATTCTGAGCTGTACACCAAGTAGTAAAACTATCCGATTGTCTATTGCATCAGTGGCGCAAGTATCTTAACGAAAAACTTCCACACCTTACCGTCTGAGATCTAAATTCTAAATAAGATCTTATCCAATTAACTGGCAAATAGTGTCAATTCAGAGTATTACTTTTATGTTGAGATGGCCGGGAAAAATCCATGCTACTTAGGAGAAATCAATTGGTTAACGTGAAAAATAAATGATATTTAAATAGTTTCTCAAACAGCTTAAGTAACACAGATATAACACAAATACCTTTATACATAATTTTTAATATTACAAGCGAGCGTGTTCAAAGAGCAGAGATCCCTTTGAGAGACTCTTATTAAAAAGGACGCAAATAGGATCCGCAAATGCTTTACCGGTTAATTTAAGAAAAAATAGGCGGAAATTTTGACTTTCCGACAACATTAATCCAATCACAATCGTTAGAATTAGAGGTCACTAAACCTTAATTTATAACAAATTACTAATCGATGTTAGCTAATAACTGCGGAGCCATGAGATATCAAAAAGCAAAAGTGTTAGGCAGTCTTAAAATATAAAGGACCTAGAGAGAGAAATTACCTGCTAATTAACTACTTTAATAATATCTTTAGAAATACCGGAAGAATTATGAGTCAGCTCAAGACAGCAAATGTCTACATGATATTTAAAGAACTATAAAGTTTTGCATCATGTTAGGCTGAAGGCGGACATTGTTAAATATACAAAAATGTTACGTTCTTTTTTTTTTTTTTTTATTTTAAATAAAATGACTTTATTTATTTTATTTTATTACAATCTAGTCTCCTGGA
Source organism: Tipula confusa (assembly GCA_963556175.1). NCBI lineage: Eukaryota > Metazoa > Arthropoda > Insecta > Diptera > Tipulidae > Tipula > Tipula confusa. The sequence goes on along the minus strand of OY744476.1, from coordinate 134,555,360 downwards.
CTAATGAGCAATTTGTTTCTGACTTAATTTACTAAGATAATTATATCTATGACTCCACCCATTGGCGTTTCACAGTTTCTGGTAAGTTGTTGGTTATACCACATCGTTATTGTGAATTTAAATCAGCAAGCCGCTGTTTGCATTAACAATTAAACCAGTTCAAAGGGTTTGGTTCTTTTCAATCTGCGTATAATATTGGTGTTGGTTAACAGCTGAATTGCCTCTATATTTACATGTTGCTGGAGTCTCTCTTCGTGTTTCCTTGCATTTTTTTTAATTTCAATTCAAACGGGATCCACTTTAAGGTCTCTATGTAGATCACTATTCCTGACGTACCATGGTGCATCGACGATGTTCCTTAGTACCATGTTCTGAAACCTTTGAATGATATTGACGTTGCTGGGTTTTGTACAACCCCAGAATCCAATACCATAAGTCCATATTGGTTTCAGTATTTGCTTATAAAGTAGTAGCTTATTGTATGATGATAGAGAAGAGTGTCTGCATATCAGCCAATGCATTTTTGTATATTTTAGTTTTAGTTCTTCATTTTTCTTTTTGACATGGACCTTCCATCTAAGTTTAGCATCCAGGGCCATGCCTAGATACTTAGCTGTGTTCGCATACGGTATTATTTCTCGATTTATTGAAACAGGTATATGTTCAACTCGTTTGTTAGTAAAATTTATGTAAACTGATTTAGTTTCATTTAGCTTAATTCGTCATCTTTTAGGCCATTTATTTATGTAATTTTTGTGTTGATTCTTCATTGCTTTTTCCAACAGCTAGGATCGCAGTGTCATCAGCAAAAGTCGCCACTGTGTTGTTTTCTAATTCAGGTAGATCATACGTGTATAGTAAATATAAAATCGGTCCTAATACACTGCCCTGCGATACACCTGCTTTTATTTCTTTTAATTCAGAATAAGTTTCAGCAAATTTAATTCTAAAGAATCTATCTTTCAAGAATGATTCCAGTATTTTAGCGAATTGCATTGGTAAGAGGTTTCTTAACTTATGATTAAGTCCTTCATGCCAAACCTTGTCAAAAGCTTGCGCCACGTCTAAAAATATCGTGGAGCAGACATTTTTTCTTCAAGTGCTTTCTCAATTACATTGATTACTCTGTGTACTTGTTGTATTGTTGAGTGTTGACGACGAAATCCGAACTGATGATTTGGGATTAAGTTATTCCTTTCGATTATTGGATTTAACCTTTTAATCAGTATTTTCTCAAAGAGTTTAGACATAACTGGCAACAACGAAATTGGTCTATAAGATGAAGTTTCGTATGGTGGTTTTCCAGGTTTTGATATCATTATTACTTCTGCAATTTTTCACAAACTGGGCACAAATTTGATTCTAAATGCTGCATTGATAAGGTAAGTAAGCTTAACTAGGTCCTTCCTTGGTAGTTCTTTTAAACGTTCTGATATATCTTTAAGTAGTATTTACTTTATTTTAAACAAAAAAGCCATTATTTTAAAGTAGCCTTATTGGATAACTATATAACCACTATTTTTAATTTAAAAAAAAAGAAAAAAACCATTGATCACCCTTATTTTCGGCTATAGCCTAGATTCTGTTCAAAGTATCCTGTTATAAGTATGCTTTCTAACCAATGAATTGGAAATTTCTGATGATTCTTCTTCCAAGGCATGTTGGTGGTAATCTGGAATGTGGTGGTAATCTGTAAACCATATGATTTTGTACTCCAGCTCGTAACTTCTAGGACATTATCTTGCTAGAAAATCCAGCTTTCTTTTATGTATGTTATCAAAAAAGGTAACATGGTTTTCTAATAAGCCAGTGTACCCCTTGTTATAAAATATTAACCCAGATCTTCGTCGTTATATTGGTGCCCTACATGATATGCAACATGTAACACTCGTCTTCTGATTCATCTTTTTCCTTTTATCTCGGCATGGATTCGTCACATACCGCAATAAGCCAATTTAAACTTCTCTCATAACACTCGGTGTAAATCATAGCGAGCAATATAATCACTCACAGAATGAGTACTGTAGCGAGCGTACCAATTTGCTACAAAAATTATTATTAATAATTATTCAGATGTGTGAGTTGTGTGTGCAGCTATCCACATACCACAATAGTTACTAATTTGTGACTAAGTTTTTTTTAATGACGCTGTGAGAGATCTAACTTTGTTTGATCAATGCATTTGGTAAGCATATTTCTTTTGTTAAGATTAACACTTTAACTGTCTTTCTTACCGGATTTTCTGTCACTTTCTGTATGGCTTTGGTTATTCAGTTCAACTAAAAAAGCATAACCTAGCATAACCTCTGTGCAGTAAAATGCACAGACATAGTAATCAGCACAAATACCTTACTTGCTTTTTTTTCACATAACCAAAAAAAAATAAGTTAAAAGATAAGTAAAAGGTGAAAAAATGACATTAATTGACAATATGGTTTTGTGCAAAAATTGAAGTTATTTAAACAAATCTTATGCTATTTATCCAATTTAGGTTAAAAAGCTTAGAAGACCTGGGTCCCTATTTGTGAATCCGTTTCGAATTTACATTCGTTACGAATTATGAATTCGTTTCGACTTGAAATTGGTATCTGTGAATTCGATTTTCTTTCGAAAGCAAAAATGTCCCCTGTCATAAAATAAAAAGGGGAATTTTAATTTCATGGTGATACCTGTGTGAAAAATACACATCTTGTTGAATTTTGACGTTTCGATTTTTGATTTGGGCATTTCAGTTTTTGTTTATTCTATTGTAATTATGTGTACGCATTTTCAAATTAATTTTATTTTAATAATATTTCTAATATAATTAATTGGAACACGGGATCGAATAAAGCTAAAATTCTGAAGCTTCATACAAAGGTGATGCTTGAAAAATATTGTTGTAATCTATCTGTCATAAACTTATCAAATAAAAATTAAATAAATTAATATATTTCAATAAATTCATCAAAAAAAGTTAATCAATGTTTTTTATCGTATAATAGATTAATATTACACATCAAGTAGAATCTGTAATATTTTGTTAATAAATTCTTGGATTTTAAATGGTATATTTGAAATCGGCCCATAATATGTTCCAACCGTTCAATTTCGTACTTGTCCTAGGTGGTCTTGGCTACAAGATGACTTGCAATTTCACCCTAAACACGTTTTAATGATGTTCGTGTTTATATTGTTAAATGTTAGCTGTTAGCGAATTCGAATCTACCAAAACTTTGCTAAAATATCGTATTGTTGAGGCGTTGTACTTTTTACTGATGGACAACTAGATCTTGCTTCAATAAAATTGCTTCATCTACATTGTCAACCCTACCTAACAAATCGGCAATTCCGATTTAAGTTAGATTACTCGAATAACTTATATGAATAGCCAAAAACAGAGAACTAGCTAATCCGTAAGTTACGGTAAATAACCGATAATGATTAATTCTATCTGATTTGTCTGCCATACGTAGTCACTATGTTAATGTGCAACTAGTACCGGCCGGTACATGTTTTCAATGAATTGAATTAACAGTTGGAATAATGTTGCTTGGAGGGTAGGACTAACTATTAGTTCATCATTAAGTGATACTCCGGTGTTCGTTTTAGCAGATCCATCGAAATAGACTCTGAGTTTTGTGGTGACGCTTGAGCTTTTTATCACTCACTGATGAGGTAAATAAAAATGGTTTCGACTAGGTATGCTTATTTTTGATTGTGGAGTTCTTTCCATATGGCCACGCTGAAGATACTCATCCATCAAGCTACAATATTCTTCCTTCAACTCTAGATTCCGACTAAATTTTTTTGCCACAGAAAGAAGTCTATAGCTAACGCTGATTGAAAGGAATCTTCTAGGTTTGGAATGGGGTGCTTAAACGGTAATTTTACAACAAATTGACCATGTTTATTTCGTGTGGTTGCCAGCTGAAAATGTTTCTCAATGGCTTGCTCTTCCTCTGGCAATAGATTTTGTGGAGCCATTGATTCGAAGTCCCAAAACTTGTGTAGTAATTGGTCGACGTTTTCTTCGAATTTGATCATGAAATTGCTCAAACATATAGTTTCATTGTCAGATGATTTTTCCCAGCAAAAATCCAACCGAATAACGAGTTTTGAATTATACAATATTTTCAGTAATGATTCGTTCAGGTTTTAGTATTTACAAAAAATTTTCTGATCCGGTTATTAATTCAATAGCACCCGGTTTATTAAATCGTTTATCAGCAAGAGGTAGGTTATTAATTCATTCTGACTCTGATAGCTTAAAAACAGCTGATGGTAATGATGTGGTCAAACCGAATCCGGATTCACAAACAATGTTTCACCAAAAACCAAAATTAACCTTGAAACGACCTTTAGTACCATTTACCATTTAGGCAGTTGTTGTTATGGTAAAGGAAAAAACGGTAAAAATGAATGGTATGTACCCTACCGATGTACTGTACGATGTCCTAGTATGTATAGTAAGCTTAAATCTTCGTAAATAACAAAGTTTTTTTGTTACAAAGTTTTAACATAATATAAAGATAAAAAAAAAAAAACATGGAGTTGTTTAGCTTAGTCTGGCTTTAACCCATTTCACCCAATTTCCCGCAAATTTATCAGCTTAGTGTGAACAAACGGATAATCCGTAACATCTAATGATCGGATGAAATATCAAAATCTGCATTTACCACAAACAAAATTGGTATTTATCTATGTTTTACAGTCTGTAAAATTGAATTAACCTTGAAACGGTATTGAAAAAGTTTTCTTACAGAAAAATTGTTTATTTAAGTTTGTAATCTCCTCGAAAATATACAATATTCACTTTTTTATAGCCATACTGTTAGTGAGGTTACATGTTGAACCGAAACGTGACGAACTAAGTCGTAAATTGAAATTATGACTTAATCAAATTTTCGGTTGGAAGTTACATGTGTTTTTAATTTTATGACCGAAGTGACTTAATGTCAAAGTGTTTAATGGCAAATTTATAATAATTCCATAGTAAGTACTTAAAGTTTTAAAGTAAAAATGAGTCAAGAACAAGATATTGTTGTTGACCTTTTCTTTAATTTAATTTTGAAGCGTAATTTACTAGAATGTATATTTTTATGAGACACACTTTATCACACATTTTAGTCACAATTCCAGTTGTGACGCTTTACATGTAAGACTTTTTGGTCAGTTTTCAATCGACCTTGGAAATGCCTTCTAACAGAAAAATGATTCATTAAACAGTTTTACTTTCTCGACACCATACTACTTCTAAACAATTTGTCAACATATATGTCTATTTTACGAGTTATACTTAATGTAACTTTTTTATAGAGCAAGACATGTGTCTACACTGAGTACATACATAACTGTCAAATTGAATTTTTATAATAAACACGAGTAAATGTTGACATTATTATAAATAATATATAATCTTCAAAAATTTATGTAAATAGAATAGTAACACCACATCATCTCGGCAAAAGATAAGATTAAGCGGCACTACTATTTACACGCAACACCTTATTAAGCTTAAAGTTTATTAACCATTTGTTGTTGTTGGTGTATTCGATTCAAATTAATTTAACGTTTTAAAATTTCCCACCAAAATTTTTTAATTTAAATAATTAAATTAGTTTAAAATTTATTAAAAAGAAGAAAAAATTAATTAACGATTTAAAAAAAAATAAAAATAAAAATGTTTTTCTTTTGTTTTGATCTTTGATAAACGATATAAGAAAATATAAATAAAAAATTTATTTTGATACACATCGTTAGGATAATTACTGTCTTATAAACATTGTAGGGCGGTGAAATTATTATAATTCGACAAAAAATTTGATTGGATACGATAGAAATCGTTAGGCTAAGTTAGTATGAACTGTACAGACAAAAAAAAATGCGACAGATGTTTCATAAAAATAAAAAAAGACCGTAGTTTGTTGCCAGACCAACATCATGATACTATTAATTAGTAGTTTCTCTAGAAAGCTACACGATTGGTTATGTGTAGTTGGGAAAGCGTCACCCTTTTTTTCTACCTGGCAACAATTTGTAAAACAATAAATTTTTCTAAAATTATTTTAATCGAGTTTGGTGACCCCTTAACGTTTAGTAATGTAATATAGTTTCAGACTACAGTGTTTAAAATTTAATTAAAACAAATATAAATGGTATTACCATAGTATTACATAAAAATATTTATAAAAATTTCGAGACGAACATGTTGCATAAAATTATGTGTTTTGTTTAAATTATAAATGCATAAATTTATCAAATAAATCATAACTTAATCGTAAACATGTGTTTCAAATCTAAGCCACGATCTGTCAAGTTTCATAATACGAATAATTCGATTCCCGCAAGTGCACCCAATTTTAATAACGTCATTCAATTATTTAGACATTTGAAATAGTTTACAAGTATGTAATGCAAAAACCGTTAAATATATCTTTGAAAATACTTGTACTCTTAGACTATGCAAAGAATAAAAAGAACCGGTCACATGAAATTTCATTTCTGATGCGATTTACCTCTTTTGGTATATCTGTATTGGAATGTATCAGTATTACGTTTTATAATATAACTTGCAAGATTTTCATCGCAATGCCTTGGTTGCGCATAACATGTTCTGAAAGCCATCCTTAATAATAGACTTAATAATATCGGAAAATATCGTTTAGCTGTCAAATATTTTACGAACATCCTGTTTTCCTTAGTATCTCGCGGCTGGTTTTTGTAGACGATTTTGCATAGTTCAAAAATTGCATCGTTAAATATTACTGAAAACACGTCGGATTCTTTCTTTAGCAGGACATTTCGATTTCTATTCGTGAAAGACAGTCCACAAAGGGCAAAATAGGAACACTATTTTATAGCATCGGTGACGCGCATCGAACATGAGGTGCAATGTTGGATCAAACATGTTATGATTTCTGCCAATACAAAATTTCTAACATTCTAAAAAATTCTGCTAATAGAATTTTCTATATTTGATATTCAATTCTTCTTCTCTATTTTTAACGTGCTCTTTCCATCTAAGCTTGCAATCGAGAGTCATGCCGAGGTATTTAGTAGTCCAGTTAACTTTATGGTTTGTGGAATTTACATGAACCGATTTTTCTTCATTCAGGCTAATGCGCCATTTCTTTGTCCAACAACTCATTAACCTTTGCAGATAACAGATGAATGGTGACTCACTGAAGTTGCTGAAAAGAGATGCCAAAATGCACAGCAGTTCATTGAAATTGCGATTGTATTATGCTAACAGTAGTTCAAATATTGGCTACCTGGAAACTGGACCAATTCCGTCATTACTGACATACCTTTCCTTTCCCTACCGCACAAACATTTACTAACTATTGGCTGTCACGGTGTCTGTAACCGGGTTAAATATCTCAATATTTAACTAGTATCCTACCTTATCTTTCCAAGTAAATGTAAAAATGGGTGTACGGTAGGGCCGGCGCTTTTTGGGAGATCCTGTAATGCTTGGTCGTTCATTTTAATTCAATCAATCAATCAATTATTTCAGGCTAATGCGCAATTTCTTTGACCAACAACTCATTGCGTTTATGTCATTTTAAAGTTTGGTTATTGCTTTTGATATGCCTTTTCCTGTTGTTAAGATAGCTGTATCAGACACATCTGTATCAGAAAAATCACTAGTATACAAGATGTTCAATATAGGACCCAACACGCTATCTTATGGTATACATTTTAATGTTTTCTTTAATTCAGAGTATTTTCCGTTATATTTTACACGGAAATGTCGATCTGGATATAAGATTTAAGAATTAGGTTGAATTGCTTAGGTAAATCTCATTCCCAAACATTCAATTTTTATTCTAGCCATTGATGCCAAACATTGTCGAAAGCTTGTGCTGCATTGAAGAAAATACCGGAGCATATCTGCTTATTCCCAAGTGCGTCTTCTATAATGTTTGTTACTCTATGAACTGGTTCTATCGTAGATTGATTTTCTCAAAGTTCAAATTGATGTGGAGAAATCAAATTTCTATATTCTATTATTGACTTAAGCGTCTTTAGTAATAATTTTGAAATGACAGGAAGTAGTGAAATCACCCTTTACGGTTTTTTTATCGTCTGCTGATAAACCTAATTTGGAAATCATAATTACTTCTGCAACTTTCCATTGACGTGAAACATACTTAAGTCTAAAGGTTGTGTTCCATTTCTGGAATGGTTTTTACAATTTGGCTAGTGATTAAATCAAATCCTGGAGCATTTTTCACACTTAAATTATTATGTTTTTATCAGCTCATGTTTTCTTCAAAGCGGGGTGCAAATATAGTAGCATTTTGTTTATCACTTTTGGGAGTTTTAATTGGTACTTGCTCTTTAATTATTTCCTCGAAATAGGTCGAAAGTTCCAGTTAGTTTTACTATTTGTAAGTTTAGGCAAATTTTCCTTGTGAATTATCATTATGCTGAGAGTCATGATAACAGGTAAGTGGTAAAAATAATTCTCTCGCTGTTTTCGAGGCTCATTTAGTCCTTAAAAATGTCATTTTTGGAATTCGCAGTTTTTTATACATCTTGATTCGGAATAGCTCTTTTCCTTTATGAGTTGTAAGTAAGGCACCAACAATAACAAAATTATGGAATGTATAGATGTTTATCCCGATCAATATGAGTCTCATCCACATATACTTGAAATCCAGTTAGTATCGATCAATTTACTCTTTCAACTGCGTTGGCTAATGGCCGGTGTTTGGGAGTACATACATTAATGATAATTTTCATATTTATTCATACGTTGCAAAACATTTGGCTATCAATTTTTTCTCATTGTAACTGTCAATAAATTTCGGAAAGGAGAATACCGAAAAGATTCGATGTTCGTGAAATTCGCAGATCTTTTTGGCAGTAGCATTAAGCATGACTTCAAACATTTCAAATCTTGACAGATGCTCCATATGCAAAAAAATATAACAATTACCGTTTTTAGAATGAGGATATGGTCCCAAAAAATCTACATACAATTTTTGTCTTGTTCTTTGACATTCACAATCATCTCTTATAGAAGGTTGTAACGTTACGTTAGTATTCAAGCACATCATATCTCATACTTGGACAGTACAATAGTATTTGTAAAATTTCTAAATGTAGTTGTGAAAGTGCATCCGGCTGCAGTTGTCTTTTCCTTTTCGATAAATTTAATTGAAAAGTGGAAGCCCTGCAACGGAAGACTTCAGCGAGCAGGACGTCCAGAGAGATCACGCTGACCCATTATCCATTATCCACAGTTAATAAAGCCGCAAGATATTCAAGTTCAGTCACACTGTGATGGTGCTGTGCCGAATTAAGTTTCATTGAAAAAAGCAACGGGATTTTCTCGTTGCCACTGGCAGTCTTCTGAAACAGGACACTACCTACTTCAGTAGTTAAAGCATCACACTGAATTTAAAAAGTTTTGGAATACTCTTGCAACGCAAGGATAATCTTGCGAGCACTGAGGTGACCATACATAATATCCATGTTTCCTCAAAAGTTTCGTAAGAAGCTCTACGCACTAGGCCAGCATAACCAGATATAAAACGCTGGTACTACCCGGTAACGCCTAAGAAACCAAAATATTTAATTTATTTTAATACAAATTTGCTTTTGTCGATATTGACAGACAAATTAGCTCGATTTAAAAAATCTGCAACTTTCCCTAAAAGATCAATGTGGCACTGGTTATTAATAAGTCGTCTGGGTAGACAAAAATTTGAGGGTGCAGCTCGTGGGAGATCACATTTTTGTAAGAAGTCATCTTTTCTATGCGATATACGGTACACCGATGGCTTGCAGATAAACAATTTCATTGTAACCCAAAAGAAAAAGTTAAAGAAAAGTTCTTTTTCGAGCATATAATAAAATTTTGGTTTATTACCATATCTCCGATCACCACAATTGATTCAACGATATATCGAGACAATCAAGCTTCACATAACCAAAACACGCACTTAATCATTAACTTACACAACATAAGTATGTAATAACAATAAAAAATCATATTTATATGATAGTTATAAACACATTTTAATAACATAAAAAAGAATCATAATTTTAAATCATATATATGATAATATTAGGTAGGCGCATAATTGGTTTCGTATATTTTTATGCGGTTGTGGTCTATGCATGATCGCTCAAGTTACGGTGCACACCAATTATGTTGACGAAAAACATTTCGACGTTCCTTGCAAATGGCTCTATAGTTTAAACTGCAGTGATTCTGAAGTAGTTTCGTTAAAAAAAAATTTCAATTGGATCCATAGTCCGAACTATCATCTACTCCAGTACATGAAAACAGGCATTTTCGTAAACCAAACCAACTTTATCATGCACACTTTTCAAAGAAAAACTTTAAAATTTGACTAAAGGTTGTGATTTTTAACTGTTACTTAACGGCAAATTACATTAAATTCCAGATAATCAAGTAATCGGATCTTGGATTGAATTCCCTTACTAAATAAAATTACAATTTAGAATGATTAAGCACAGTTAAATACTAGACTTAAGCGCGACATTTCCATAGAAAATTACTGTTCTTTCGTTATAGCCGCTTCAGATGGTGTCCGAGGTTTTCTGTTGCCGCTAGTTTTCATTTCTCCTGATACCATATTATTGATCCAGTTTAACAAAATTGCCGTTTTCATGGCTGATTTGTATACTTGGAGTTTAAACGATTTTCAAATTCCTTTGGCGTTTATGTCACTAATTTTTAACACTAAATTTTTAGCAACATCACCAATTGTCACCAAATATTTTGATTTCAAATATACTAAACTGTGCCTTCACATGTTTTGCGCTCAACACTTCAGAACGATTTAATATTTTTGTGCCATATAAGCTCTTATGATACATTACTTCGCTGTTTTCTAGATTCGGTGAATTCTTGTAACACCAAAATTTTAACAGTGGGCCTAATCATAAACACATTTTTTAGTGAATATTACATCTGGTTTAATCGCTATGATGTCGATGTAGACTCATCGAAAGTGCTCCTTTCTAATATCGACACCAGTACAACTGATTTTAAGCTAACTCAGACCATCTATACCAATATTTAGTCCCAACATAAATAATTTAATCACATCAATGTGAAACCCTTGAATTACTCACGATGCGTTCGTATTAACTGTAATGGCTGCTGTATGAATAGTTCTAAACTGCTTATCTTCTTGCAATACGAAAACGGAAGTAGTACCTTCACTAACTTAATCACCTTGGGCCTGTACAATTATATCATAATTTTGGCAGCCGGACGCTGAAAGGTAATTTTGCGATGTGTAGCATTACCAAAACATTGATCAATACTTTTCAAAGGTTTCATTAATGGCTAAACCTTTCCAGCCCTATTTCCGTTATATTTTGACTTATACAACTACAAAAGGTTTAACTTAACAATTTATGGAATTTTCGTCGAGTTTGACAGACACAATTAAATCTAAGGTGTTGACTAAGGCACACCGCGGTCGTAAGTTCGATCCCGGTTCGATGAGCTGACCACGTACAACGATCACCAATTGCAAAAATATGGTCTGAAAGATCTTGTAAACGATCTCAGTAAAGGGTCAATGATTTTAGAAAAATGTCTAGCTCTGGAACATGCTGCACTAGTTCGTTTGCGTTCCAGGAGACAATTCTTAATGTTCTACTCATTACTTAACATAAGAGTGACGAAGCAACGTTTGTGGCTTTTTGCTTTTAGACATTTGAATAGGGTTTCAAGACTACGATCTTGCTTTGCTAATCATACATTTGGTTTCTATATGCTTCGACATATTCCTTCAAGAAGGTTTTTATTAACAACATTAGATGTTTGTTAAAGAATTTGTAAGTAGCTTTTCCTCTCTTTATCTATAACTAATGGTTTTGGAACTATTTGGGTTTTTATTGGTTTTAAGGAAATTGGTACATTTTATTTCTTAACCTTTAAAGATAGTTTGCTACTGCACACTCTCTAGCATCCCGACCGCAATATTTCTGCTTGTTGTTGAACCCTTGAAGTTTTTGACATTGAAGTATTAGGCTCGTGTTCTTTTTTAGTGGTTCTATTCTAACCCTCATATTGAGCGTAGCTTTAATGTTGAAAATATTTTGAATTTTGTATTTTTTTTTAAATGTAAGCATGAAGAGTGGAAGACCCTATTTTTAACTTTATTGTTCTCAGTTCTTTATCATTTATAGATATTTTCTGCATCTTATTTTTGTAGATCTTTTCCCTTTAAATCCTCTAATGTCCTCATTCTTTCATCTTAGATGAAGACCTCTTAAGCCATAACCATAATTCAACAATCCTTTGTATCTTCGTAATTAAACCTTTCTTTGCCTTTCTCACACATTATTGTTTAATGACAGTACTCTGAACTATTTGTTGGTCCCTTATTTCATAATAGTTTGTATACTAGCAAATTCTGTTATCCCGAATACATTAATTGGCGGGCAGCCTTTTATTTCGGTTCAACCTTTTATTGTTGTTTTGGTTGCTCTTGTTTTTGCTGCCAATGGGTTTCTCCTGCGAGATCTTCTTCATTGCTGTGAAACTAGAAATCATTGTCTCGAAAGTCTCTATTTGGTTGACCTTCCTGAATTCTTCATTTTCTTTTTTTACTTCTTCAACTTCGTTTCTAGTTGGGTTAAAAAAATGTCTACATCACTTAGTTTTTTATGGAGCTCAGCGTTTTTTTTTTCTGTTGAATTGTGGTGTTTGATTATCTGGGTGAGGGTCTTGACATTACAGTACTTCTTACGAATAAGTATAGCAATGATAGTCTCTTCCTATAGAATTCATTGAGCCAGCTTCGTGGTAGGGTGGATTAGCTGACTGGACAAATAGTGTACCATCTGAGGTATTTCTTTCTTTTTGTTAATTATTCATTGCCGTTAGATGGTTTTTGATCGATGTATCTTTCCTCTGGCAGTTTATATTTACTACCAGGTAAGAAACTAGCCGTCTCCTACATGAGTGTGTATGTGTATTTTATTTTCCACTTACTTGCCTGTGATCCATTAAGGGCACACTCCTATCTACCATCTTGAGACGTGCCCGATAAGCGGTTTGCAACTTCCACGAATATTTTCAATAGTTAAGGTCGTAGAAAATAATGGTTTAATTACATTCTCAGGCGTAGTAATCTCGTTTTCAATTGCTCTTTGCATTTATTTTATGATTGTTCTTGATGTGTAGTGTAAACCATCCTTTATAGATATTGAGATATGATGGTAGCACTGGTTTTTGACAGGCATTGTTTTACATTTTAAAGAAAATACATTTTAAAGCAAGCGGACTGGATAAAAAGGAATCCGATGTTAAAACCGCAATACTGTTAAATATTGTTGGAGAGGAAGCCATCGATATTTTTGAAACATTTGATTTAGACGACAAGAAAAACTTTTGGTTGTTACAAGTTCAGGAGGTTGCCATTAGGGTTAAACAATGCCCCTGAGGTGTTTCAGAGATTGAAAGAAAAAATGTTTGGTGATTTGAATAGAGTTTATATTTATATAGACGATCTGGTGATTAGAGGTAGAACTGCATTGGAACACGATCATAATTTAAGAAAATTTCTGGTTGCCCTTTCCAGAAATTTTCTTAAATAATGTTTGAAGATCAAATTTAACTTAAATAAGCTACAGTTTAAGGTTAATCGTGTGAAATTCTTGGGTCATATTTTTAGCGGCGAACATAATCTGGGGTGTAAGCCTAGATCCCGAGAGAATAAAAGCGATATCGGACATGGACAATCCGATAAATAAAAAAGAGTTTCAACGCTTCTTATGGGTATGGCAAACTATTTGAGAAGTTGTATACCAAATATGGCTGAAGTATCTGAACCATTATGAAAATTATTACGCAATGACACGAAGTTTTGGTGGATGGATGCTCAAAGTAAGGCGATTCTAATGTTGAAAAACAAAATGTGTGATGCTCCAATATGGAAGCCTTTTTATGCAAATCAGAAAGTGGTGATACAAACAGATGCTTCGAAATCAGGTATAGGTTGTGTGTTACTGCAAAATAAGTGTCCTGTTGCATATGCTTCTCATAGTCTCACCGACACAGAAGTTAACTATGCACAGGTAGATAAAGAGATGTTGGCTATTATTTTCGCGTGTGTGAAATATCATCATTATATTTACGATCGACATATTGAAATTAACATAGATCACAAGCCTCTTGTAGGAGTTATGAAGAATGAAATTCATAAAGTTAATTGCTCTCGATTAAGACGAAAGAAAATAAAAATGTTGATTTATGACTTAGAAGTTAAATATGTTTCTGGCAAAGAGTTACACATCGCAGATCATCTGTCAAGGTCATATCTTGAGGGATGAACCTGCAGATGAATTTAAAGAATATGCAGAAGTTGTACATTCCGTAATCTTTGCAACTCATGACATACCAAAAACAGTTATTGCGGATAATATGCCGTTTAATTCAAAGGAATGTTTAAAGTTCAGCAAACAATGGAACTTTAAGTTTAGAACTTCAAGTCCAATATATGCAAGATCAAATGGACAGAGTGAAAAGGCAGTACGCATTGCAAAAAATTTGATTAAAAACCTGTGGAAGACGATAAAGATATTGAATATGCTTTGTTTGAATACAGGAACCACCCTGTGGCAAATCTAGGTGCATCGCCATCACAAATTGCTATGTGCAGAATGACCAGAACAAAAGTTCCGGTCAAAAATGTGTTGTTGATTCCAAAAGTGTTGACATAAATTAAAAACAAATTGCATGATAATGAAACAAAAACAAAGTTGTATCATGACAAAACATCAAAAGTTAGACAACCATTTCAAACAAAACAAAATGTAATATATAGGTATGAAAACACTTGGAGATCAGCCAAGATCGTAGAGAAACATCCTAGTCCACGATCATATATATTAAGAAACAAAAAATAATAATCTTACGTAGCAACTCATTACACTTGAGAAATTCGAAAAATGAGCCTAATTTCAGATATAAACAGGTGCCTCCTAGGGATCTTGACAGCACAGTATAACGTATAATAATATTCATAACATATTTGAGAGATTACGTTCGGAGTTGATTTTAAAAGACCTTTAGTCGAAATTTGTTGAAGGGGAAGAATGTTTATTGTTAATAATATATATTTGTTTTATATAAGTAAAATTTTGTTTTGTATTATTAATATAAATATCTGAAATAAATATAACGTTATAAATTGAATTGATAAAGGGGAGGTGATGTGTAGTATAAACCATCCTTTATAGATATTCAGATATGTTGGTAGCACTGGTTTTTGACAGGCATTGTTTTTTTTGGATTAAGAATGAGTACAACACATTTTTTAGCTTGAGTAATATATAGTTAATAAAGATATAATTAAACACATTTACCATCATCTTATGTTTTATTAAATATCGCTATAACCTAAGATGATACAGAACTAACTTCGAAATTTTTGACATCTTCTCATTTTTCTACATTCGCGTCTTTAATATCATTTAGCTGATTTCCGTCAATCACTCAACTAAATAAACGTTTTACTGTTGTAAGAAAAAGATTTTTAGTAACTCCCGTCAATGAAATCAGAAGTATTTAATGTCCCATAATGCAAATACAGCAATAATCCTGATAAACCGTCCAGTATTTCTTTGATTATTATGGTGCATTCATAAAGCTTTCTGAATAGCGAATTTTAATTTGTCGAACCTCTCCATCATCGCTCTAGGTAGGAGAGTTTTTGAATCTAAAATAAGCTTTATTGTTTACGTGGGCCGAAAAGTTTAATTGCCTTTTCACAGCGTGAGGTTTTCATGTAAAATTAAGGTGGGTTTATGAACTTTATCGTCGAATGAATCACTGTGGTTATGGCTACCACGTCATTTTCTAATAATAGGTTGTATATTAAGACCCTTTCGTATATTAAACCAAAAATTTGGTATGCTACTTATATCCGGACATGAACTAAATTCTGAAATTTGCCTGAGAATTTAATTACAAATTTATTATAAGAAATCGAAAAAGTCTGTTATAATCGATTATCGATTAGTTGGTTTTAATTGAAAGAAAACTTGCAATATAGAAATGTGCAGAGAGAGAGAGAGATACGTTTACCCAAACAAAATTTTCCCCAAATATATAAATAAACTTTTCCAAAAAACAATTTGCCAAAAGTTGTTTCTCCAAAAAACACATTTTCCCAAAAATTCGTTTGCTTAAACTCGCCACCCCAAAGGTCAAATGCCCAAAAATATAGTTTATTCATATTTTTATTTATGTGTGTGTCAATAATAACTTAAATATCTGAATCCGATCTTAAACGGATGGCACAGCAATCTTAGAGAGGAGAACAGCCATTTGGCAGGCGCCGAGGTCATTGTCGGCGACTTTGGCTTCTCAGGATAAAGAACGATTTGTCTTCCTTCGGAATAGTCTAGGACAATACGAAGAGCAAGCTCAGGAACGAAACTTTTAAAACCGGATTGTTGATACTATACGAATTAGCAATGGTCTGTAAAAACCGATTATTATTTTAATATCAATCAACTTTATAAATTATCAATAAAAACATGCATTCAAAATCCATTGTAAAAAATTCTGCATCAACCCAATATTTTTTTATGACCAAGGTGCGGTTAATGATGTGATAAAGAGCCTATAAGACCCTATATCTGAATCGAACACTTGAAAATATCAATAAAAATATGAATTTATCATTTATTCATTTCAATGATTTCATAATAAAATAATTTAAATCCGGATTAATTATTCAATCCCAATCAATATTATGGAATGAATTTGAATCAAAATCGATCGCCCACCAAAATACGTGGCCAAACCAAATTTTTATTTTTTGATTTTTACGTTCCTATATTTAATTAATTAATGTATGTATTTATGTTGCTATATATAGTACAATAATAATGTGTAAATTATTTTCACTTATGAGAATTTATGATAAATTTCTTAAATCTTAGATTTAAGAAATTTTTCAAAAAAATATTAGGAATGATTAGACAAATTATATGGTGGGTGAATCATGACTCTTTTTAAAGCAGACACGACGCCAATACACAAAACATATACATTTTTAATTAATTTAATTACAAAATATTTTACTTAATTAAGAAATAAAATTAAAAAATGTATCTTCTATTTTCAGTTGCAACAATATATACTGAAGCAGCCGCAACATCCCCAACACCAACAAAATGTTATATTTGCGGAAAAGGTGCTGATGAACCATTTAAAGTAGCATCGTTCGGTAATCGTGATTATGATGATGTGAATGTAAATTCAAGTGTACATCTTAAATATAATTTTTCATCGTCTTGTGACGTTTTCGATAAAAGTTTGTCGCACGAAAATTTCATTTATGAATGCCCGACTGGATACGTGGGATGCATTACACAAATTTCAGGTGTGGTAATATTATTAATTTTTTTCGTGTTTTTGTTGTTTTTTTTTTTTTTAACAATAAAATCTTAATTTAATAACTTTGTTTACATATAATTTAAACTTGATAGTGAAATACTATACCGTGTGGTTCATGTGACAAGCTAAACAAAGATTAGCTTTAAAATAAAATCTTGTTTTTGAGTTAATTTTGATGTAATTTTTCAATTGATCTAAACATTGAGTATTCAGGTGTTTTGTGTGATTATGAGAGAATAAAAGTTTCCAAGGTTGTTTCGTGGTTAATATGTACGTAGTATTAAAATCTAGTCTAATGTGAGGACTAATGAGTAATTTAATTCTAGCTTATTTATTAACAGTTCAGTTTGTTACTTTATATGCCAAACATCAAAATTATAAACAGTTATTTAGTATTTACACAAAAAAGCACTCTGTTTATCTAAAATGCTGTGATTTCAAATTAAACACAACTTGCTTGTTCAAGAGCAATCAATATGATTCCTCTAAATTTTTAAAAGACAAATCCAAAAAATCATAAAGTTTAGATCTGGGAACAGTACACACTGAAATGTCTAGAAAAAGTCCATTTCAAGGTATGTCGACTGATGAACGACCTAAACGTGAAAACGAAAACAAAAATTGATTTTTAATTATTGACCATAAAGCTACGTCCATAACATCAGATGAGTATTCTGGGATTTTTCAGCCATGATCTTTATCTATTTATTTTTATTTTTATTTTTATTTTTTTTTTTTGTTTTTTTATCTTTGGATGATTTGGTCAAAGAAAACATAATTTCAACTCGATTGGTAGGTGGCTTGACTGTATATGGATGATATGATTGTATAAAAAGCACAGATGGAAATCCTAGGATCTAGGATCTTCTTAAAAATTGATGTTTTAATTTTTTCAGAACGAAGAAGAGAAATAATTTAATATTTTTTCGCACGAAAAAGTACACAAAAATTTGATTGGTGATGTTTTTTTGTTATAATGCTGTAAACTGCAATAATTTTCTATTGGCATCTTAAAAAAATAATCTAGCAACCAACATTCTACATTCAAAAATAATGTTGACAACTAAAATTCGCTTTTGGAAATTGTGTCAGTAAAACAAATCGAAAAATGTAAATTTGGATGATTTCTTTTTTTTTTTTTTGTATTTTTCGTTTTCCTGAGAGTAACACGGCCTCACCACCTGCATTTGTCTTTAAAAATTATTAAAAAATGTTATCTAAAAAAAAAATTTAAATAGCTCTGAACAATTTTTCAATGTCGGTCCTTCTAAACAATTTAGAATTTATGTTCCAAAAACACTCATTTCGTTTTTCTGGTCCATTTTTTTAAAAAATAAAAATTTTGATCAACGATGGCTGTGTTTTTTTTTTTTTAATATCGGAGAAATCAGAGAGATTATTTATCGGATATATCTGATAATTTTTTTCTCCGAGATCGAAAAAATTATATTTTGTATTTTTTTTAGTATCGGAAATAATAAATTATTTAATAAATTTTAGTATTAAACTTCCTAAGTTAAAGTTTTATTTGTCACCTGATAGCTTAACATTACTCGGAGTCGCCATTTTAGAATTTACTATAAAATATAAAATACAACACAATGCTGTCAAACATCTGAACATTTTTTCAGAGTAAAAAGATCGTATCCGATAATTATCGGAGCGTGAAAAAAAACGACTCAGAGAGATAATTTTTTTCTCCGATATTAAAAAAAACGCATATCTGAAAATTTGACAGTAAATTTATCTTTCCGATTTCTCCGACATAAAAAAAACACACCCGATGTATAAAATTTGACAACCAAACAGTACAGACTTATAGAGATATAGAATAAAAACCAAAAAGTAGCCATTTTGAAAACAGTAAAATGTCAAAACTCTTTCGTACCATCAACTTTGGCCAGATTGGTAGAAAATAATTGTATGCAATCTGCTATGACATTAATTTTTTGTGTTTCCAATAGCAAATTAAATGTATAACTCGATTGCAAGTATAGTGACAGCATTTGAGAACCGCAAATGATATATTGTTCGAATCATATCGCGAAGCAAGCCAACGTTAAAATTTACTTGAGAACGATGAACATTGGTATAATTCATAAGTAGATGCAACACTTACTGCTTCCGCCAATCAAATTCGAATATTAGTCCCAATAATAATTTCAACATGCTTTCCTTCAAATCCCCTAGTATGGTGGACAAAGTATAAAGATGCGATGAAAACTTATAAAACATATGTATGTCTGTTCATATGCCAGAGTAAACTGAAGCAGTACACCTAAAGCTGATGAAGTGCATGATGCATTCATATTAGGAATTTTCAAACGGATCATCGGACGCCGTGGTGTCTGCTAGTGCTAAGAAATTTGTTCGGTGCTGACAGTCAATTAAAACCAGAATTCTATAAAATAATAAAAAATTCTAATCATATTTCTGATTATGACAACATTATTCGTTCTCTTGAATCCTCCAAGTGCCTCACATTTTAGAGGAATCTGGCATGCTGGCATTAAGTTAACAAAATACCATTTCTTATAGCGTGCCGAGAAAAGCGTGACGTTCGAGGAAATGTACACGCTTTTAGCAAAGATTGAAAGATTGATCAACAGCATACAGGCCAGAGTTGTACCTTTTACAAGATCTTTCAAGACTATATTTTTACAATTGGTGATTCTTTTCTAGCTTATTGTCTAGGTGGTCACCCCAACAAACGATTTTATACACAATAGGTCACAGCGTTGTGGTCAGTGGCGGGGATCGAACTCACGATCGAAGTATGTTGAAGCCAACGCCTTAACCAAAGATTGAAACCATCCTTAATTCCCGTCTTTTATGTTTATTACAATCTATTATACTGACATTGATGTTGTAACTCCAAGTGCGCATTATGGATAAAATTAAGCGATCCTAAACCAATTTGTAGTGAGAAATCCAACATATAAAATTTTTCTTAACACGTTAAGCATCTAACCTTTTGGTTGAATTAGACGATATATACACATGCTCTTTCGATTTTATTGTTTGGCCTAGAAATAATATTTTCTAACCTCACATTTCATCAACAATAATTACTTAGTATAAATGAGTGTGTGGGTCAAATGGGTAAGAGCTTAAAAAACAAATATATTTCACCCTCCACAGACCAATACAAATGTTTGCTTATGTAACATCTTTTCGTTTCGTAACTTCTTGTATTCAAATATCATCATATAACATCATCATTATATTATTAATAGTATTACATTCAACGATTTGTCTTAAGATAAAACTAATAAAATTATCATAACTGTTGGGCTATAATTAAAATGGTAATATAGATGCAGTGTTCGATTCGTAAAAGATTTTTATTATAATTGAGATGCATATGAGTTTAGATTGCCTATCTATCGTCCAAACATTTAGCTATATTTAGTTATTGGTTTAGCTTTAACCAAAATAAGAAAACAAAAAATCCAATTAATCGAAGCAGTTCGATATATCACCTAGAAAGTCTTAACTTAATTGAATGAACATGTTATAAAACGAAACGACGGGAGGCCTTTACGTCTTATCTTTGTAACTTAAATATATTATTTATGTAGTTGAATATATCTTGTTACACGCACAAAGATTAAGATTAATTGATTTTTTATTAAAATGCAATTAAAAATGCATTTTCAAACTACGATTAGGTACGTATATAGATATAGGTTGTTGTTCGACTGCAATATAATATAATTTGTGGTACAGTTTATTGAAGTGAAATTAATGATTGTATCATTGGATCAACATTTTAAAATGATTAATGACATAATATTGTGATTTGGTACGCAGACCATTCAGGTTGTTAGATCAAAATAATTTAAGTGACGATTATCGTTAATATTGCCCTTTATAATAAATTAACCTTCATCAACTATGATTTTGTTGATCTCCTATCGTTGTTGAAACGATTTTATTTTACCTCCGTGTACCCTAATCGATTTCTTTAGTTTTGAACTTTGAAACAAAACCGCATTTGACTGTCGATATAATCAAGGTATACGTATATAGTGGAATGACTTTGAGCATCTAGCTCGTATTTATCTTTAATAACATGATATAATTAATTATACTTGATATTAGTATAGCTGTTGGCATAATTACTTATAATTGTACGGAGTTTATTAATAAGGGTGCCCGGAAATTACCAGGTATCCTGACTAGATGCAGATCTTTCTCTATTTTTGTCATTGTATCGTGTTATCCTGTCGATATGAACCACTTTCAATTTCGATCTAAAACCCCGGTATTGAACATCGTTAATGTTTTATTAATCATCGTATGTTAAATACAAAGTCTATTGTTAGTGTTTTGTAGCAACTTGCAGCTTCTATTGCTTATAACATTGTCACAGAACATCGTAAAAGCAATGATTTTTCTTGAAATTATTAAAACTAGTTTGCTGACTGGCCACTCTGTCCTCAACTATTAGTTACAGTTTTTCGTTTTTTTAATATTTGAAAGGAAACTATATGTTATCTACCTATTTATCGAGCTGTCCCATCTATCTTGCCACATTACAAAAAATGCTTTCTGCCTCTTCCGCCTTAATAATAAGTTTGGATCGATTTGTCCTGCTTATATCTATAGCAACACTTTTTTACAAATATACATAGATCAATTGGTATTACGCCGGCTAACACAGGAGCTGTATCTATTGATAAAGCTCTGAAAGCCCAACCGGCACAAGCATATATAAGTAGTGCAACCACTAAGCCTTCGTGTGATATGGCACACCTACGTAGCCTTTTGTCAAAATCTACCTCAATCCATTAAACAGTTTTTTTTTTATTTTAGATAAAATATTATTAAGCTAGTACAATTTTAACATTATTACTTAAATAATTCAGTTGCTCGTATAAACGGTTATAGCGCAACTTCCCAAAGGAAATTTTAAAATTTAAAACTGTCTATTTTTCATTTATTTTAGCTAAACTTTCGAAAGTACGAAAATTACATAATGTCATAAGAAATATAAATTTAATCAATTTATATTAATTTAATACTTAATTTGTTCGTTTTTTTTTAATTTTTAATTTTTTTTTTTTTCAACAAAAAAATCTTCAATATTAGAACAAAAGAAAATACACAGCTTACTTTTTACGATGCATTATTATAATTCATTATCTCAAAAATGCCTATAGTCTATTCTTAAAGAGATCTGCATGTTCTATATGTTTTATATCCGAAGGAAGGCAGTTCAATTTTGCGAGCCCCCGGTAGAGGATATTATTTTTCGATACATTGGTTGCAAAAAAAATCAACGACATAATGTGATCTTCTGGGGTGCTATTCTTGAACAATGACGAAAATTTTCGGTATCTTAAATTTTCGTAACGCTGTTTTCGTAATCGTAATGGAGAAACCATTAATTGATATTCTTGAAACTATTACGGAAACAAACCCGTGGTGAATAAAAATTATGGAATAGTTCATTTTTTGACACCAAAAATTGTTCGATTTTGACATAAATTGAAATTTGTGTTTTATATGAAAAAAAGTTTAAAAAAAATGTTTATTTGTATTTCTTTATTAATTAGAAGAATAAAATTGAATTTTAAATGATTTATACTTATATTATTGTAAGTTTATTACGTGAAACCAAGTGATTATTTAAACAAAATGAACTTCTTTTGGTTGTAATTAAAAAAAAAAAAATGTGAATTGCGAACAAGAATTTTTTTAATTTATATTTTATGTTTTTATTAACTAATTTGTAAATAATCCCAATAACGACCTCGGTGCCCCAGTATCAGACTGTATGCGGTCAAAATGGCAACCTCAGATTTAAAAATTTCCAACAACAAAATTCTTATTTAAATTTATATGTTGCGATATTTTTTACATCGATGACGATTGCCGAAATAAATTAAGACACGGCTCAAGATTCTTGAATTTTGATTGAAAAAATTCACCCGTGAAATTTTCGTCTAAAAAATCCACTGAAAATTTCACGCATATGCAAAGACGTATTCTTGAATTCAGGTGAATTTTATTCTTACTAACTTCACACGGTGGTAAATAAATTTTTATCAAAATTCAAATAAATTTACAACAAAATTTATGTTTTGTTTAAGTTTATTTTTATAAATTGAGAAAAATAGTGTTTTGTTTTTGTTAGTGAATAATATTAATTAAATTTAATTAATTAATTGAACTCAGAATAGTTTTATCTTGTTCTGCTATATACAACAAGCAAAATAAATAAATTAGACGGTTTATAGAAGAACGCCTAAATTGCTTTGAGTTGTAAGATAAAAAGTTTTTAAAGATTAAATTTAGATTAAATAAAAGTATGGTTGATGGGCTAATTAATTCAATAGAACCTCATTTACCAGATTGTTTGAGAACTGCGTGCTTTAAGTATGAAGGAAAAACTAAGTCTATGCTCTAAGAAAACTCAAAAGAAAAACCAAACTTATTTTGAAAATCACTTACCAAATAAAATAGGTAATCGCATCTTTAAGATTTTTTGCTGTTGAGAGCTACCAACAGGACGTAGGACTAAATTTTAATGTATCAGTCTACTATCAGTAAGGACAGTATAAATGACGTCATAAATACTGGTCATGTTAGTGGATTTAGCGCATTACATAACATGTGCATTGAAAATGGAGTAGACAACGTTTCATCTGAACAAAATGATGGTTTGTTGGACAGAATGTTTACTTATGACGAAAATGGACACTACAAATTAACCAGCAGTACTACAACGAAGAATTCTCTTTTGAACGCAGGTAGAAGGATACAACAAAACATTGTGAGTCGATATTTTACGAATTAAAACATCGAGAACTCTACTAAAATAATCGTTTATGAAACGAGTTAAGTAAAAAATACTAATGATGGAAATTTAATTTCTAATATGTTTATTATGAAAAAAATATAAAAAATAATTATCAATACAATAAAATGAAAATTATATAACACGTAAACAATAGTATTTTTATTAATTATTAATGATTATTTTCAATTTTGGATACTATTAAAACTATTATTAAATTAAATAACGTTTTTATTTTACACGGTAAAAACACAGAACATAAACATTTTGAATATATTTGAAAGAATGACAGATAAACGTATGCGAAAATCAAATTCACAGGTTTTATACTAGACGAAAAAATTCGTTCACTTTTTGAGCGAAATTTTTCGACGACGAATTTCAAGAATACAGCAAAATAAATTTTCGACCGAAATGATGTAATTTGACAGACATTCACCGGTGGATTTTTTCGATCAAAATTCAAGAATAGGGTCCCAGAAACGTAAGACACAGAAAAAATAATACATGTTAATTTTTTCTGTGCATAAGAGGATGCGTTTCGAATAATTATATTACTAACTATTAATTAATTAATAAACTTAATAATTACTATACAAATTATGTTTTTCTTCTAAAGATATTAATTTTACAAAGCACATGAATTTTTTAACGTTTGTTTGGTTATCGCGTTAGCACAAAAAAATCTTAATGCAAGCTAGAATGGATCTATACTGTGCAATTATTATCATATTTTAATGTATCAATTAATTTAAAAGTGAAGACACATAAATTAATTATTGTTTACCAAATTTATTATCGTTTACTCTAATTTTCATATAATATATCTTACTCTTATTCATGAAAAATAAAATTATTCCTTGCAATTTCATTACAAAAACGAAATAAGGAACCAAAATACCATTACGGAAATTTTCGTAACGTTCTGTTGCGAAAATTTTCGTAATCCGATTTCAAGAATACCATTTTCGTAATACTTTGACACTAACTCGGTACCGAAAATTTTCGTAATGGTTCAAGAATAGCACCCCTGGTAGCATATTCGTCAAGTGTGATTAACTCCTACTTAGTTATGTTTTATACGATTGTTTACAATCTTGTGAATTAGTATTAGAAGCTCTCTATCAATTAGATAGCTCTCTATTACACGTTTTTGTAGAATCTCTAGCTCTTTATTTTATACTCCGCACAACCACTCCAGATAGGATTAATATAAACTAAACGCGACTGAATGTAGGCGAAGTATAGTAGAAGGAGAGTTGACTTTGGAAGGAAATGTTTTATTCGATTGATATTTTATCAATGTGTTTGGACCAGTTCTATTTACTTTCAATTACTAGACCCAAATAAGCATACTTATCTATTCTTTCAATCTTAAAAGAATCGTAAATAATTGGGTTTGCATTTAAATATCTTGTTTGAATTTTCTATTCTCGAATATTAAGTATTTCGTTTTCTCATGGTTTAATATAAGATGGTTTATATCAAACCAACTTTTGAATATCCGTAGGTCATCTTGCATTCGAGTGATGACTGTTTCTAAAGACTCAGCATGCATAATGGCTTTCGTTATCCGCGTATAATTGAATATTACCATTTAATTTACTGAATAGATTGACGTCATTTATATATACATTAAACAAGGTAGGTCCCAATATGGATCCTTGAGGTACTCCTGTAGTTTGTATTTTTTCTGAACTTATCGTTTGATTTATTTTCACCACCTGTTTCTTTTATATATAAGTAGCTCCTGAAATATTCCAACTGTTGACATGTAAACCCCAATTTTTGTAATTTAAATAACAGTTTCTTATGATTTATGGTATCGAAAGCCTTGCACATGTCTAGGAATAGACAAGCACAATATAGTTTCTTCTTAAAGCTTTTACTCAAGAATTCAGTGAGGTGTAAACAAGCCGCAGTCGTGTTTGACTGTTATTTGAAATTAGGAATTCATTAAGCCTGATTAATATTATTTTCTCATATATCTTTGAGATGGCTGGTAGTACTTATATTGGGCGAAAAAGATTATTATATCGTTTTCATTTTCAGATTTATATATCGGTGTAACTTTGGCTAATTTACAACAGTCGGGGAAAATACAAGTAGTGTAAGCGGCGTTTATATATTTATTTAGTGGAGCTGTTATGTAATTTAGAACATATTTTACCAATTTAACTGAAATGTTATCAATACCTGTTACTGCATTATGATTCTAGCTTAAAATTACTTTGCTAATTTCATTTTCATCAATTGGAAGGTGGAATGGAACATTAATAGTATATCTTATATAGGTGAAATCAAATTTCGATGGGTTAAATTGCGTTGTGAGATTTCTTATATTGGTTACAAAATAATTGTTACAGTATTCTGCAATCTGATTTTCACTTGTTACCATATTATTCATTATAGTAATACAACTACGATTGCTTACTATACTTGGTTTATTAAATATTATTGCTTTGCATAGTTTCCATAACTCTTTGGGCTTTCCGATTTTTTTATTGATATAACTCCAATCTGCATCTCGTTTTAACTTTCTGATTTTAGTAGCTAGCAGTGCTTAGTGCACTTTATGCTTCGCCTTTAAATATAAATTATTTTTATGTTTGTTTTTTAATTTGAATATTTTTTCTCTATCCTTTATTAATTCTTGTACTTCTACTGTAAACCACGGTGGATTGACCTTTTTGTGTATTTTAATAACTGTACGCGTACAGTTATAGACAACAATTTTAAATTGTCCTGAAATTCGTTTGCTGAAGTTAGTAATCGGGTCCAAATTTGATCATGAAAAACTTTATTATAGTCCAAAACTTTTCAAATTAGGGCTTGATTAGTTCTGGGGATCGAAATCTGTGAGATTTGAAGAAACAGTCGCTTGTGATTTGAAAGTTTCGTTTCCACTACAATCAAAGTATAGTGATGTGTGAGCATGTCCGTTTTCATGTGGTCAATTATAGTATACTTACTCTGGTAGCATATTCTTTAGATAATTTTTTTAATAACATACGAAAAAATTAATTTATTGAATTTTTCTATGATCTATATAGGGCAATCACATTAATATTTCTTTCAACAAGTTTAATCCAAGTATCTGGCAAAAATTTTCATCTACTTCCAATATCTTTGAAGCTTTAATGTTAGATTTAATAAATATAGCCGTTCCCCCATAACCACCAGATCGGTTAGAGAAAAAGCTGTTATAATTATTAAAATTGAAAAACTTGTTTTCATCTTCTGATAGCCATATTTCAGTCAAGACTAAAAAATCAATACTACACTGTATGCAAGTCATTAATTCATCAATGTCAAGTAGCTTATTCCGTACACTTCTAGTATTTAAATAGATAATTCTTAAATCTGCTTTATCGACTATAATTTTGTTTTGATTGCATTTTGTACTGTAACTGACAGATTGCAAGCTAAGATTTTGATTAAGAGATTCGTATTCATCATTTTTCATAAAAGTTTTAAAAAAATAGTTTTTACGATAAGTTTTACGATATTTGTTTGAATTATTAATGTAATTAATATATCTTCCTTACTTTTGAAGTAAATTGATATATTTTCTTTGAAGTTTTCACCATATTAGATCTCACACCATTCCTAGACGCCAAAGATAGTTTTTGATATCGAGCGTTTCTTAAAGTTGTATCATTACGATTTTGGCAGACTCCATATTATAGCAGCATCTCCACTCAGTCACTTTGTTGCAAGCAATCTGCAGTACTTCTTGAACGCTTTGCCATTTATGCTATACTAATGGATACGATGTTTCAGAGGTGCAGTCTAATATCAACCTTTGATATATCAACCTTTGATTTGGTCATAGGCACCGACGAACTGTTATGTTGCTTGTTATGTTGAACCCTATACTGTATCAACCTCTTCATTGAATGTGCAACTCATATTTTCTGACAATCTTTCCCAGGTTGTTTCCAACAAGTTTTTTGAACATATTCTAATATGAACGTTTCAGCATATCGGGAAACCTTGTTTGAAGATTCCTCGCTATTATGTGCGCTTAGCGATTTGAAAGTTACGACTATCTACCGGTGATCACTTGAAGTCCAATCTTCTTTTACTGCCCAATCGGTTACTTTTCTCAACAACCTACAACTCACAAGTGTGACATCAATATTTGATTTACCATTGTGGCAAAGGGTGCTTGGCTGACCACTTTTATTTATAATGAAGACTCCTTTTGCAACAAACACTTCCACGTAGGTTCCTAGTCGTTTGTGTCTTAATTATGTCAAATTTTGGACTGCGAGCATATACAACTATCACTCTATTTCGAATCACTCGAAATTTCTAGCTTTATTCTGGGTTATCTCATCTTTTTCTTTATCACGATCTCAAATTGCGACGTGTTATCTTTTTCATATGCCTTCATTTAATCGAATCAGTGACTGTGCTGGCTGCAAACGCTACGTTTTCAAGTGCTCTTGCCAACACGTTTTTCAACAAGATTTTCTAAGTTGTAACTGGTATTCTTTGATGGTGTTGATGAAAAAATGCATGGGTGCATTACAGAAAGCACATCGTAAATTCACCTTTAAATGGTGGTGGTTTCAAGTTTTATTTCTGGTCAGCAGGAATTCATCCCTAGTCGTTTTATTGGGATGCAAAGATCTCGTAAGCATGAAGCTATTTGATTCTCGATGTTAATTCTTGCACCTAAGCATTGACTTTCGTCACGTTGGTGTGATCTGTTTTTCCAACTATTGAATTTGTTTTGTCATGAGAATCTCAAATTGTCCAACATTCTTATTTTGTTGTTGCATTTGTTGATCCAGGTTGAATTAAAACATATGTTTAGTTTCAGTTTAGCTGCAGAGTTTCGTTAGTACCTTAATGCTTACGATACCTTTTGGTTCTTTCTGGTATTTTGGAGGGGTCACATTTCCGGCGTGCTATTTCAATAGTATTGATACTATTTCTGGTTGTGGTAGTGATATTTGCACAATTTCACCTTATTTCATAGTCATACTTTGGACATCATTTGAAAAATATAGTCGCAAAGACATATAATTTATATCATATCTTGACCTGGTCCTTTTCGCATTCCAATGACTTAACATATCTTAAACCAAGATTACCTTGAAAAAGATAAACATTTATTTGTATTTCTTTATTTGAAATTAATTATTTTTTCATTTATTTTTCATTCGTAAGAATTAGTGCTTAAAAAGCGCTAATGATATTATCAAGTTAAGTGCTCGGAAAGTCATCAGATTGAGCATTGGTTTTAAAATCATGTTATGAAAAAATGTACGAATACCAAGTAAATACCGAAGAGTAAACACCAAGAATACCGAATATCATAGCATAATAACAGATCATTTCATGGTTCGACCGCTCTTAATGGAAAACCTGTAGAAATTATTATAAATTTTAATTATAGATTTTACATAGCAATGGTGTTTGCAAACCACATAAACGATATTATAACGGTCAATTTATTTAATTGAAATTTGATACTTTTCGCTTAATTGCAGAATCAATTTAAGTATCGCACAAAACGTCATATAAATATTAAACATTTTGAACGTAACCATATTTACATAGCTTTAAAATTCTTTAGGTCTTAAGAAAAGAAAAAAAAATTTAAAAAACTTTGTTGACTATACCTTTCGTGTGACTTAATTGGTAATAAGTTAACATTTTATTACTAACATCATTTCGTAAAATGATCGTTAAAAAGTTTATTACAATTAGTATTAAACGACCATTACTTAAGCATTTTATCGGTAAGTTCATGGCTATGTGAAAATTGTTTGGCCGTAATAAATATTTTATCGAAATACTGAGAGTAATATGACAACTTTTGTTTAGTGAATTCGAGTGTTTAGTGATCGCTTATTCGAGTGTACCTCTAAATTGATGCTTTCCTCTCAGAAATCACTGTACCATCTGTTTAGGATCGGGTTACAACACGTGACTGAGCTAGCGTACTTAATGGACGACAACAGGACTTTTCATCAAATTCCTGATGTGGTCGTGGTTGAAAAGGACCATTCAGTTACACAGATATTACACAGATATCATCTGCATATGGCAGGACCTCGTTGGGCTTACGGTACAAGATGTTGTTCTGAGGTGTTTTGATTTTACGAATGATAAATTCTATGTTAAATTAAGGAGTATCGGGAACAGAGCACCTTCTTGCCACATACCAAAGTTAATTGCAAAGATCAGGATTGTGGTTCTTCTTAACTGTAACACAGATAGACTGTCTTTATCTTCAGGTTGGCTTACATCAGGGCGCAAATGATTAGCAGGTTAGCTATAGTCGCATCAAACGTAGCTTACACATACTCAACTGCTTTGAAATCCAAAACTTTTTTTCGCCTAGGGCCCAAAGAGAAAATCAATACCAACATTGCTGAGGCCATCATCTCTACTGTAAAGCAACGTGTAGCCTTGGGACACATAGCCTTCATTTTTTGACCATCAAGCTTCTTGGAAAGAATCGAGTTCCGAGCTATACTCTTTCATTGTTGATATAGTACCATCAACCGGGCCTGGTTTTCTTAGGTAATGCACATGCTCCGATCCTAAACGGCGTGTCTGTTAAACTGAGCGGAGGCTTGGTTAAATTTTGGTATGATATCCTTTATTTTTGTTGATAATTTTAACAAATAGATTTTTTAAGGTTGCGGGTACTTAGCCTGGCGATCGAAACATTGTATAATCGCCTCCTACTGCACCTACAACGAGCCAAACATGATGTGGTGGAATGCCCTCAACCAGAAGGGCCCAATGGTATAAATTTAGTTATTAAAGAATCCGCTTGACACTCATAGCCAAACTTGAATTATGCTTTAGGGTTCATATATTAGTTGATTGCCCAGGTTTGCACATAAAATGCATACAACTCTATAACGACGGCGGAATGTTGTATCGTTATTTTCATTATTCAGAATTGGATGTTGTGCAAAGCAAAGCTCAGTTTCGATCTGATGAGGAATTGTTAAAAATTAATTGTCATCTCATCAGACCATGGCGACCGAATGCTATGTGTAAATGCTATTTTACGATCTATATATAATTATGTACAGTATGTATATAATTCGTCATATAATTCGCTAACGCTACATGTACATAATTATGTACATGTAGCGTTAGCGAATTATATGAATGTGCACGAAATATCTAAATAATTGTTTTTTGTATGGTAAAGAAGAAGGACCAAGATAAGAGACCGTGTGGGGACTATCGAAGATTAAACACAGTCACAGTGTCTGATCGCTATCCGATACCCCACATTCAAAATTTCTCTATGCATCTAAACTATCTTTACAAAGATAGATCTCATCAGAGCTTATGACTTAATTCTTGTAGCGCCTGAAGATGTTCATAAGAAGGCAATCACGACACCATTTGGCCTCTTTGAATTCACTCGAATGCCATTTGGACTAGACAATTCTGCACAAACATTTCAGCGCTTTATTAATGAGATAGTCCAAGATCTAGACTTCGTTTTTGTCTATATCGACAACATACTTGTGGCATTGAAAAACGAGGAAACACACAAACTGCATCTAGAAGAACTTCCCCAGCGTCTTGCATAGTTTGATGTACGAATCAAGAGCTCGAAATGCATTTTTGGCGCAAACACTCTTGATTTCTTAAGCCACAGAGTAACTCCTAATGGTATTTTGCCGTCCGAAGAACGTATTTACTCCATTAGAAAGTTCCCAACCCCAACGTTAATCAAACGAATTCAGCAGTTTATCGGCATGGTCAACTATTACCACCGATTTATACGAAAACTCGCTGAAACACTCGCGCCAATTCATTCCCACTTAGCAGCTTTGCTCAAAAAGCCCAAAACACCAAAGACTTTCTCTTGTCCTTTAGAATGCGAACACACGTTCATGCATATCAAAGATGAAAATGTTACATTATTGGCTCATCCTCTGACCGACTCGAAGCATAGCATCACAACTGATGCATCGAACACGACCGTCGGAGCAGTTCTACAACAGCTCAATAACAAATGTTAGGAGCCACTGGGATTTTTCTCCAAGCTGAAAAATATTCAGCATTCGATCGGAAATTACTCGCGAATTATCTATCGATCAAGCACTTCAGATATTTCATCGAAGGTCGGGAATTCAATATTTTTACCGACCACAAACCTCTGACTAGAGCAATCCAGTCCAAAACTGAACGTAATCCAAGACAATCCTGTCACTTGGATTATATCAGCCAATTTACTACGGATATTCAGCATGTTCATGGGAAAGACAACGTTGTCGCTGAAACACTTTCATGCACAACTGAATCGGAAACTGCGGAAGTCTAAATCCACTTCGACTTACAAACGAAGCACAAAAAGCAGACTTAGAACTTCAGAATTTATTTTCTGGTTCCGGACGTCACGCTAGTTCCACCACGAAACTAGAGCTTTTTAAACTTCCAGGTATGCAAAGATACTGCAAAACATTGACGGACACTAATCGCCCATACATCGCAGAGCCTCTACGCCGCAACGTTTTTGATACTCTGCACAATCTTTCCCACCCAGGTATCCGTGCTATACGTAAATTGATTAATACTCGATATTTTTAGCCCAGCATAAACAAAAACGTAACCCAATGGGCGCAATCCTGTTTAAACTGCCAACGATCGAAAGTGCAAAGGCATTCAAAATCGCCTTTCGGGCAATTCTACATTCCACCAGGTCGATTCGAACATATTCACTTGGATATCGTAGGACCACTTCCACCATCCAAAGGATATTCTTATATTCTAACTTGTTTCGATCGATTCACTCGCTGGCCGGAAGCTTATTGCATGACCGATATGACTGCTACAACCATCGCAACGACGTTTGTACACAATTACGTTTCCCGATTCGGTGTTCCTAGCAATATCACTACCGATCAAGGAACGCAATTTGGATTTAAATTATTCACAGAGTTAACGAAACTCTTAGGCTCACATCGAATACGAACAACATCGTATCATCCTCAGGCAAACGGCTTGGTTGAACGCTCTTCCATAGAAAGCTTAAAACTGCTCTCAAAGCCAGAGGCAATACCGTTAATTGGAGCTCGGAAATACCAATCGTCTTACTTGGAATCCGAGCTACCGTGAAAGAAGATATAATGTGCTCACCAGCTGGATTGGTTTACGGACAAACCATCAAACTGCCTGGTGAGTTCTTTGCCGAAAATCCTCTTTCGCTGTTACCCACACAAGAAACGGTAGTCGACCAGCTGCGCACCACAATGCAAGATATAATTCCAGCGCCAACTCGTCAATCCAAGCAAAGTGACATATTTGTCCCTAAGGCATTGGGCAACTGTGACTTTGTTTTCGTGAGGGTTGATAAAGTTCGAAATGGTTTACAACCCCGTATGAAGGCCCATACAAAGTATGGGCCTTCATACGGGGTGAAGGGGATGGGTAAAACCATATAAATAAAACCGTATAAATATACGGTTTATGTGTGGAAAATAAAATTTGGAATATTGCATTCCAATATTGGTGACTCCGACGTGATAGTTGACTCAAAAACAACACTATTATTACTTTGATGAGGGTCCTTTTCAAAATGTCATAATGTCATGGTTTTTCTCCAAAGAAACTTTGTTTCGTATCTGGTTACTGCAAATATAACTGCTTTAGGATACTCTTCAGTATCTTTGAAAAAATATTTGGATTTTTGAAGTATCAACCGAATAGCTCTCAATTGATAGTTTTAAATATTTTCTCAATCTAATAAACCAGTAATGTCTAAAAAGTCAAAAATTTAGAAGACGTTAGTATAGTATCTTAAACGTTTCTGACACCACTAATAGATGGCACTAAGGTGTTTAGTTAAAATTGGGTAAAAATCAAAAGTACTAAACAATGAGGCATGCTTATAGTTCAATCCTTGCCGCTATTTTCGTAGCAGCACTGCCGCGTTTGGGTATTGCCAAACATTATCGTTATTGTTTGTGTACAAATTTGATATATATATATATATATATATATATATATATATATATATATATATATATATATAATTTTATGTAGGAAAATACAAAAAATAAATATATTTATATATATATATATATAAATATATATATATATATATATATATATATATATATATATATATATATATATATATATATATATATAATATTTAATATTTTAAAGCTATATGTATTGTAACTTAAGATTTACTTAAAATTTTTGATTTTATACTCGCAATAACGATTTTATAAAAGATTTATAAGTATCGTTGAGAATTTCAAAGTTCTGTCGCACCAGTTCAAAAATGTTCATGTAATTTTTGAACATACGTTATATAACTATGAGAATTAAATCAGAGCTACAAAATAAAATTAAACTAATCTTCTTTAGGTAAAGCTTATGGCAAAATTTGGTGGTTTAGGAGTAATTGTATAAGTAACGATAAACCTTACCATGTACTGGAACGCTTACAAGTCGAAAATTTATCTAAATTTATGAAATGATTGAGGAAGTCAAATTAAACAAGCCCTGTACGGACACGTTATAAAGTTGGCACAATTCTGAAGATGGTAGAAATTTAGAAGAAATATCGATTGATGACATAATGTTTGCACAAGACACACATGATTAAGAACAGAATATATCCTTAATTTAATTATTAATTTCGGGTTAATTTCTTCCCCGGAATCTTGCCGAAAAACTATTTAAATAAACGTTTCTTTACTATCATTATTGCAGAGATTATACCGGACTCGCTACTAAATTTAAAGTCATTTAATTGTACCACTTTTAAAGATCAAAGGGGAAGTGTCCCTTTTAAGTTCTTAACGATCATGGGAAATAAAAAATATTTTTATTATAAAATGTAGCTTCATTTTAAAGTTCCATTAAGTGGAATTTAATATCGAATTTTATGAATATTTTTTCCGAGAACTCAACAAAAAACAAGATCTTACCATTTAACGTATATTGTGAATAAGTAAACCTATTTTATATTTAAGGCAAACATTTTATGCTTGCAAATACTCGTATTACTGCTTAAATTGCTTTAACGACAAAGTATTAATACCCATCCTACGCTATAGCCATCTACGAATGAGAATTGAACTAACACAAAATAAAATCATATAGCATGCCCCATTAATCATAATCATCGACCACCATTCGTGGACTCTGATGACATTCGTATTGTCATTTACCTTTTAGGGTAAATTATGGCCTTTTAGGGGCTATACTAAGTTAAAATGGATTGGTCTTCTATCATTTTGTATTATCACGCTACAATGTTTACACTGTTGCGGCTTACCAACTAAACAACTGTGGTATAGAGACCGCAAACGTTAGGACAAGCTCAACAGAATATTTAAACACGATTCAGCATTTTTATACTTTATTTTCAAAATTGATTGTATATAAGATAAAAATAATTAGTGTACAAGTTTTGTCATGTCGGCAGTAATTTTTATATATTAACAGTAATTGTTTTTCTTTATAATTAGCTTGGCCCCACCAGTGGTAACTTTGTTTTTTATAAACACTCACTTCCAATCATTACTTGAAATTGTTCAACCGCATCTCTAAAGAGAGTCCTTTAAACCACTTGTTACGAATTATCTGTCAAATTTGTAAAGGTTGTCAGTCCAACGAACGCTTGTTTACACACAATTTGGTAACAAATGCAAAAGCCAGAAGCAGCAACAACCGCCTTAACTATCACCACCAAACGCATAAATTTTATAAATGTCAAAATTAGTAAAGTTCGATGATGTCGTGAAACTCGGGAAGCACTTTATTTTGAAAAAAAGAGAATTATGTACGTCCCTATCGTAAAAATTTCTTAAATTCCGAAAAAACGTGACAAAAAAAATTCAAAATTCACAAAATACGTGTTCGTTCAAAAATTCAGTAAATACGTAGCAGTTAGGCCAATAAATTAAAATGGTTAAATGTTGGACATAAGTCAAAAATTTGTTAAATCTTGATATTAGGTAATCTCAGCCCATTAATATTTTGTAAAGTTCGTTATTTTAAATCATTAATTATTGTTCAATAAAAATTTAAAATAAAATTCGAGTTGATGGCAAATCAATTTTAAGTTTAAATTATCAAAACTGATTGTCCACTTTAAACCAAATTGATTGTATGCATTCTCGTTCAATAAACCCAAACAAACTCTGTTCAGCCCCCATCTATAAACATTTGATAAATTGAAAAAAAAAATTCAAAAATCAATTACGCATATACACAACAATTTTCCACATGAAAAATTAATCATTTTGAAAATTAATTCTAAATTTTAGGCGATTTTCATTTATCTTTTTTTTTTTTTTTTTTTTTTATTCCAGGAAACGATGTCATGCGAACATGTGATATCCTAAAGATAAATGATTGTAAAACGGCAAATGGTGTTAAATATTGTTATTGTGCTACAGATTTATGTAATGGAAAAATGATGGAAAAAAAATCGCCAATGCATCGAGAATTACATAAAAAATTTATTCAAAATTCGGACGATGAAGATTTTATGGAATCGTCTGGTATGAGTGAAACTAGCTTGTTACATTTAAATGAAGAAGAAGATGATGATGAGCATGGAGGTGCTGATGAATCGCATCATGATAGTGGTGGCCGCAATTTGAACGATGATTTTCATACAGAAAATATAAATCATATCGATTTATGGACAACACTAGCCACGATTACAACAAATGATAATCATAACTATCAACTGACAACAACGGAAAGTAGTAGTATGGCAAATTTAACAGGAACAAAATCAGGATCGACGTCACTTCTATTGACTGGTCATAATTTTAATTTATTTATATTTTTAATCTATTTAATTATAAATTAATTTTATTTTAAATATTAGTTTTTAATAGTTTGGCTATTTTAGAATATTTTTTTAGGTAGTCTTGGCAAATAGTTTAGTACTATATACATTCTAAAATGATCATAACGTATACATAGAGCGCAATCGGGTAGTGTATAAATACTCAAAAAAGTGATCATAAATTTACCAAAAAAAAAAACGTTATACATAGTTTATGATAATTATAAATGATTGATTGGTCAATGGGAAGATTATTGCATATGACAAAAACGTCTAATAATGTAATGGTTTTATGGCGTTTGGACAGCGGTAACAAATTAAATTTGATTTTAATACCTCATACTGATGCTATAGAATGATGCTATTCACCACTTGTTTTTTGAGACTTATGATGTGTGCCTCATGCCTAAAAATAACTGCATTGGTAAAAAAAATTAACTTTTTAATATGTTTGTAGTTTCCGGTTGATAGAATCGTTTACAGGTTTCTCTCATATTGGGCACACCTGGTGAGTTAAATTCGCTTTTAGCCATTCATATTCTTGTTCTTTTAAATATAATGGCCCTATACTAACCACAACGTATCACATTTTATAGCCCGCACATGGCGCGACTATATCAACCACCTTCTGTTTAATAATGTATCCTTTTGGAAGTGACCGAATAGCTTGTAATTATTGTTTTGTCCCTTCGAGAAAATAGCAAGATCGCTAATTTCACAGAATGTATGTGGAGTTGAAACATCATTCACTCTTGTGATGTGTAGCATCTCCCGACTTGGATATTTTTTAACTCCTTGAGTA
Source organism: Tipula confusa (assembly GCA_963556175.1). Taxonomy (NCBI): domain Eukaryota; kingdom Metazoa; phylum Arthropoda; class Insecta; order Diptera; family Tipulidae; genus Tipula; species Tipula confusa. The sequence goes on along the minus strand of OY744476.1, from coordinate 134,517,550 downwards.
AACGGAAAAATTATGCCAATAAATCCCAATCTTTGTTTGAGCGCCACACTTTATATTTTAAAGTGAATAACCAACAAACGAATGTAGCCTTTAGGGTCATAATGCTCATTACAAATCTCGATAGTTCGCGTTTGTTATAGGTTCTCTTGTTGCTTCGAATACTTCCGAGTTAAGTATGGATGTTCGTCTGCATTATAGGAGCCCACCGTTGACCAAAGACTTTCTCGATACCCAAATTCTTTTGTTTTCAACCAATGCTCAACAATGATTTATTCTGCTCGTGCGGACACAATTTCCAGTTCATTTATAAGTAGGTATACATGACGTATAAGAGATATTTGAATCAAATTGTACTAACAGAATTAGCCACAGAATTTATTAATTAAAATCGCGCCGTGAACAGTCAATCATATAAAAACATAAAACATAAAATTGCATCATCGGTACGTGAATATTTAAGTGTCACATAGATCTATTTTTATAAAAAGGAGTTATTCCTACTATTTCGACTGGGCTTTTTCGAACCTTTAATCAAAATTGTCTATAACTTTTCTATACACTAAAAACCATAAAAACGTGCTTACACTGCAATGAGTAGTCTGTAAAATTCGTTAAGCCGAATGGTTTACGTTTATCTTCTTTCTTTGTTTGTTATTGTTACTAGGACCTCAGATCAAATTAAAAAAAAGAACATATTGGTTCACTTAACCTAAAAATTTAAATATATAGGATAAATATGATAGAGAAAGTTTGGAATTAAATTCATTGTAACCGGAGATGGGCAGAAAAGCACGTAGCAATTAAAAGTTATAACTTCAACATGCAATGGAAAAAGATCGTAACTCTCACGAAATCGAAAGCTAAATAACGAAACGTGGACAACCTTAATCCTATTTTAAAATAAGCAATCGGGTAAAAATATATAAAATCTACAAGTCTAAGACCATCTTTTCAAGGTACTAAGGTACCAAAAATAAGTTCAAATGAGAAACTTGTGAAAAAGGCGATGACCAACAAAATTATACAAAGCACCGAAGAAAGCAAACACACGGATGATGAACTGCAGAAGGCGTAGTGCTTAATAGCCACTATTATTCGATAAAATGTTTCCTTCATTTTGGTTCTTTGACAGTTCGGTGACAAACAATTTGCTGATTAAATTTTACATATGGCCCTTTGAACCGGAATCAAGAATATTTACGAAGTTGTAAGCGAACTGACGTTAGCTCAGAAGAGCTAAGTTGAGGAAAATTATTACTATGCGGTAGCTAGTATAAACAAAATGTTGGACACTTTAACATCACAGTTACAAACTTTATCGAGACCATGCAAAAGTGCAAGCGGTTAGACGAGAATGTGGCTTTTTAGAAAGTTTATCGGTATGTTCTGCCGATAAAATGACCAAAGGTAGCTAACATCAGTGTTTTCTACTTCATAACTAAATCATAAAACTTTTGAGTACCACCTTTGAGAGTGGTTTTCGACGCCTCGGCTAAGACAAGCAGCGTATATTCTATGAACGATATTCTGTTTGGTGGTTTCGTAAATTGCGCCAGTATCAAATAGTATTTGCGGGAGACATCGATAAAAATTGTATTAGCAAATACTGGTCGTGTCAAAAAGCTAGAAATACCAGAAGATGTTTTGTTAAACCTAAACCAAGGTATATATATAGACTGTAGATATCCAATGTTTTGTCTCTAAAGAGATATTTTAAACCACTTACGTTACAAATTGTGTGAGCACGTTGCGCGACGAACGTTTATTTACACACAATACGGCCATGAAAAAATACATTGTATGGCTCTATAAATGTTCTTGTCATTAGACGAACCTCATACCTTATATGGCAAAGAGCTGTTGAAAAATTGATGGAACGACATTAAAGCTTTTAACGAGGTGGAAGTCCCTATTATTATATTTTTCCACCTTTGTAATCACTTTCCTTTAAGACGAAAACTTCCCGCGTAAATCTCCCCCCTAATTCGTATTCGGGTATATCAACTTCGGGTAAACTTTGCAGCTTTGCTAGGTTAGCAACTAAGAACGGCCCCTCGAATAATTTGATAAGTCTGAAGTATCGAGGCTTACCCGTTTCCTTAAGATGATTGTTGACTCTTGCCTAAGGTAGCAGAGATGCAACGGGGTCGTTATTATGACCATCTATGAGTGCTTAATTTAGTGTTGCTCATACCGGTCTTCTTTGTACCCATACGAACAGCGATACTCGTCTCTTTTAATTTTCAAGTGGAAGTGATACCCATATCTAAAAATGTTCGGTTCCTTTATTAGATTTTTTAATTATTATAGGCATTTGAAATTTTAAATAAAAAACAGGCTGAATAGTAGGTTACCAGTTACGGGCACTATTTGTGCATAGCAACTTTGCAATTGATATCACTTTGAGTTTTTTTAATATTAAATCACGAGCAAGCACCAGATACTAACAGCTGACAAATTAACAAAAGCACAATAAGATCAAAAATAAATGAATACTTTATTCAGATACGGGTGGTTACTGGTCCCAAAAGTACCCGCCCCGACGTAGAGATGGCGGTTATTGTATGAAAAAAATAACAATGGTAGAAAATACCAAACTTATAACGCTTAAGTTTGAAGTTTGACGTAATGGTGAAAAAAATCACACAAAAAGTAAGCCAAAAAGGAGACTATGTAGAGAAATAAAAATATATTTTCAAATTTTTTGCGTTCAATTTGTCAGGTCTGTAGTTCTAGTATCAACCTCGTACTTCCTCCGTAATTTTTGGCGCAAGTTGATATACTGTCTAGTTTCAATCATAATAATGATAAAAACTATAGTAAATCTTCATCGGTTTTGCAACATATTTTTAACTACTAATCCAAATACCGCTTCGTAGAACACTTAAATATTCACGTGACGTCGTGTTTGTAGTTTGTAGATTAAGAAAAATAAAATTAAATTAAGATTAAAATATATTAGAAATAAATTTAAAAAAATTGATCGCATCTAGTCAATTAAATTAACACATTTAGTAAGTATTAAATATGTATCAGCCCCTTGTCACAAACGAAAATAAAATTAAATTTCTGAACAAATCTTTTAAGAAACCTCTGGGTAATAATGAGCTTATAAAAAATATTCACTTTTGCATTTTTAAAAGATTTAATAAATTATCACGATTTTTTTAAATAAATTTTAAATTTAACAATAAATTATATATACATAAATGTATACAACATAAATTATTTATTAATTATTAATATTATTGTAAATACGAATTAAGAATTTTTTTGGTAAATCTTAAAAATTTATTCCTGTGTAAATAAATTAGAATTAGTTTAGATTTTACCTATTTCAAGTGATTTAAAAAATTAAAATTAAAAAAAAAAAATTGTTATCCGCAAATTTATTTATTTATTATGTATTTACTGAACGACTAAACAGAGTCGAAAAACAAATTTTATAAGGTTAACAGTTTAAATAAATACAAGATTTAACAAATTGAATACCACGATAAAAAATTTATGGTATTTAGATTTCTATTTTAATAACGTAATTTTGGAGTGAAACAAGTTTTTTTTTTTTAAGAAAACCAAAATATCATTAGATCATTCAAAAATGAGTTATTTATATATATAAAGTTATTTCGATAAAAATTAGAATCTCGAAAAGAATCCCCGAATTAAATGCCAATATAAATAAATAAATAATCGACGTCTTAAAGACAAATTTCTTCATTATATTTTAATAATCACGAGATAAAGCACAAAATACATAACGTTCGTCACCTAAACAAAACTATAAATCTCAATTATAACATTTAAATAAAATTTTAAGAAAAAAAAATCATTCCATAGTTTTAAAAATAATTAATTTATAAAAAATAATAATTAAATATAATAAAATAGTTATAAATAAAAAACAAAAACTAAATACTGATATTAGTAAAAATAAAAAAATATTGCACACAAAAATTTTAGAAAACTATATATACCACCCTTCTAAATAGAATTGAAAAAAAAAATTAATAATTACCGTGAAATAATTGTAATTTATTATAAATATAATTAGAAATTAAACCCAATTAAAATTTATTTAAAAAAAACCCTGACTGATTATTTTCTTCTTTTTTTTTTTGTTGCATAAATTTAATTTAATTATATATTACAATTTACTATATACTATATTTAGAAATAACATAAAAATGAATGTAATTAATTTGTATAATTTGCAAAATAATTAAACAATAATAATAAATATAATTCGATTTGAGTATTATTCACTGATGCAAAGATGTTATAAGGTTAAAATGTAAGTTTAACTTTTTTAAATAGGTTTTGGTTATATGTTCAAGATTTTTCACGTTCGTGGCCATTATCGTCCCGGCCATAACAAATTGTTTGAATTAAAATTATTTGTTTAATTAATAATAATAAAACGAGTTTTACAGGGCATTGCTCCATCGGTTTCTATCCCGAGCTTCACATTGTTCTAGACAATAACTTTGATATCTTGCGGCAACATCAATTTATGCGCTGTGATGATCTAGAGAAAATTTATAGGCAAATGTGGGTTGAAGAAGAAAATCGAAAGTATCAAAATATTGTATGGCGAGAAGATCTAAAACAGCCACCCATAAGATGTCAATTAAAATCTCTCACTTATGGCACAGAGTCAGCATTGTTGCTATCCACACCCTGTTTCAAGGAAATTGAAAACCAATTGCAATCCAGCCGCATGAATGATGCAATGGGGAACCGCTCAGAACTGGACATTTTAAAACTGAATATTTCAAAATAGGATTTAACAAAACGAGATATGGTACAAAACTGGATATTTCAAAATTGGATATTTCAATATGAGATAAGGTACAAAACGAGATATGGTACAAAACTGGATATTTTAAACAGGATATTTTGACATGTGATTTAAACTTAAAATGATTTTTTAGGAAAGTTCTGGAATATGGCCAAATAGGGAGGAACTCGGCGAGTTTTTAACCGATTTTGATGAAATTCGATCCGTAGGAAGAAATTGGGATTTTAAAATGATTTTTTGGAAAAGTTCTGGAATATGGGCAATTAGGAAGGATCTCGGTGATTTCTTAACCGATTATGATGAAATTCGATATGTAGGATGAAAATGGGATTTTAAAATGATTTGTTGGGAAAGTTCTGAAATAAGGCCAGTAAGGTTCCATACTTGAATATTTCTAAGGAGAGAAACAGAATTTTCCTTCACTTAATGTTTTTTTCTTTAATTGTATAATTAACTTTGATTTTAAAACCTTTTTTGGGAAAACCTCTGGAATATGGCCAATAAGGTTTCATACTTGAATAATTTTAAGCAGAGGGATAGAATTTTCCTTGACTTAATGGTTTTTTCTCATCTTATTAAAATAATCATTGACTTGATCGAGTTTACTGTCAGTAAAATTTATCTTCATCTATTTTTTATTCTTCTACTTAATATAACTTTTCTTCACTTTAGAGAATCTATGTGAGAAAAATTAATTAATTTTCATCAACATTTTCATCCTACATATCCAATTTCATCATAATCGGTTAAAAACTCACCGAGTTCCTTCCTAATTGGCCATATTCCAGAACTTACCCAAAAAATCATTTTTTAAAATCCCATTCCCATCCTACATATAAAATTTCATCATAATCGGTTAAGAACTCGCCGAGTTCCTTGCTAATTTCCTAATTGCCATATTCCAGAACTTTCCTAAAAAATTAAATCCCATTTTCCTCCTACGTATCGAATTTCATCATAATCGGTTAAGAACTCGCCGAGTTCCTATCTAATTGCCATATTCCAGAACTTTCCTAAAAAATCATTTTAAGTTTTCACATGTCGAAATATCCTGTTTTGAATTATTCAGTTTTGTACCATATTTCGTTTTGTACCTTATCTGGTTTTGAAATATCCAGTTTTGGATTATCCTGTTTCGTCAAATCCAGTTGTAAAATATCCAGTTTCGACCGGTACCCGATACAATGACAGGGGCTAATTCTATTTTTTTCTTTTATCTCTAATTTCGGAGCATAGGACGTCTACTAGACTGGACCATCTAACAGTGTTGGACGCTTTTGGTTTAATTTCCTTCCATGATTCCCCGTATTGTTTCACTTCTGCTGGCATCGGACTTTTCCATGTTACAGGTGGTCGTCCAACTTTGTTCTTTCCTTGCGGATTCCATTCGTGTTTCATAATTTCGGCCTTAATGACTGTATGCTTTGTTTGCCTTAGAAGATCAACATTTGTAATTTTGTTGGGCCAGAAGCACCTCAGTATTCTCTTAAGATATTTGTTTACACACACCTGTAGCCTGCTATTGATTTTTTGCGTATGCTTCTAGGTTTCACAGCCATAGAGCAACATCTCTTCCACACATGAATTGAAACATAAGAATTGAACACTCTTAACTTCGTGTTGCGCGATAGAACAGATGAGTTCCAGACTTTGTGTAGCGTGGTGTACGTTGTTCTAACTTTGTTGATCCAATTATTGACGTCTTCATCTGTTCCACCCAGTTTTGATATGATTTTGACGTTTTTAATATGTATTGATATGATCAGTGCAACTTCGTCCTGGTCTGAAGCCAGCTTGCTTGTTCCTAAGTTTCGAGTTAACTGTCGGTAAAATTCTGTTCAGAATGATCATTGTCAAGTATCGTTATACTTTTGTTGAGGGATATAACCCGCTAATTTTTGCATTCTCTCAGGTCACCTTTTTTGGGAATCGTTATGGTCAAGCTTTTTTTCATTTTCGCTTTATATTTTAACGGAATGCCATACTTCTGTTATTTTTTTTTTGTTTCTGAACTCTGCAATCTGTTCTGGGGCCGACGCTCTCCCAACTCTTTCGCAGTTAATTTTTTTTAACGTCCTACCTTACGCCGTCACCAGCCAAATTGAGGACGAACGAATACAGGTTCGATTTTAAATCCATCTGCACATTGCATTGCTCCAGCCAGCCTGCACTGACATGGACGATGGTTCAGCCCATGGATTCTGCACTCCAACAAGGGGTCATAGTTGTGTTCATCGTCATCACCGATCGAAATCAGGTGATGAAAAATCCCTTTTGCAACCCTCCCCCGTTGGGATTCGAATCCGGTACCTCCCGTCCCAAACACCGCAGCTTTAACCACTGCGCCAATTGCTCGGTGCTTCTGTTATTATTGGTGTTAAAGCACTTGCAGTTGTGGATATGTCCCCTTTGAAAATTTCAGCTGGTGTTGTTCGTTCCAGAAGCCTTGTTATTTTTATTTTAGCAATAACACTAATTTCCCGCTTCGTTGGTCGATGGGAATTGCCAGTTTCGTTAATGACGCGAGGTGTTAATTCAAAGATTTGTGTATTGATGGTGGTGTTCTCTCCGAAATATTCCTTCAATGTGCTTCATCTGTTGTTAAGATTTGACCATAGATTCACGCCTTACTGGTGGTATATTGGTGAAATGTTCAGTGGTCCGTCGTACACATTGATGTAGCGCATCATGTTCCGGGTAGCTGCAGCCTTTTGTGCTGCCTTGTTTCCAGTGTATTGTTTACGATCATTCCTTCCTATTTTCTTGATTTCACGTGCCGTATTCTCGTATTAACGTTTCAGTACTGACGTGTTTGTGTTTGCCATATTTGCAACTTGAGTTATCGGAGTTTGAGTGCTTCGCAGAATTTGTTTTTTGTATCGACATCTTTTAATCTGTCGGCATTAAATTGTCTTACAATTCGACTTTTGGTAGGCTTTACAGCAGGCTTTATTTGGAACTGTGATATTACCACAGGAGGTCACAGTGGATGTCTATACCTTTCATTGACCTGACATCTTGTAATGACGTGAGAAACTTCTTGTTGATCATTACGTGATCTATTTGGTTCCTTGTTCTACCATCAGGTGATGTCCATGTGTATTTGTGTATATTTTTGTGTGGATATCTACTGCCTCCTATGAACAGCTGGTTTGTGACGCAGAAGTCGATGAATCGTTCTTTATTATTATTACGCACAGTCAAAGGCTGTGGCTTATAGTTGTTCGTAGAAGTCATCTTAGGTTACTTCAGCTGGAATCTTGATACGATTATTCCTTGTTGGCTGTTGTTAATAAGCCCATGCCTTGTTCATGTGTATCACATCTCGTCCATAGGTAATTTTCTTTACGTTGTTTACATCACCACTGTATTTCCGTCTGACTTCACTGATTCCGAGATTTCTATTTTGTAACGTTTCATTTTTTTCGCTAATTCTGCTAGCATTGATGCTTCTGTTATGGTTCCGACGTTCCATTTTCCCATTCGTGTTCGTGTTCGATAGCTGAGGATCGATATTTGTGTTTGTCGGTGTGTGTTATTCTTCTAGTATTTGTTTATGTAATCATTTTTGTTGGGTATAGCGTAAAAGGCATGCCACAGGGGACGGTTCGTTCAACTCCAATTTTGTACTTTCTTTTATGATGAATCCCAAGCGGTCATCCAAATTTGTACTAACCCAAGTAATGGTTGCTAGAAGTTGGTGGTGAAGTTTATTTTATCTATCTCTGCCACTCGCCCCAATGATCAAATTCAACACATGAGATAAAAGAGCTAGCAAAATCAATAACAACAGCACTAAGATTAATGATTGATCCTACACCATCCATAACGGCCAAAATTGAGCGAGCAGTTCCTACAAAGAGAACATTACTGTCTGATGCTAAACGGCAATTTGATCCACTTGACTGGTTGTCTTTTATATTAATTCGATCCAATCACACAAAACACATCGCTGGAAGCTAGAAGAGATTTGTTTGAGATGTTCAATATCTTGATTGCCATCTTGATTGGCAATCAAGATGACGTGAATTAGAAGGTAACGTGAGTCTACATGCAAATGCTACCGTCTCTGTAATGTTATTACTACATTTTTACTCTATAACAGAAACCTGGCTGAATGTTCATTTTAATTCTGACAAATATTTTCCACCGTGTTACTCTGTATTTTGCCGTGATCGAGACTCGGATAATATCAAACTCATCAAAGGAGGCGTCACCATTGCTGTTAAAAATGGACTGGTTTTTAAGCTAGTTAATGTAAAATGTCAAAGTGGCAAATCAATTATAGTCAAAGTCAAATATAGCTCCTTTTGGATTATTGTTGTTGCCGTGTAAATGCTGTTTAGTAGTCATGCTGATATTTACAAAGAATTTATGCATCTTTGATCATCAAGTGATATGCTATTGTTTGCAGGAGATTTTAATCTTCTTCCAATAAGTTTTTGGTCTTCAGCGAATGACGAGTTTAGAACTATGTATTAAATAACTTTTTGGCAGTATTTTGGACCTGATTTTTTATTCACTTGAATTCTTTGACGTAGCGTCTTGTTCGGATTTAGACGGACATATTAGTATTTACCGCACGCTACTTTTAATAAAAGTTTTGCATAGTGATTTTGTTAATTTTGGTTACGACGATTTTAAATATAATTTTGGCAAAACCGATGTTCCAATACTGAGCAACTTTCTTGATAGTGTTGATTGGACAATACTATTACAAGATCTGAATGTTCGTTAGTGATCGCGATGTTTTATAAAAACGTTCGGAGTGGTTTTGAATTATTTGTTCCGAAAAAATATGTAGAAAATAATTATGCTGAACCATGGTTCAATCGACGCTTAACGAATATTTTTACCCGTAAGTATGAGCTTTCAAGAAATGTAAGCGCTCAGGGGATAGTTTCGACAAAGATAAATACAGTGCGTTATGTAGAGCTCAAATATCTTTATAAAATTTATATTATACAGGTTCATAAATATTAGGGATAGATTGCTGGGGACCGTTTAGAGTGCAACCTGTTCGTCGAAGAAGGCAGTTTTCCATGAAGGTATACGTCTACGTATTTGGGTTTGGGTACAAAGGCTGTGCATTTTGAGACGGAGTGTAATCTGACAATTGAACGCTTCGTCGTCGCTCTAAGTAGTCTAACATCACGGATAGGAAATTGTCGTACTATGGGCATCACACATGGTGGTATTTGGAAAGCAGCTGTAAAGCGAGTGAAAATCCAATTAGGCAGTGCAAGAGTCGATCGATACTCATCCTTGAAAAATTAACAAAAATTGAAGCCATAATGAATTCGGAAGCTTTGGCTTTAACACAAGCAAAGAACATTGACTATTTAACATTTGAAGTATTTTACCCTATTCACTTAGTGAGGAAAAAAGATCAAGATTGGAGACCTGTTAAGATTATCATAGACTGAATACAGTCACGATAGAAATCCGATACCCCACATCCAAAACTTTTCCATATATTAAAGGTTGTTATGGCAGAGTTGAATGCGCTAATTCCATAGATTTTTAAGACGTACAATACATTCTAATGGTATTCTACCTTTTAATTAACGAATTAATGCTATTGAGGAATTCTCAAAATTTTCTTCTATACTAAAAATATTCGACGTTTTATTTGTATGATCAATTTCTATCACCGAATTCTCCCAACAGTTCCTGGAATTTAAGGTCCAATTAACCTTCACTTAGCGGTACTTAATACTAAACCCAAGATTCTCAAGAATTTTAAATACAGGAAGTTAAATACTCAGCATTTGATCGAGAATTATTCGCAATTTATTGAGCCATTAAACATTTTCGACATTTTATCAAAGCTCGGAATTTTGCGTATTACTAATTGTGAACCGGCAGTCGTCGATGTTTTATAAATATACAGTATAGTATAATTAGATTGACCCAGAAAAAGAACTAAATAACCTTTCGGGCAATTTAATTTTACACCTGGTCGTTTAGAGTGTATCAAGTTGGATATTTGTAGGTCCTTTGCCTCCATCCAAACGATATCAATATTTGTTAATTTGTGTCGATAAATTTACTCGTTGGTTTGAAGCATACTGCATGACTAGTGTATGTCTGCTGCAAGACATCCCTGAGAAGGTACCAAAACGAAGCATTTTGTAACATTATAAAAAGCTTTTTGAATGGAAAATTATATTATCAGACGTAGCAAAGAAGAGAAAGACCATTCTATATCACAAAAATCAGTGCAAGCCACAACATCTCCAAAACAACCAATAGAACCAACATGCATTAAAGTGCTATTGCGTCCCATAATATTAAAAATGAAACAGCAACTATCTAAAATAAAGCAACAAAATTATCAGAAAAATTAATAATTAAGGGTAAGATAAACCGAAGGCGGAGCGTAAAAGAACCACTGACCAGCAAAACTTTCAAATGAAACAGCAAAAACCTGAAGATAAACAGCAAACACATGAAACAACATATGCAAGAGTTGCGAAAATCCAGCAAGGTTGATTTAATAAGATAAAACAGTTCAGGCTCAGTTGGAAAAAGAAGAACCTTACTCTGTAAGATTGGAGATTAGAAAGAAACAAGGACAGTTAACTCATCAAAGCTGCGATATTAACTAAATTACATAAAAATAGACCGAAGAAATTACCGTTACACAGAAGAGTTTTGAAGAGAATTATAATGTCAAGCGCCAAAATGACTTGGTAAAACAGAAACTAGTGTATCGAACGGTTGCAAACATGCAAACAACAGTAGTAAAAGGGAGTATGTAAAGGTCTATATGGCACTAGCAATTTTAAAAGGATATAAGGCAAAATATGGATTTCGAGTAATCGAAAGAAGACTCGATATGACCCAAATGCAAATAATAAAATATTTAAAGAATGGCAGTTAGTTTGCTTTCACCAACTTCAACAGAAGAATGGTTTATCACCAATATGTTGTTATAGCATCATCAAAACTAAGCAAATAATGTGTAGAGGAACAGATCAACAACTAAAATAGATTAAGTCTTCTCATATTACCAATAGATTGGCTGTCCTCTCAAAATCCGTAAGTCGAGTTTCCAACCGGACGATACAGTCGCAAAACACCGCTTTCGGCAGAGATGTCACAACATTAGTTACCAATGTCAGTTATCACAACTTTTAATTTACATAATTTTCAACTATATTTAAGATAATCCAGCATTTCACTATCTTATCATACAAACCATTTGCTTTTCTAAAAAAAAAAGGTTTACATAGGCCGTGTTTTTTTTTTGATATCGGAGTAATCGGATAGATCAGAGAGATTATTTATCGGATATATCTGATAATTTTTTTCTCCGATTTTTATCTATCAGATCGAAAAAAATATTTTTTGTGTTATTTTTTAGTACCAAAAATAATAAATTATTTTATGAATTTCAGCATTAAACTCCCTAAATTAAAGTTTTATTTGTCACCTGATAGCTCAACATTAATCGGAGTCGCCATTTTAGAATTTACTAAAAAATATAAAATAATCTGTACATTTTTTCAGAGTAAAAAGATCGTATCCGATAATTATCGGAGCGTAAAAAAAAACGACACAGAGAGATAATTTTTTTCTCGGATATTAAAAAAAAACGCATATCTGAAAATTTGACATTAAATTTATCTCTCCGATTTCTCCGATATCAAAAAAAAACAGACCCATAGTAACAAAATCGATAAGTAAAAGTTGTTCCCATCAACTTTTTAGAGATGTGTACTCATACCTTTATAATAAATTCCCTATCAACCTACAGATGGCAGTGCTATATAATTTTCCCGCGTTTTGTAATTTACTCATATATAAATATAATATAAACTGCAAATACATATAATGAATAAATAAAAAAAACAGTACGAACCATCAAATAATACGTCTTGGTAGTGAATAAACTCTTTATCGAGATTTTCCTGTTCTTTTCGTTCCCAATCCTTTTTCATTTGTTCTTTTATACCCATTTTTAACAATTCATCAGAAGAATCGTCTGAAGAGTCTTTCGTAAGGTTTTCACCCTCCGTGTCGACGATCCACGCTTGAGGTGGGGGCTAAAATTTAAATAAAAACTGCTGAATTAACATAAAACGCAACAGATTTTTGTAAAACCAACCTCCGGCTCTTCTGGTTTGGCTCCTACATCATTCGATATATTACCATCTTTTCGTTTCATAAACTGTAAATCTTTTCGCAGACATTTTCGGGTACGACCAAAACAATCGGTATACTCAACCCAATCGACATCCGGATTTTTGCTACTGTATACATCTTGGTTCTCGTCAAACGAGTCACTATCGTCTGCCGACGAATCGTCTATTTTTTTCGTATCTTGCATTTTTTTATTAAACATGACCAAACAATTTTCATCCGAATTTAAACTACCACCTGCTTTTGCCATACGCTCGTAATATTTACTTTTCATTTCAAGGACTCGTTTAGATTTTGCCAATAGCGCAACGTCTTCGACTTCTTCTATCGATTTTTCGGGTTCCACATTAACATCTTCCGATTTGGAAATTGATTTACTTGAATTTAACGTATTTTCGGGTTTCGGTATTTTACTGGGAACAAAATTTTCAATCGACTTTGTCGATTTAACTCGGTTGACTTCCTCTTGTTTTCGCAATAATTCCGCTTTTAAACTCAACAGCTAAAATTTAGAAGATTATGTTAATGATGTCTTTATATTATAAATAAAATACGTACCGATGATATATTAACATCAATCCTTTTATTTGGATCATTCATGTTTTTTTTATTAGAAATGAAATCTTTGTACCCACTACCTTCGACCAACGTCAACAATCGATTGGATAACAAAAACAATATTAGCCGGTTGTCAAATTTGACAACAGCTGTTCAACATTCGCTCAATATAATTGAGCTACACATATTATTTACCTCGTTCATGTGGTGTATTTTTTAATGTAATGGTAGTTGCTTACATTTAGGATGATAAATAACAAGCGCATAGACCATTTTTTACATGGAATTAACTTTTTGCAAATACAAAATCTAACTTCTATGACACAAATTGAAACTCCATATAACATAACTGATTAGATCACATAGGGAAGCATCAGTCTTGAGTTCGGTGTTATTCTGGATAACTCTTTTCCTTTCATTTTTACATCAATCTTCTCAAAGTTACGCGCTTCAATAACTTTCTTACAATGGGCGCTTTCAGTTCCGCCAACTGTTGGCAACATGTTAAGTAAAATCAACATGTTGAGTACTGAATGCAACCGATAAATTCGATAAAACTGTTGAGTTAAATGTCATTTTTTCCATCGGTGTTTGTATATTGATACATTACGTAGCGAATATTTATATAGTGATGAAAATCGGCTCATTTTATTTTGGCAACATGTATATTCAAATATGATACCGATAGGTAGCGGTATCTATGATGGCGGACCTGAAAGCACCCATTGTCAAGCCTCCATGTTGGTAAACGATGGTTAGTATGATTTAATCTAGCATTTCTGCTGTATATCGATCGCGTATACAAGAAGGTAAGTTCTCAAGCTATAGCTTTGGTCGTCACTATGGTTGCAAACAACATCGATCAATGGTTAGCACATTTTAAAACCATACGACACCAAGCTCTTCCTAGATAGTACCCCTACGCTTTCTACACTTATTCTGAACTATTACGACTCCAACTCTCATTTCTCCGTTGACATTTCCAGCTTGTCATCTTCCCTAAGATATCATGCATTTCGGCTGTGTTTTGGTATAATATTAAAATGGCTTTTACAGGCCATTACTGGCTCTTACCGAGTCAACAGTCTGGCTCCATCGGATTCGATCCTGAGCTTGTTCTTCAAATTGTTCTAGTCAACCCGAAGAAGACAAGTAGTTCTCTACCCTCGAGGAGCCATTGTCGCCGACAGCGCCTGCCAAATAGCGGCTCTCCTCTCAGATATCGGTGGACCATCATCGCCAGCGGTGGTCGCTGTCCTTTTATTTCATGAATTTTCATTTAATTCCTGATCTCGTGGTTGAATAAAATTCGGAAAGTGTCGTCATCGTCACGTTTGGGGCATATATCATGATTTTTCTCTCAAATGTCATTAATCATCTTTCATATCAACGGTCAGGGTCCAACAGTCACACCCATAGATGACAAAGGATTTGATCGACACCTTGTCCAACTTTCGCTTGTCGGCATTTGCAAGATATTTTGACATAAGCAGCAGTCATAAGGCGTACAAAGCACGGTAACCAGCAACAAGATGAGCTTTAATATCCTCTCTCACTAAACTATCATGAGTGACAAGGGACCCAAGATATCGGAAATGTGTCACTCCTTCAAATGTTTGGTCACCATTACTAAAATCCATTGCATCTTGGTCTCTAAAACCAGTGATCATATATTTTGTTTTGAACTCATCAGTTTTGACACCAACGGAAGCTCAAAAAACCTGGTTGAGCTGACGGTACTACTGACTACAAGGTGTTGTCCTGAGGTGTTTCACTTTTACGAAAGATGAATTCTAACATGAGATTAAAGTGTATCGGGAACAGAGCATCTCCTTGCCGTACTCCAGAGCAAATTGCAAAAATGCCTGATAACTTCTTCTCAACTTTGACACAACATTGTGACAGCAATACTGTCATTTTACATAAACGCGCATATTTGTCAAGAATTGCCAGACATTGCAGAGCACACCATAAGCTATCCCAATGGATTGAGTCATAGGCTTGTTGAAAATCCAAGAACACCTGATGTATGTTACGAGATGTCTCGTAATATTTAGAAAGAATCATCCTCAATGAAAAAACTTGACCGATTCGGGCGAAATGCTCCTTGGTATTCATCTACAATTTCCTCCGCCAAGGGAGTGATTCTTGTCCAATATTATGTAAGATAGTAATTTGTATGCTGTGCAAAGGAGTTTTTGAATTTTGAGCGATCTCCCTTTTAAGGATAGGACACAACGCGGCCACCTTCAATTAATCAGGCATAACTTTGCTTTTCCACACTAATCGAATAAGGTCGAAAAGATAGTTCCGAAATCAAAGAATAACAAAGAATCCCCACCGAATATCAAGAGCTCGAAATTAATACCAGCAAGAAAAAGGAAACGCTTTCGTTGTAGTCTCTTCATGTCCAGTGTGTATTCCTTGTAGGATAGGTACTCTATGCAAATCTTCGCAGTCTGTATTTGTCAACTTTCAAATACAGCATTGAGTAAATCAGAGAATTAATGCTCCTTCCAGCAAGTGATAAGTACTGCATCGATGTTAACACAGAGATTTAATTTATTTAAATCCTGGTTCCGAATGCTGATAGACCTAGGTCTGGAGGTATGGGACGGTGATTCCTTGTTGAAATTAAGCGAAGTACTAAAGGTGGTCAATTGGCCACCAGTCGCAACAAATATATAGTTATGTTTTTTATGCTTATAGGGCATATATTAAAATGTAAAATAGAATAAATAAAATTGTTCTCTTTCCGTTTTGTACCTCAACAAAAACACACGTTGTTTTCCTTATAAATTGGACGGCTTCTGGAAAAGATAATTATAACTTTTAACAGGTTATGGGCCCAGACCCGTAGAAAAGGAATTAATTAAATTAATTAAATTAATAAAAAATAAAAATTGTGGTTAAGCAATATATGTTTATATAAAAAATGGAAACGAGTTTTTGAAAGAAGAGAGTAAAATTTTGTGAGGTTATAAAAAAATAAAAAAATAAAAAATCCTTGATATATATGTGGTAAAGCAGCATCGGGTAGAAATAAAAAAGTATAAAACAAATTAAAATGGAAAATATTCTGCTAAATTCAACGGGAGCATTAAAATTAGAAGGTGTGACAAATTGGAACTCATGGAAGTTTCAAATAAAAGTAATATTAAAAGCATTAGAAATTTTTGACATAACTGATGGAACAACATTTAAGCCAGAGTTAACTGTAGAAAATGAGGAGAAAGTTGCAACATGGTTGAAGAAGGATGCAAGAGCTCAAAGCGTTTTAGTCACTCGACTATCACACAAAGTGATGTTACAGGTTATAAATTGTGAAACAGCAAAGTCGATGTGGGAAAAGTTACACACTTATTACGAACAGACATCAGAGACATCGCTTCATTTGGCACAACAAAAGTTTTTTTCGATGGTTTTTCACACAAGAGACGACATTGCGAGTATTTTATCCAAAATAGAAGAAAATGTAAACCAAATAAAACAATTAGGTGGGGAAATACCAGATAAAATAGTTTTAACAAAAATCATGACTTCTTTACCTGATACATACAAACATTTTATTTCTGCTTGGGATTCAGTATCTGCTGATAAACAAAATCTGTCTGAACTGACAGCAAGATTATTGATTGAGGAACAAAGGATGACAAATAGAGAAAAAGTCACTGCACTAATGTCTAAAAATATTGAAGTAAATAGAAAATGTTTTAGATGTGGGAAAACCGGTCATCTAAAAAAACAATGTCGAGTTAAATTAAATAAAAGTGAAATCAGTTGTGAAAATTGTAAAAAAAAGGGTCATTTAAAAAAAAATTGTTGGTTCCTGAAAAATAAAAACGAAAATAATAACAAGGATGAAAATATACAAAATGCTTTTTCATCGTCACTGATATGTGGTCAAGTTGTTACGGAAGAATGGATTGTTGATAGTGGTGCTTCAGAACATATGTGCCATGACAAAAATTTAATTTACGAAATGGAGATGTGGACAAAGCCTAAAGACATAATTATTGGCGATGGAAGTTTGATAAAAGCTGAAGGTGAAGGAAAAGTAATGGTTTCTGCTTATAACGGGGGAAAATGGATACAAACAACAATATCTAATGTATTATATGTGCCTAAATTAGCAGTCAACTTATTTTCGGTTAGTGCAGCTGTGGATAAAGGATATACAGTGAATGTGAGTAATGAAAAATGTGAGTTTATAAAAAATCATAATGTCCAAGCAATTGCGGTAAGAAAACAAAAAACTTACATAATGATGTTCAAAATAAATAATAAAATAGCCTATGTGGGTAAAATAAATGAAAGTTTGCTGGAGTGGCACAGAAAGCTAGCTCATCAAGATATAAATCAAATTAAAAGCATGTTAAAAAGAAATGATCTTGAGTATGAAAACGGAGAAATTTTTGATTGTATATCCTGTATAAAAGGAAAACAACACAAAGTAAAAAATAAAATTGGATCCAGAGCTGAAAAACCTGGTCAATTAATTCACATGGATTTATGTGGCCCTATGGAGGTTAATTCATTGGGCGGGTCAAAATATTTTTTAGTCATGAAAGATGATTTTTCAAAATATAGGAAAGTGTATTTTTTAAAAGGTAAAGATGAAACAAAACTTAAAATAAAAGAATTTATAAAATTTACGAAAATAAATTCAGGTTACAATATTGAAAAAATAAGAACGGATAATGGCACAGAATTTTTAAATAATATTGTAAAAGAAATTTCAGTTGAAAATGGAATCCAGCATGAAACTAGCGTGGAATATACTCCTGATCAAAATGGATGTGTTGAGCGTGAAATGCGAACAATTGTAGAGGCAGCAAGAACATTATTAATAGAAAGTAATTTAGAAAAAAAATTTTGGGCAGAAGCTATAAACACTGCGACTTACGTAATAAATCGAACAGGGCCGAGTAGAGTGAAAGACAAAACTCCATATGAATTATATTTTAAAAAGGACAAATACGATATAAATAAATTAAAAAGTTTTGGTTCAAAAGTCGCAATACATATTCCCGATCAAAAAAGACGAAAATGGGACTCGAAATCTGAGATAGGAATTTTTCTAGGCTACGGAGAAAATATAAAAGGGTATAGGGTATATTTACCAGAAAGAAATAGCATTGTAGTAAAAAGAGATGTATTATTCATCTAATCAGTAATCCACAAGACGGATATTTGTGTGATGAAAGTATGGAAAATGGACCTATTGAACAACCAGAAAAAATACTACAGGAAACACCGAATAAAGAGTCTGAGGTGGACGCAAATGAGAGTACCACGGAAAATGTCGAAGAAATTAAAGAAAGAACCAGAAGAAGACCAAATTGGTTGAACGATTATGAAGTTAGTTTTGTGAGTATTTATAATGAACCATTATCATATCATGAAGCTATGGAAAGCGTAGAAAAAGAAAATTGGAGCAAGGCTATAAATGATGAATTAGAAAATTTAAAAAAGAACAAAACATGGACTGAGATAAATGAATATCCCGAAAAAAAAAATTAATAAGCAGCAAATGGGTTTTCAAAATAAAAGAAAATGAAGACAGTAAGAAAATGTATAAAGCTCGTCTAGTGGCTAGAGGTTTCGAACAAACAATTTGTGATGAAGAAGTCTATGCACCAGTAGCAAGATTAACAACGTTTAGAATTTTTATGGCAATTGCAAATAAATTGAATTTGCCAATGTATCAATTGGACGTGGTGGGAGCTTTTCTGAACGGTGACATTAATGAAGAAGTTTTTATGAAATTGCCAGATGGAAGATTATGCAAACTAAATCGTTCAATTTATGGACTTAAAAAATCTCCTAAGTATTGGAACGAGAAATTTGATAATTTTATGAACAAAGAAAATTTTACAAGATCCAAGAATGATTTATGTTTATATAATAGGAGTAAAAATAATAATCAAATACATTTACTGATTTATGTAGATGACATTTTAATATTTGGAAATAATAACCAAGAAATTGAAAACTTTAAAATATTACTAAACAATAACTTTAAAACCAGAGATTTGGGTTTGGCAAAAAACTATTTAGGAATAACCATTAAACAAGATCTAAAAAAGGGTATAACTGAAATGAATCAAAGGAAATATTTAGAAAAGGTGCTTGTTAAGTTTGGTATGGCAGATAGCAAACACGCAGAAACTCCAATTGATCAAAACTTCGATTTTCAAATACTGAATAGACAGGAATCAGAAAACATATTTATAGAAAAGGAATGCAGACAATTAATTGGTAGTCTGATTTACGCTGTGAGTGGGACTCGACCAGATATAACGGTGGCTGTAAATTTCTTGAGTAGATATCAACATTGCGCCAGCACAATGCTATTGAAACCATTAAAAAGAATTTTACGCTATATTAAAAAAACATTGGATTTGTGCATTGTGTATGAAAATGGGAAGCAGAATGTTCTGGAAGGCTTTGCAGATGCAGACTGGGCGAGCGATCCCAAAGATCGAAGGTCAACTTCAGGGTACGTAATTATGTTGTATGACTGTGTCGTTTCATGGTCTTCAAGAAAACAAACGATGACATCATTATCGTCAACTGAATCTGAATACATAGCTCTGAGCAATATAATCGTTGAGACATTATGGATCAAAAAATTGTTAGTCGATTTTGGATTAAAATATAACAAACCAATAGTTATACATGAAGACAATCAATCGGTTATTAAAATTACTGAAAAAAACGAAAACAACAAAAGATTAAAACATGTCGATGTAAAATACAACCATATTTTGGAGAATGTGGAAAGCAAAGAAATTGAACTTAAATATATACCAACAGAAGAGAATATAGCGGATTTATTTACCAAGCCGCTAGGTAAAATAAAATTTCATAAATTAATAAGCAAAATTTTGAAATAGAAATAAATTAAATTTATATAACGTACAAGAAATAACTATTTCAAAACTATAACGTAAATTATCTTTAAAGTAATCATGAATTTTTTTTTTAGTTTAATTTCTTGTTTTCTTGTTTTGCATACTAATATTTAAATTGAATAAGATATTTGTTGAGGGGGTGTGTTGAAATTAAGCGAAGTACTAAAGGTGGTCTATTGGCCACCAGTCGCAACAAATATATAGTTATGTTTTTTATGCTTATAGGGCATATATTAAAATGTAAAATAGAATAAATAAAATTGTTCTCTTTCCGTTTTGTACCTCAACAAAAACACACGTTGTTTTCCTTATAAATTGGACGGCTTCTGGAAAAGATAATTATAACTTTTAACATTCCTTTAAAGAAATTACGAACACTGTGATCATTGCTGAGTTGTTGTATTCTTAACAATTCAGCCTTCCACCACTTTCGCTTTTTTCGTCTACAAATTCGTTTGGCGGTTTTCCTAGCAAGAACCGCTTTGTTCTTTCATGCGATTGTAAAACGTACTCGCGCTTCTTTATAGGCTATATTTTGTTGCTCGACGGCAAGACAACACTCCTCATCAAACTAATCATTTTTGGGTTTAATTTTTACTATACCCTGTCGCTTGGGCTGCACTGACAACCGAAGTTTTTAATAACTCTCATAGAGCGTTCACATCATCAGAGCGGTGGTTGGTTTCCACAATGCTACCGCTAACAAGATTCGGATATTGTGCTTTCTCATCTTCGTTTAGCACCGCAATCGCAAAGTACATCATCTTTCCCCATGTCGGTCGCTATATCTCCAAATGTTGGCCATTGGGTTCACTGGCGAGCAACTAGTTTCAAGCGATACTCTTTCATAGCTGATATAGTTCCAACAAACGCTCCGTTAACATAAGCAGGGGTCTGGTTAAATTTTGGCCGTATCCATTTCTTTTTTTTAACTTTTAACAATGAAGTTTGGCTATGTCAACCGTTTAGTCCCCTCCCACGACAAGCAGAGGATACTGTTGATGCAGTGGAATTCTAACAGTATTATACTTGTGTATATGTAATTAGGAGATATGCGAAACTTCCGACAACATGGGTTTCCCGGTTTAAATTGTTTAACTCCGGTTATAGTTCGTGACACTTTGTTACCTGCTTTTTTATTTTTTTAATTTATTCCATTGTATAAGCGCAATATATAGTAAGTTGCTCAATATTCCTGATTAAAAACTAGCTAATTTTATTAATCGTTGGAATTGCATTATAATTTTTTAAATTTTATGTATGTACGAGGTAAATATATATTTAGCTCAATTACATTGAGCAAATAAAATTACTTACTTCGTTCATGCTAGTTTTGTTTATATGTTATTGTAGTTGTATACATTTAGGATGATGAATAAATAATATTCATACATTTTTTAACTAGATTTTAACAATTTTAATTAAATTTTAAATACATTAATCGATCATTGCTTGATTAAATAGCACAAGATGATCACAGTCTTAAAAATAAACGTCTACAATTGATTGGTTACAACATTTAATTGTATATAAATTTGGCCTAATCAAAAATGGGCTCCTCCATTTAATTCTGGGTTCTGCCCATCTACCATAAAATTTACAAAATATGTTCGGTAATTAAAAGAAATATATGGAAAAAGGTGTGAAACCTCCTTAGTTGATATCATTTGATGTTCTGTTTCGTTAAATTCGCATTTGATGTGACAATAACGATATGTTCCAAATTATCGGTAAACGATTCGAATGAAAACTTTGCCTTCACCCGTTTGTGTCCCATTTCGCCCATTTTAGGGATTAGGCTACGATCTTTGATAAATTTAATCATATACCGTGCAAAGTCTTCGCTATCCGGATTACATAGGAATCCAGTTGATTCGTGTATGATAGTTTCCATGGGGCCGCCACTATTGATTGCGACCACCGGTTTCGATAGGTACATCCCTTCGAGTGGCACAATACCGAAATGTTCATTTTCCGGGGTGTACAATAAAATTTCGCAGCGTCGAAGTAACGCGAGTTTTTCAACATCGTTTGGCGATTGTAAAAATGTTACCTTCGATGTAAGCTCTAATTCAGTCGCTAGACATTTGAGCTCATCGAAATGTTCCACATTTTCGCATACTCGATGATCATAGCCACCGGCAATTATTAAATGTGTTCTTTCCCATTCCGATTTCGATAGACTATTCGGTAGCAGTTTGAACGATGTCAATAAAAGCGTTAAATTTTTTTTCCGTTCGAATCGATTGATCGACAAAAATATGAATGTATCGTCGGGCATTTTAATCGGCAACGACGATACGGTGTCAGTCTCATCGAAATATTTAGTGTTAAGCGATGGATACAAAACATCGGGAATTATGTCTAAAGATCGGAAAGTTTCTTTAAATACGCGGCGCGTAAATTTACTATTCACTAGAATGCCATCAGCTTGACCGGTTGTCAATTCTTCGAGATAGTTCAGTGGCATACGATAAAAACGTTTAATAGCAGCACCCGGTTTGGCCAAAAGTTGATCGGGGAAATGACAGTAAAATAAAATTTTCGGTCGTTCTTTGGCCAATTTAAAAATTGGTATGCCCAACGATATTTGGTCGCAAAATATTACATCGATTTTCTCCACTTTTGTAATGACAAACACCGTATAGAATGCTGCATATATCATTCGGATGTAGGCACAGAGAGCATAAAATTTACCAAATATAGTTCGTGGTATCCAATCGCCTACGGTACGAACAAGCAATTGACCATTTCGTGTCTCTTCGAAACAATGATTTGGATCGTGATGATTTGTCAAAAAACTTACGTCATGTCCTTTATTTTGTAAGGCTAGAGCTGCATCGATTACAAGTCGTTCGGCACCACCGATACCCAAATCGGGATGCACAAACAGTACACGCACCATTTACTCTATAAGTAAACAAAGAAATTTTAATGCTCAGTACACGTTTCTATTTTGCCAACATCACGAAATGTGACGCAGTCATTAATTTATTGGCATTTACATAGTTTCAAAATATTTAAGCAGCTTACCGATTCGGATCGATTCGATTGTTTGATCGAAATCGGAAAATTATTTAAACGGTCGTTACCAGCTAAGTTACGCTGCTAACACCTAATAAATCGTAGACAATATGTTCACCAATATTACGATTGATTATTTATGTGAAAATGAGTTTGATTTAATTGATTTTTTAAATTTATTTTATTATTTACAGGATTAGTAGCTAGCTGTTCACGTAAAATCGATTTGTTGTTGTTTTTTAATTTGACGTTGACTGTCAAGAACAAAAAATATATATATATTGAGCAACTATGTATTGCGCTTATACGATGGATAACATGTTTGAAAATTAAAATGAAGCAGCTTACAAAGAGTTTTTCATTAAGGGTGATTAAAATAGTTATTTAAGTTCCATAAATTGCTGTTAACTAAAGCGCGTTGGTTTAAATTACTATTTAGCTTGAAAACACAGAGACACCCTCGTAAGACGTCCCGAAGTCAAATTGACCACGTGTTAATTACTAAGGGAAGGTTTCGTTCTAGTCAGGGAGCACAGGAAAACGAAACTTACGTTTCAATTGTTAAGGTCTGAACAGGGAGGACGAGAAAATATCAGAATATAAGCTCTTTGGGAGATATTAAAAACTTTGGTTATCAGTGTTGTCCAGATGACTCTAGGTATGGTAAAAATTAAACCAAAAATTATTAGTTTGATGAGGATTGTCATCGTGCTGTCGACAAACAGAATATAGCCTATAAAGAAGCACGAATATGTTTTACAATCTCACGGAATCGCAGGTCCTTGCTAGGAAACCTGCCTTGCGAATTTGTAGTTTGAACAAAATCAAATTACCAAACTTGGTAAAATATGCTCGCGAAGATCATTCTTATAAGCTGTTGACCACGTGGCTACGATGCGTTTAAAAACTAATGGAGGAATTCACTGAGCTGGAATTACGTATATTCAACATTGACCGCAACGAGAACCAGGATTTAATTTATGAGGAAAGTTATTACAACGCCGTCTCCTTATTCAATAGCTTACGAGAACACACCGAGTGGTAGTAGTTTTACCGTTTTACGACCTATACACGTTGAGGTGTATAAAACCCATGTATGTTCTAACAAGTTTAGAAGAAAGCAACATCGATAAATTAGCAGCAATGGCGGACAAAATTTTAGAAGTTCAAAGAGTGACTGAAGTGTGCGCGGTCAGCTATGACAATTCTCATGTGATCGACAAATTAACAAAGCAAATTGACGTTTTGATTAAAATGATAAATAGTCTGACACATAGTATGAGTAGAGCACCCAGCCAGTCTAACTATTCTCGACAACGAGACAGGTCAGTTCGTAAACGTATCATTACAGATTCGGCTACAAAGCTCGCAGATACATGACGCCATCGCCATGCAATTTTAAGTCGGAGAGCAGCATAAGTGGTGCTGCAGAAAACGAAAAGGCGCGTGGTTGATGGCGACTAACGTCGTCTTCTAATAGTAGATATAAGTAGTAAAATACAGTTTCTGGTCGATACAGAGGCAGACGTGTCGGTCTTGCCACCCATGATGAACGAACGAAACGACAAATGCGATGTCAAGGTGTTTGCTGCAAATTCCACGCAAATAAACACTTACGGCAGTAAGGTCATTAAGTTGAATTTAGACCTCCGTAGGGAATTCATATGGAAGTTCGTGATAGCAGATGTGGGCAAAGCTATTATCGGAGCAGATTTCCTAAAACACTACGGGTTGCTAGTAGACGTCAAAAATAAGAATTTGATTGATCCACTGACATCGATTTATGTGCGGTCTACGAGAATTGTTACAGGACCTTCATCGGAACTCAAAACAATTTCAGCTAAATCATTAAATTTGGACATTTTTAAATTACTAGAAAGACATAAAAAGATAACCGTGGACAAATTGACTTGCGAGGCCAAAAACATTAAAGTATCACAGGTTATCGCAACAACCGGACAGCTTTGCGCGGCGAAGGTGAGACGCCTTTCGCCTGAAAAGCTTGAGATTGCAAGAAAAGAATTCGACATTATGTTAAGTAAAGGTATATGTTGTCCTTCGGACTCAGAGTGGTCAAGTCCATTACAGTTGGTTAAACAAAAAGATGTCTCGTGGCGACCGTGCGGCGATTACCGCATGCTAAACGCACAAACCAAACCGGACCGATACCCTATTCCATTTTTGACGGATTTTTCTTATCAGTTGCACAATTGCAAAGTATTCTCTACTATAGACCTGGAAAAAGCGTACCATCAGATTCCAGTGGAAGAGCGGGATATTCCAAAGACGGCCATTTGCACGCCCTTTGGGTTATTTGAATTCGTCAGAATGACGTTCGGACTCAGAAGCGCTGCACAGATATTTCAAAGATGCATCCACGCAGTAATGAGCAATCTAAGCTTTTGTTTGTGGCATCGCAATCGATGGAGGAACATTTGCTGCCCCTTAAAATCGTATTTGAGCGATTTAAAGATGCAGGCCTAGTTATAAACTTGAGTAAATGCGTTTTCGGACAACCAGTAGTCACATTCTTGGGTCACGAGATTTCAAGTAAGGGTATAAAGCCCTCGATGTCAAAAGTAAAAGTTATATTAAATTTTCCGAAACCCGAGACAATCAACTGTTTGCGCAGGTTTTTGGGCATGCTCAACTTTTATAGAAAATTCACCCCGAATGCGGCACACGATCAGGCAGTGCTCAACGAGTTCTTGAAGGAAGCAAAAAGAACGACAAGAGGAAAGTGCAATGGACAAGTGAAAATGCGTTTCAGCTGAGCAAAACAAAGTTAAGAGACGCGGTAATGTTGGCGCATCCTTTTTCGGAGGCGGAATTATCAGTTATGGTCGACGCGTCTGACATATCAATCGGGGCTGTTGTTCAACAATGGTTATTAGTGGATGTTTGGACACCATTTGGTTTTTTTCGGTAAAATTAAATGAGGAACAGCGTAAATATAGCGCTTATGATCGCGAGCTTTTGAAGGGCTACAGCGCGGTCAAACATTTCAAGCATACCCTGGAGGGTCGTTCATTCATCCTGTTCACGGACCACAAGCCATTGGTATACGCCTTGCAGCAAAACTTGGATAAAGCATCCCCTAGACAACGGCGTCATCTGGATTTTATTTCACAATTTACGTCGGACATACGGCACATCGCAGGTAGAAGCAATACGGTTGCCGATGCCCCTTGTCAAGAATCGAGGATGTAACTTTGGACAGTGCACTCGATTACATTGCAGTTTCGCTCCAAGTACCTTGGGTTCAAACACAAGCGAACTACTGCGTACAATCCCACATGCAACGGGATGATCGAGAGACTACATCGAACGCAGAAGGCTGCAATCATGTGTCACGATAACACACAATGGACCAAGATACTCTCGTTAATAATATTGGGGTTACGAACAGCACATAAAGACGAGTTGGGAACCTCCACTGCAGAATTGGTATATGGCGAGAGTTTAAGGTTACCAAGTGATTTTTTCGAAACAAGCAAATCAAACAAACCCGTCAAATTTTATAGTTCAGTTACGAAAGCATTTTAATAGCATCCAACCCACTCCAGCTTCTAGTCATGTCAAAGAAAATACATTCGTTTTCAAAGATTTGAGGGTTTGCAGTCACGTTTTCGTAAGAACAGATGCACTAAAAGCAGCGTTGCAGCGACCGTATGAAGGGCCATACCAAATTATTCGGCGTAGTGAAAAGTATTTTGCAGTCAAGGTCAAAGACAGGACTGTAAACATCTTAATTAACAGGCTAAAACTTTCATGACGCGGGAGGAGCCTTCCGAAACCAACGTAAAGCCAGTACCACAAACGATGGATAGGTCACAGAAAATAGAACCACAAAATTCGGTCACAAAAACAGTGACATTTAGCAATCCTATAGAATCGCCATCACTGCTGGTCCATAACCAAACAAGATCAGGCAATCAAAACGTCCAGCTAAATTTCTGGAGTAGCATTCACTTCGCTCACTAGGAAGGGGGTAATGTGGCGACGCACTCACAAATGTCGACATCGAAACGAAAATAAAAACGAAGGCAATTTTAGCAAAGGGTTCGCAGCACCGTAACATATATAAATCAGGTCCGCGACCCTGAATAAATATAACTTGCAGACACCACCGATAGGTGAAAAGAAAATTTTTCAATATTCGAGAAAGAAATAAAAATATATGGAGACGCCATTACGCTTACAAGTTTTACAACGTGCACCTCGGTACGCAGAAAACATGAAAAAATATTAAGACAGTTTCGTGCGATAAAACCAAAGAAAAAAATCATTAAGGATAAAATATAGTTGTAATTTCAGTTTGTGAACATAAATGTAAACCATTGTGAACTAACTAAAAAAAAATTAAAATTTTTATAAAAAATTCGTGAAGAGCGTAAAATTATTTGTACGGAGTCATTTACTGGGAACAGTGAGTGGGAGCCGTTCCGGTAGTCCAATACACAAGAACTACCTCACAAACTCGGTCCAGAAGTTTCAATACTTAAAAAGACTTCTTAGGGAAGAAGCGGCAATACGACGTCATATATCTGTAACTTAGGGAAACTACATAGGAGCTCTCAATAAGTTAAAAGCGCTACGATCGCAAAAATTTCATGATAAACACTTTTATCCGAACATCTCTTGACTACCTTCATAGGAAACCGCACGGCTGACATCCTCCAGTTTTGCCTGATAAAACTAGAGTCACGTTCAATTTACGGAAAATCCAGCAGATGGCGCTTTTTGTAGCTTATCACGAAATGAACTCAAGTCATACGCGATGTGGAACCAAGTAGGTTACATATTTTATCAGAGTCCTGGCCACCTCAAAGACAAACATATGGCCACCAGGATGAATAAAAATCGATCAAACCTATAATGGCTCACGACGAACAAATGGTTCGATGAAATCATCATCGAACATCCCTTTTTTGAATGATCCTGGTCTATTACGCGTTGGAAAGATGTACAGTTTAGCTCCATATTCAACAAATATGCTGATCCATCTCTTCTGTTGGCTGTCACACGACAATAGTAATAGGTTCTAAATGGCAAATACAATGTTAAAAAACCTATTCGAAACTGCATCAACTGCAGCTTATTTAAGGCACAATGACACCAACAAATGATGGAGCTTACCAAATTCACGAGTAAAACTAATCCGCCCTTTTTAAAAACTGGGAAAACTACAAAGGGAAGAGAGCTCAAATCATGATGAGGAGTTGGTCGGCGATCAAACCAGAGAATCATTTTTGAGAGCCCTGACTTTTATGCATGGCTCGACGTGGCGTTTGTACTGACCTACATAGTGATAATGGTACTAACTTTGTAGATGCTGACATCAAATTGCAGCACGATTTCAACAAGTTGATCACCGATTCACCTAACATTACCAATTTCTTCGCAAACCACCGCACCACATGGCATTTTGTTCCACCGAATTCTCCACATTTTGCGGGGTTGTGGGAAGCTGCGTTTAAATCTACTCTTGACCATTATGCGCTATAAATAAGACCGAAGTCGATCCAATCACTCCTTAACGCTTTTTAATTGGACATCCTACATCTAAGATCCCTGAGCCATAACTCTATAGAATTCTTATTTAAATTTGCTGTTTGGCAGATGGCAACATAATTGCGGATGTTAACACATCATGAGCCAGCATCGTCTTGATTCGATTTCCGATCATAAAGCGCAGATTAAAAAGCTCATTGCTGAATATCTGAACACGAAGAGTAGCCAACATATTTAACCATTACCCATCATCTACATTCACAAATTCACCAGCATCAGATCAAATGTCCTCTCAGAAATTGATGTGTAAAATTAACAATCACTATTTTTGGATAGTGAAAGTATAAAAAAAATTTCATTAGACAAAGAACATCTTCACTAAATAAATGCGCCCCTATTGAACTACCTTGTATTTATTTATAAATTAATACTTCACTATAAATAATTGTAATAAATGCACATATATTATTATACTTTTAAATTTGGTGTGTAACTTGACTTATAACCGTTCGCAACCAAATATATTGTTAACTATATTTGTCTCTTTCACAAAATATATTATCTAAATAAAATCTTAAAAAAATTACTTTAATTAGATAAAAATATTAATTCCGGAAAATTTAAATCATTAACAATGGTTTTCTAATTAATTAAATTATAATTAATATTTAATTACATTTTAACTAGTTTAAAATAATTAAATGTTCATAGTTGCTTTAGTTGTCCCTTCTACTCATTTGTCTTAAATCAGATGTTAAAACGAGACAAACAGTATAAAATGTGTACATAACAGTACGAAAAGGCTATAGATTATAGACCTATATATTTTACTCACATTTTTGTTTTTGATTTTATTTTAATTTTTCATCACTCAACTTTCGCTCAATCTGCGACCGACATTTGAGTGAAACGGACGTAACTATTGTGTTGTGGTGTTGTAGTATTTCGCGAAAAAAAATTGTTTTCTGTGTTGTTTTTACGTTTTGTTGTTTTTTGTGCATTTTTCAATCAATTTTTTTATCAAAGTGTAGTGAAATAGTTTGTTTGTTGTGTGCTATTGTATTATTCAACTTTAAATTACAAACTAGACTATATAATTAGTTTGCAATTAATAACAAAAAAAAAAAAGTATGTAAATGTTATATAAAATTTAAAAACAAAAAAAAAATCAATAAATAAATTGTGGTGGTGGTTTAGTAAGTTCTGAAACAGGTTATCGCAATTAGGCTATATTAACTGTTTTAATAACCTTTTCAAGGTCATTCGTATAAATTAACAGTTAAAAAAAAGTAAATATAATGAAAGAAAATGATCGACTGTCGGTCTCGTAACCTAATTTGACAGGATATTATTGTGTCGTTGCGATGTTTTGACGTTTCTTTCGTAAAACCTCAGTGTAAAGTGTTAACAGGTTTATAAAAAGTAGTTGTATAGTATGAGAGCGAATAGTGGCGTATTGTTAAAGGCAATTATCCGAAGAAGGACTACCTGTGATTGGTGAACTTTGCCGCTGTATCGAACTAAACGATACGATCAAAATTGGCAATCGATAAATGGATTGGCTTGAAATTATAAGGGCTTAAGTAGAAGCACGCGTATATTCAAGAAAGTAGATCATTCAAAGCGAAAACTTTGACCCTGTAGTTCTCTGCTCGGCCTAAAAAGATTGTGTTAAATATTATTGGACGGTATCACTCGTTTAGTGGAGCAAATTGTAAGATACCAAGATTGATTTATTGTAAAACTTCTCCTACGTGCATGAAATATTTAGGAGTTTCCATCTACCTTATATGACTTGATCAATCGAGATTGTTTATGGTTTGCTTTGAGGTATCTAAAAATACCTTAAAAATATTTGCGTGTAGGTAAAAGTAAGTGGTCCCAAAGCCAAATTGACTTTGTGTTAATTTCTTAAAAATGATATCAGGTCATCCAAGGTATGAGATCTTATCAGTCGGCTATCAAATTCGTAGACAGTGATCATCAATTAGTCACTGCAACATACAATTCTGGAATCACAAGAAAACGAATCTTACGTTTTTACGTTTGATAAACGAAGATGAGAAAACGTAATACCAAAATCTGGTTAGCAATAGAATTATGGAAACCACCCGTTGTCTGTGGTATTGAAAACATCAGTTATCAGTGCAGCCTAGGTGACTGAATATTTTAATGAGGTGTGAGCCTTGCTGTAAAGTAACAGAATGTATAGCATATTCTTTGGAGAACTTTAACAACTGGGATCTCTCAAAATGCGAAAACTTTCGTACCATCATAGGTCTTCTTTGCACGGCATACAAATTACTGTTAAAAATAACGTTGGGAAGAATCACTCAGGTAATGTTGTTTATACCACATCGTTAATGTAGATTTAAATCAGCAAGCCGCTGTTGGTCCTAAAACAATTAAACCAGCTCAAAAAGCTTGGTTCTTTTCAGCATTTCTGTACTATTTTGGTGTTGTTTAAGAGCTGAATTGCTTCAATATTCACATGTTGATGGAGTCTTCCTCCGCGTGTCCTTGCATTATTTTGTATTACAATTGGAACGAGGTCTACCGTAAGGTCTCTATGTAGATCATTATTTCTGAAACCTTTGTATGATATTGACGTTGCTCGGGTTGTTTTAGTTTTTAATTTTTCATTTTGACGTGTACCTTCCATGTAAGTTTAGCATCCAGAGTCATGCCTAGATACGGAACTATGTTCGGATATGGTATTAATTATACCTCGATTTATTGAAACCGATATATGTTCAACTCGTTTGGTGGTAAAATTTATGTGAACTGATTTGGTTGCATTTAGCTTAATCCGCCATCTTTTAGTCCATTTATGTATTTCAGAGATACCTGATTGTAATTTTTGTGTTGATTCCTCGTTGCTTTTGCCTAAAAGCTAGGATCACAGTGTCAGCAAGAGATAAACCATAATACTACCTTGTGGTACTCCTGCTTTTTTCTTTTAACTGAGAATAGGTTTCTTTCAATTTAATTCTGAAAGATCTATCTTTCAAATATGATTCCAGTATTTAGCAAATTGCATTGCCAACAAGTTTCTTAAATTATGGTTAAGTACTTCATGTCAAACTTTGTCAA
The DNA here is from genome assembly GCA_963556175.1 of Tipula confusa. Lineage (NCBI taxonomy): Eukaryota > Metazoa > Arthropoda > Insecta > Diptera > Tipulidae > Tipula > Tipula confusa. The sequence goes on along the minus strand of OY744476.1, from coordinate 134,485,495 downwards.
AAGCTTGCACTACGTCTAAAAATATCGTGGAGCAGACTTTTTTCTCTTCGAGTGCTTTCTCAATTGTATTGATTATTCTGTCTACTTGTTGTATTGTTGAGTGTTGGCAACGAAATCCACTGATGGTTTGAGATTAAAATATTCCTTTCGATTATCGGATTTAACCTTTTAATCAGTAGTTCCTCTAAGAGTTGACACAACGGGCAACAACGATATTGGTCTATAAGACAAAGTTTTGTAAGGCAGTTTTCCAGGTTATAGTATCATGATGACTTCTGCAATTTTCCACAAACTGGATACAAATTTGACTCTAAATGCTGGATTTATAAGAGCCTTCTTTGGTTGAAGAAAAATTTCTGCAGTGATAAGATCATAACCAGGACTTTTTTCAAATTCATATTGAATTTTATCTCGCGTATGTTTTTTTTTTAGTGAAGTCAGTAGAATTTCTTCACTTTCTTCATATTCCACCGTTATTATTTAAGATTCTAAAACTTTATCATCACGTGTGGTTGGAATATTTTTTCGAGGTGTTCCGCAAAACTTTGAAGTTTATCTTCGTTATTTCAATTCTATTTTTCACGTTCTATCCTTATTGGAGGACTCTGCATTGTTGGCATTTTAGCTATTTTGGTAGCTTTCCAAAGTGGATAATCAGTACTGCTATCATTAGTTAATTTTTTTAGACAGTTACTGATTGACTCATTTTTTACTTTTTGGATTTCCCTTCTGAGTTGAGTAAGATTATTTAACTTAGTTTTATATTGAGGAGCTCTTGTTTGCTGCCATATTCTTTTTGCTCTTATGAGTTCTGCCATGAGTTCTGTTTCCTTTTATTTGATATTTAATTTTTGGGGTACCTTCCCAGGCTGATCTCTGTATATCATTTACAAATTATTGAACTTAGTTTTTTTATTTGCACCTCGTTTTTTAATGGAACCTTTAGGTGAATTTTTTCTTCTAAGGGCTGCCTAAAGTATTTCCAACTAGTGTGTTTATTCATTAGGCTTGGATTTCTTTCTTTTTAAATAATTTTTTCACTACGCATGAGTAGGTCGATTTTTCAGTTGACAAGGTTTTACTACCATATTTTCTGACAGCTTTAAGGAGTTCTTTACCTTTAGCCGTTGTCAGCTGAGAACCCCAATAGATATTTTTTGCATTAAAATCTCCTCTAATTATGTATCTTTCTCCTAGTTTACTGACAAATTGGAGCTTATCTTTTTCTTTTAATGAAAGATGAAAGATTCGGCGGATAGTAAACACTAACAACTCACATAATAATTTTTCGTTTTAATAGCAGTTGCTTGTATTTTAACTGTTTCATATTTTAACTCTTCGTAATGGTGGATATTAGTTCCAATTATAACAACGCTACCTCCTTTAGCAGTATTTTCAGGGTGATTGGTTTGATATATTTGATAATTTTTAAATTTAATATTTGATTGTCTGTAATTCTTGCTAATGTTGCATAAGTTCATTGGCACTCCAGCATATATAATTCTAAGATCATTGGCCATTTTTTCGTTTAGGGATAGCTCCCTTAGCTCTATACTCAAGTGTGTGAGTTCTTTAAAACTTGATGTTTCGCAATTCAATAGCAACACTGCATGCTCTATAGTTAGCAGGATATTTTTCTCTACAGTGAACGCATTGGCCTGCAGATTTTTAAGTAGTACGCAATCTCTTGTATGATGTTTTCCGGTACATTTGTCACATCTTGATTCCTTGTTGCAATACTTTTGTGTATGTCCATAGGCTTGGCATTGATGATCTTCTTAAAGGCTGTATAATCATGCCGCATCCTAATCATCTCATCGTCATCGAAGGTATTAAGAGATGATTTATTTCGTTTGTTTAGTTTAATTGATGCTTCGACAGCTTTAAATCACTGTGCCTTTAGGTCATCAATTATTTATTCTTTTTACTGGTGAAATTAGGGTTTTTAGCCATCATTCTGATTGGTCTAGTTTGTTTGTCTTCAAACGTGTGCCAAGACTGGTTTTCTTCATTTAGCTTCTTCATTTTTGTTATTTGTTTGTAACTTTCACTGTCTTTCAAGTTTATTTGGTTGTTGTTTTCATTCATCACCTTGACATTAAACTGATCTGTTGCAGTTATTGTTTTTATGTTTTAATATATAGTAAATCACAATCTTTAATTTTATTTATTACTATTGGTGGTGGTTGAGATACTTTCTGTGGCTTTTTGTTATGACCTTTGAAACATTAAATTGTAATTGTGCATAGTTGATTATGCCGAAATTTTTTTAACTTGTCGTTCCATTACAAGTCATCTACAAAGGCCAGATGGTTGGACTACAACGGGGCGGAATCTCTGGAGCTCCTACTGGAAACTCATTTCCCAGGATGTTCCGAACCTCCGACTGTTCTGCCTAAAACAATTAGGGCTACGGGTCTCGCTGGGAAAATTGTCAACAAAAGAAACATCTTGTTGTCAGTAAACAGTTTTAAACCTGCAGGTCTAGATGGCATTATTCCTGCCGAACAAACCAGTGACTTAATGGTTCTCTGGCTTAAAGTGATTTCCAGCTTAAAGTAGCCTGGAACTATGTCATGTTCCAAGCAAATGGACTGAAGTAAAGGTCATTTGTATACCTAAGACGGGAAAACGCTCTCATTGCGACCCAAAAGACCTTAGGCCTGTTAGCTTATCTTCGTACTTCTTCTCGAGGCTCATTGATCAAAAATCGTCAAGAGCAGGGTCATTTTGGCTAATCTTGGTGAGGCATCCGTCTAGAAATTTGTGAGTAGAGGTACACCGCAGGGTGTTGTATTTTCTCCCCTTCTTTGAAAATTGGTGACCTGTTACTAAGTCTAGAGGAGTCTGGCTTTAAAGTGGTCGCTTATGTAGATGATGTTGCCATCGGCGCTTTCGGCAAATATCCTGGCACCCTCAGAGATCTTATGCAAAATGCTCTTGGAATCCTTATCAAATGGACCAATAGGTGCGGTCTTAGTGTTAACTCTCTTAAAACTGAATTGGTCCTTTTTTCTAGGAAGTACAAACTTCCTTTTTTCAACCCACCCACTCTTAACGGAGTTGGCTTGAATATCACAGATAAAGTAAAATTCCTGGATCTTATTATGGACAGCAAACTAAGCTAAAAACCTAATAAATTGGAAATGGTAAAGAAAGCTACAATAGCGCTATACTCCTGTAAGGATGCCATTGGAAAAGGATGCGGCCTAACCCTCGCATCGTGCATTGGCTGTACACCTCTTTAGTTAGACCTGTTCTACTGTACGGAATTATAGTGTGGTGGCCAGCTCTAAATATAGTGACAAACCAAAAGCTGCTGATAAAGGTTCAAAGAACTGAGTTGAAGTGATTCTGGTGCACTCAGAATCACTTCAACTCAGGTATTAGAGATTCTCCTTCATTTAGTTCCTCTTGATATTTTGGCTAAACAAATAGCTGCATGTACAGCTATTAGGCTTAAATCAATTTTTCTGTGGGCCTGTATTAATAAGGGACACTCATATATTCTAATGCATAAGGTTACCCCAAAGCCATTGAATATACCACTCCGACATCATACCTCGAAGTTAAATTTCTGACTGTTATTCCCTCTAGAGAGGACTGGGTGGACGGAGCAGTTCTGAATCCCGGTAAGATTAACTTCTTTACCGATAGATCCAGAATTGACAGCAGGGTCGGTTCAACATTCAGCTTACATGGGTGTCAGGGCATTTCAATATAACGGGGAATTTAAAAGCTGATAAACTCGCTTGACAAAGTACCTCCTGTCGCATCTTACCATGCCACGCTGATACAGAAGTACTGCTTGCCATGTGGAAACTGCTCCTAAAGGAGGAGCTTATAAAATCACAAACAGTAGATGGGTAAATTGTGTCTCATGTGTCACTCGGCAAATTTGACCTACACTAGATTTAATCAGGTCTAACCAACTAATATCCATGCAACGGTGCAATATTATTATACTCGTGGGTGTCATTACTGGACACTGTCTCATTGGTAAGCATGCGAGTAGACTGGGTGTTCTCTCGCATGGTTACTGTAGAAGTTGTAGGGATAAGGAGGTTGAAGGAAACTATACTACATCTGCTCTGCACCTGTCCTAGCCTAACTCGAGGCAGGTTAAAGTTTTTGTGAGCTCACCTGCTGTGTGATTTGTCAGATCGCAGTAGGATGAGTGTCAGGGATATCAACTGCTTCTTTAGAAGCTCGCATTGGTTCCAGTAGGTAGTTAGTGGAGAATTATTTGTTGTGGTAAGGCTACGGACAAATTGTGTCTATGCCACGTCCTTTAGGATGGCCATCTTGACCTAACCTAACCTAACCTAACCTATCCCGAAATAACCGCAGGTAAAATTGTGCAAAACACCAACAAAATACTAGGAGATTCTAAAACGCACTTCAACATACCTATGCATTTTTAAAACTTCTTAACGTCAGCCAGTTTTTCGATCTTTAAGCATCGAAATAGTATTGCGACATTATTCGACTGGGAGAGTTTCTCTCATAACACAAATTGAGAGTACTATGGTATTGTCTTGTTGGAAGCACATGCTTCCTATGTACCATAGTACATAGGCTCAAGAAAGTTGATTCTAGCATCCTAAAATAAATATGCCGGCCAAGTCGAAATGTGTTTAGTTGCCATGGTAATTTTATTCCAAAACTGATGGTCGTCAAATATAAAATGACAAACCACAAAAGTCCAATTTTGGGAACCAAAAATTGGACTTTTATGGTTAACTTTTTACTGAAAAAGTTAATGAAAAATTAGGGTCTTTCTTATAAACTAATTAGGGCCAATAAAGTGTTTATTTTAATCCCATAATAAAAGCCTTAACCTCTTTAAAAAATTCAGAAATCTAGGAATAGTGTTATAATAATTTCATTGCAGAATTTACTTTGTTTTTGTCTGATTTGACATTTTATGAACTCTGGAGTCCATAATCTATTTGATGTTCTGTCGAGTAATAGTCGAGATATTCTTGGTTCCGATTCAACATGAATTTTTAACTTTTCCGCAACATGCATTGATAACGTAATGTTTCATGCAAAGTTTTAAACTTGAGCATATCTGACCATTGTTTAATTGAAACTAACTTTATTAGTGCAGCTAAGTCTAGATCTTTCGCTAGGAACGTTGAGGTTGCCCATATAGTCAGCTATAGTATAGTCAGCTGCAAGAAGCACCCTTATATGAATGTTAGAGAGATGTGTACGGCCAATCTGATATTATAAATATTCTGAATGATCATCTTAAAGTTAGCACAAAAACTATTGCAATAGGAAAAATTAGTTAAGCTCAGGTCCCAGGTGTCCGACCAATTACTAAAATATATACGCTACCGGCCAATATCGCTACTCTCAATTCCTCAAAAGTTTTTGAAAAGGCTATAAAAAGTGGAATCTCTTAAAGAAGCTTTATTACTGTGGCTTTCGAGGGACAATCCACATGTGGCTCTGCTCTTACATTACTGGTCTACCCAAGAAGTGCGTGTTAATCTCCATCTAAGTAAGGAACTTCCCATTACGGCTTGGGTTCCTCAAGGGTCGGTGTTAGGACCTCTGTTATTCCTGAATTACGTTAATGGTATATTAAAATTCCCGTTTGCTGAATCCATTACTGCGTTTGCGGATGACTTCGCGTTTATCTACAATAGTTCAAGTAAACAAGATAACATTTCTGGTACAGAACATGATCTAGATTATTTGGTAATTTGGTGTAAAGCTCGCAACTTACTTTTGAGTGATAAAACTAAAATAATACATTTTAGGGAAAGTTTGAGTTTGTCTGAAGTAATTTTTTTCATGGCTTTGGCTGTGATAGAGTTCGGGTCCGGACTTCGTTTTGCTGCTTTGTTGTTATTATCATAAACTTGAAATTCAAACTATTACTGGTATCTAAAGGTATCTCTTTTAAGGCTAGTTTATTTTGCTCTGGTGGATTCTATTCTTCTTTATGGGCTTTCATGTTGGGGTGGAGCGTGCAAAACCCTTACAAATTCCTTATTTGTTCGACAGAAACATATTCTCAAACTAATGACTTTTAAAAGGTTGCTATCGCCATTTTGGCGATCTTCCAGGAACTAGACATATTGCCACTTCAACACATATTTGTTTTCAAGGCGGTAAAGATATATAATAGCATAAATAATTTTATCAACTACCTTGACTATAGTATTCGATAAAACTTACAATTCAGAAAACACATCCCGAAATGGAAACTTGAGTTTCGTACACGTTTCGTACATAGTAACAATTTTGCAAGAAAAGTTTCCTGACCGTGTTATTTCTCGAAGAGATGATCACAATTGGCCATCGAGATCTTGTGATTTAACACCTTTAGACTTTTCCTTTGGGGCCACGTGAAAGATTAGGTGTATGCCAAAGCTCCAAAATCGATTCAAGACCTTAAAGATAGAATTCGTGAAGTTATCGAGGACATACAGCCGCAAATGTGCGAATTATGAAAAGGATATGGTGATGCAAGCATAGCCATGGCGGCCATTTGACGTTTTCGAATGTTAATGGCATACTTCCTCTTTACAATGATTTCTCTTAAAAAATACTTGTTTTCTTTAATATCAAAATGAAACCTCTTATTGGAAAACCCATTAAATAGTTTCCTTTGCTGGCTCAATATTTGGGATCGCAATGCATGAGTGAGTCTAGCTATTTGTTCTTTCAAATCACGTAACCTGTAAATCAACCTACACATTTCCTCTCCTAGATATGGATCTAGGATCTTCCTATATAATGGGTCCGTATTTTGGTAGCGTCCTGGTTATCCTGGTATATAGTATTTAATAGCGCAATAACACTTTGAAATGCTCTATTTTTCGTTTCAGTCCTGGAATTTTGAGACTAAAAATTTAATTGTTCTAACCCATTACTACACCTGAGTGAATATTTTACCAACCCATTACTGCACATGAGTAAAGTCATTCGGTCCTTTGACACAAGAAATCATTTTTTTCTCTTTTTTCATAATTTTTCGCTTACACAACTCACCTTTTTGTTACTAAACCATCAAAGGATTAAAATAAGTGCTGCAAGAATTTAAAATTTTCCCCATCGTGTAACTTTATGAAGTAAAATAATTGAATTACTGTCGAACGCCAGAGCAAGCTGAAACGACCTTCACTGCCGTGCTCGGCGATTCGCCTTACAGACGGAAACTAGGCAAGAAGTTATGTAGAAAAAACGAGTACATTTGCTAAGTAAGGTATTTATCACCTAAGCAAGGTATTTAGATATTTACATCCAACGAACAAATCGGAACTCAAAAATTACTAAATGATGGAAGAGATACCTCAAAAATCTAGCCACCCAAATTTAAATGGCAAAAAATTAAACAAATTATTAAGAAAAGTATTGAACCAAAAAAGCGCCTAAGAATGATCTATAAGCGGGAAAATACTTAAACAACTTCCTGTTAAATCTTTCAATAACGTCCATTTTCAATGCCATATGAAAAACGGAATAACTTCCCGTGTTCTAGAAAATTGCACAAATTATTATGATTCCTAGTCCTGGTAAAGCTGAAAAATGATTTACAAAGATAAATTCTTATCGCCCAATTAGTTTACTACCGACACTCTCCAGACTTTTTTGTTTTAAATATTATTTAAAAAACTTAAACCTATTCTGGATCACAAAAAATATTACCAGATCATCAGTTCAGTACACAAAAAAACACGAAACGGTTTAGCAAGTCCAAATAGTTGCATCTGAAATCAAAAACTTTCTGGAACAAAAAAAGTATTTTTCTGCAGCATTTCTAGACAGAAGCTATCGACAAAGTACGGCATAAAGGACTTCTACACAAAGTTAAAAAGTTGCTATCGCCAAGTTTATACGCAATAATTTAAAGCTATTTGCTTAGCCATACCTATTTGCTTAAATATAACTGTGCAACCAGCCATTTATACGAAATTCATGCAGGGGTTCCACAAGACAGCATCCTGGGCTCAGTTCTATAATTGAGGTATTCAGCAGACATCCTAACATCAAGAAATGTGCGAATTTCAACATTTGCGGATGACATAGCAATACTAGCTTCGCATCAAAACCCACGATAGCTTCAAAAAGAAAAATTCAAGCTAATTTAAACGAAGTATCTCAGAGATTCAGTAATATCGCTCTACCACTGCACGAAAATGTTGAATACCTATGCCTATACTTAGATATAAGGCTGGAATGGAAAAACATTAAAAAAAAAATAAAGCCATTGGCAGTTAAAAAGAAAGTAAGAACGTATGACACTTTTAAAAGCAAGTTTCTACATGTGGCTACCGTAGCTCAATAGTACATCTCAGTCTTAACAACTAACTATTTGAGCAATAAAATTATCGAATTGATGGAATGATCCAATGGTTTTGCTCCGAAAATTCAAGGCAAAGATTTTTACCGCCTAACGAACCACTTGAATTGTTCTAAATTCATGTTTTAGTACTATGGATCATCTTCCAGCTAGTTAAATTGCTTTGCTAATTAGTTTGAGCGTATGGACAAGTGTGTGAATTCAGGATTTTTTGTTAAAAATAATACTCATTTTTTTCAAAAGCTATAATGTGCTGTAAAAATTAAAGGAAAACTGAGAAATAAACGAATTAACTGCTAGAAAACCAAAGCTAAAATTATTATTTACGTTTTGGTAACGCTCCATGCCTACTCTATAAGTCTATAGAGGCTGAAAAAGTACGAAACACGTACGGAACATCTAGCAAAAATTGGTAGAAAGTAAAGACATTAAAAACTTGAAAATGTATCCATGACTATAAATCTAACTAAGCGATGCATAAATATGACTAAAACCGAGTGCAACACATTATAATCTCTGCAACATGCAACAATTAATTTTATGTTTATATTATCATAGGTCACCGGGCTATCTATATACGCTTGGCATAATAACTTGCGTATGCGGCTCTTTTCATGTTGCAATAAATCATAACATGATTTAAACATAATATGTCGGCAAACAGAGTGATAAGATATGTTTTCGAAAAATTAATTAAATTTAAATGTGTTAGTTAGTACACTCCTTAATAATAATGTGTTATGTTTTTTTTTTTGCATCTAATGCAATTAAAGTAATTGATCACATCAATTCGAATAATTATAATTTGATATATCTGAGTCGATTTAAATCAAATTAAATCGAAAATTTCGAATTTTTTCTACACCATCGGTGAATTAAATTTTATTTTATGGTCTATTAAAATACAAAAATATTATTCGAAGAACAGCTGTTCCGTAGATATTTCATGCATAGTTGCCAGTTTTTAACGTATTTACCAGGTTTGTATTGTGTACCAAAAAAATTTCACAATTTAGGTGCGGACTCAGACGCACTTGCTTGTTTATTACTTCTTTGACATGCTGCAGTTTTACGAGGGTCGCTTTTTTTATTTTTTTGTATCCCCAAATTTCGATGCAAATCCTTATTACGAATGTACCCGGGTGCATTGACTATACTCCGAAGTACCTTATTCTGGAAGTTTTGTATAGGTTTGATGTTAGCATTTTTAGTACAGCCCCAAAGCTGAATACCATATAGCCAGACCGGTTTTAGGATTTGATTGTAAATCAATATTTTGTTGTCTGTGCTTAATTTTGACCTTCGTCCAATTAGCCAGTACAATTGTCTATATTTAAGATCAAGCTCCTTTCTTTTCTTCGTCACATGCTCTTTCCATTTGAGCTTAACGTCCAGTGTCATACCCAAGTATTTGGCTGAGTTCTCGTATGGCACCATGACATCGTTTTTGCTGATTGGCGGCGGATTAACCAATAGTTTGTTCGTAAAGTTGACATGCGCAGATTTTAATTCATTAAGGAATTTGGACCATCGCTTGGTCCACTGGTGAATTTCTTCACTTGCATATTGAAGTTTATTCGCTGCCTCTTCGACAGTTTGTGCTGTTGCTAGTATAGCGGTGTCGTCAGCAAACGTTGCTATGCTTACATGATCGGACTGTGGTATATCACTTGTATAAAGTAGATATAGAATACTAGAACACTGGAGATACAGAACACTGCCTTGTGGGGCTCCTGCCCTTACCTCTCTCAGTTCAGAATACTCATCTTCTTGTCTTACTCTGAAAAGTCTTTCAAATAAGTACGTCTCCGGAAGGTCAACATATGGTCCCGGAAGCATAATTTTTAGTTTATGTATTAATCCCTCATGCCATACCTTATCGATAGCTGCTGCCACGTCCAGAAATAAGGTAGAACAAATTTGTTTATCTTCTAACGCCTTTTCTATAATGTCTGTAATTCTGTGAACCTGATCAATTGTTGAATGTTTACATCTGAATCCAAATTGGTAATCCGGTATTAGGTTTCTACTTTCTATTATTGGTGTCATTCTTCTCAGAAGAAATCTCTCCATTAGCTTTGAGATGATAGAAAGCAGGGATATCGGACGATATGATTGAGTGTCATTTGGCGGTTTACCTGGTTTCGGTAGCATAATAACTTTTGCAACTTTCCAAGCAGAAGGAACTTGCCGTAATCTCATAACAGCATTAAACAAATAAGTTAGTTAAACAGTAGCTTTCTTTGGTAGTTGCTTTAGAATTTCCCATGTTAAAAGATCATATCCAGGAGCCTTTCCGGTCTTCAGATTGAATTTTATTTCCCTATTAACTCTGGGTTATTAGAGGGATTCTGCCCCCATAGTCGTTGCTTCCATTTTCGATTATAATACCCGATTCGGTCTCATTCGGTTGGAAAATACCAGCCAAGTGATCAGCAAACACTTCAGCTTTTGATTTGTTATCGCCGGCCCACGAGCCATCACTTCGCTTAATAGGAGGGATCTGCATGATTAGGGTTTTCATTATTTTGGTTGCCTTCCATAATGAGTAGTCTGTATTTTCATCAGCCGTCAACTTTCCAAGAAACGATGAAAACGATTTTTCATTTAGCTTCTGAATTTCTCGCTTAAGCTGCTGTGATTTGTTATTTAGGATCGTCTTGTCAGGTGGACTCCTCGTTTGTTGCCATTTTTTCCTAACTTTCCTTTTTTCTAAGACCAGGTTTCTAATTTCTCTTGGGTAGCTTTTACCAGTAGTTTTGGATGCTGTTTATTTAGTGTTATTCCACGTGGCTAAGTGAATGATATTTGTGAAGTTTTCAACCTCTTCCTCTAGCTCCGTTACCGTTTTTAATCGTGCTTGTAGGTTAATATTGCTTTCTAATTCAGATCTGAAGCTAACCCAGTCAGTTGTTTTATTGACAAGAGTTGGTCTTGTTTCCTTCCTATAATTATATTGTCGCTTATGGTAAGTATCACTGCAGCATGAGCAGAGACCATATCTGAATTATCCTCTACTTCAATAAAATTTGATGAAACTTGTTTTGATATAAACAAAATCGAGTAGATCAGGAGTTTTAACTGCGTCCGTAGGCCAATATGTCCTACGTATAGATCCAAAGTCAACATGTTTTGCATTAAAATCACCTCAAGTAGTTTGATTTCCTCAGGTTGTATCTAGGTGGAAACTATACCGCTCCTATCTGCAGGCGTTGCTTGGTAGATGTAATTTCTACTTCGGTAAGCTGGGTTTCAGGTGATTGATAATGCTGGCGTTCACGGTGTTTAATATAGTTTTTTATTATAACAGCGGTTCCACCTCTTGCTTGGTTATCCGGATGAATTGTTTCGTAAAGTTGATAACCTTGAATTTTTAAGTAAGATTGTCTTGTTGAGTGGGTCTCAGATATCAGAGACACATCGATATTTTGCATTTTTAAAAAGGCTTCAAGTTCATGTTTTTTATTTTTAATACCGTTAGCATTTCATGTTACAATTCTCGATTTTTCTTGGTAGATTATTTTGGGAGAAATAATTAGAATAATAAAGCAGAATTGCCCTGCTCCAATCTTTGTAGCCTTTCAAAAAGGTTGCTTTTGGCATTCGAAACATTCTGTTTCATTTCCATCAGAGTATTCGAATGTGTAGGGGTTCAACACTGATCCTGATCTGACCTTTCCTGTCGCAGCCACCTGTGCATAAGATATACCACCTCTGACATTGACTAAAGGATTCTGTTGGTTCACTCTTTTGTAAACTTATTGGTTTGTTTTGATTATTTCTTCTATTTTGGAGTTCTTTCGCTACCCGACTTCCTCGGTAGGTTGCAGGGTGGGCCTGTGCACAGTTTGAACACTTTGCCGCGGTGGTACTGGGTTTCACACAAGTAATAGTTAAATGTTTCTCAGCACATTTAACACATCTAGGTTGGTGTTTCCAGAACTTTTGAGTGTGGCCATATCGCTGACAACGTTTACATTGCTGAATTATACGATTACTTCTAACCGCCTCGATCTTTACTCCCATATGGCACATATGTTTTATTTCGTAAACTTTTCTTATATCTTCTTTGGTTTAGAAGGTTAGCATGAATAATGGAAGAGGAATTCTTATTTCTTCATCCCCTCTTTAGACTTTTTAATTATACTGACGACATCAAAGATTTTAAAACCCCTTTCGCACAGTTCACTTTTAATGTCTTCTGGGTTGCATGATTGGTGTAAATTTCTTACCATAACTGTTTAAGATGTACTAAAACTGAAACATTGCTTCGTGTACTGTATTTTTTTTATATTTATTATTGTATTATATCACACTTAAAAACATAGAGAAAGGAGAGAGAGAGAAAACATTATTAAGCTTAGGGATAGAAAATTATTTTTTTTGTCGAGTAGTATCATTTTGGAATTTGTACGATTAATAACAAAAATAAAACAAAAAAAAATATAACGTGATTAATCACAAACAAAAAAAACGTGTTTTTATAAAACAAAATTTTCCGTAAAAGAACAAATAGCAAGCAGCAACGATATACATTGAGAGCAAACAACAACGAGAAACATTTTGGTCCTTCGAGCCGGATTGTGCGGAGTAAAAAATAAAAACGCATCAATAGTTGAATAATATTATCATTCACGCTGATGATGAACTTGGATACTGGTGCTTAACCTTGAATTGTGTAATCAACAACGCATGTAATTCGTCCAACGTTTTAATAAAATCGCTACCATCCGAAAGAATAATATTATCATTCACGCTGATGATGAACTTGGATACTGCTGCTTAACCTTGAATTGTGTAATCAACAACGCATGTAATTCGTCCAACGTTTTAATAAAATCGCTACCATCCGAAAGAATAATATTATCATTCACGCTGATGATGAACTTGGATACTGGTGCTTAACCTTGAAGTGTGTAATCAACAACGCATGTAATTCATCCAACGTTTTAATAAAACTGCTACCATCCGAAAGGCAACGTCAACAAATAGTGCGTAAGTGTACAGTAATCACATCTAGTTTATTATATTTTAGAATAATATTATAATTAACGGTAAAACAAAATTTGTAAACGCGAAGCAATAAGTTCAACATTAATGCGGCCTACTTATCACACCTCTTTATCTGGTGGTGAATAGTACTACTTTCATTTATTCAAGTTTTAAACCATCGAATATATAACTTTCATTTATTCAATTTCTAAACCATCTCGTATGTTTGGTATTGTCAGCCGGACGCTACGAGACATTCAAGCTTATTTTTTGGATTTAATTTAAGATTTCGTATTCGTGTGTTGGTGGTAAACTTAATTTACTTTAAACCTTTGTTTGCGCTTTGACAAAATGAGTGAGCAAGAAGTAGCTAAGAAGAAATCAGATTTCAACAAACGGTTAGGGCATATGAAAGGGCGCCTAACAAATATTGAAAGATTTTTAGAAACAATCGTTATGTTGAGTTCAAACGAACTCAAACCAAGATTAGAATCGGTAGAAAAAATATACGCAGATTTTGAATTAATTACCAACAAAATGTTAGACCTTCTTGCAGAGGAAGACTTTAAGGAAACTTGTCAAGGTCTTGTCGAAGAGTTTGACGAAAGGTATATGAAGTTAAAAACAACCATTTTTGATCGATATGAAGTGATACAAAATTCAGATAAAATCTCGGTCATAAACAAAATTGAAACTCCTGAAGTGGCAACTATTAAACCACTAATTAAATTGCCAGAATTGAATATTCCGAACTTCGATGGTGATCCATTAAGATGGATAACATTTAGAGATGTTTTTGACGCGGTCATCAATAGGAACGCAGCGCTTACTGATATAGTGAAGTTTACGTACCTTCAAAATAGCCTCAAGGGCGATGCCAAGCAATCACTTGGACATATCGAACTGTCTGAAGCAGGTTACCAACGTGCCTGGTCAGAACTAGTTAACCGATTTAACAATCCGAGATTGATTATCGAACGACACATTGATGAACTTATTGATTTGAAGCCTATTCATACTTCAAATGCTAATGACCTAAGGCGATTTACCAATACGGTGCTTTCTCATGTTACAGCATTGGAAGCATGTGACATAAACTTCGACGAATGTTCGGAAATTGTCGTCATGCGTCTTGTTACACGGAAATTAGATAAAGAATCGATTAAAGACTGGGAGAAACAAAACTCTTCGAAAGAATTGCCTACCTGGAAACTATTTCGGGAGTTTCTTGAGAAAAAGTGTAGAGTTTTGGATTCTATAACTAACGCAGGTCAGTGTAGTACCAAGTCAATGTCAAATAACACCCAAAGACCAAATAAATCAGGTAATAACTCCAAGAGTCATACATTCACAATTCCCAGTTCAAACACAAATAAGCAAAGGTCGAATTGCAATTTGTGTAATGGCATTCGACATGCATTCTTTAATTGCCCTTCGTTTCTAAGCTTCAATCCAATAGAACGATTTAATAAAATAAAGGAGATGAAGGCTTGTATCAACTGCCTTAATCCATATCATACAGTAACCGAGTGCCGAGCGTCTGGGTGCAAATTGTGCAAAAAAAGGCATCATACATTGTTAGATATTGATCAAAAGCAGTCTTTCAGGGAAAATACACACCAAATTTCGATGAATCAGGGAGACAACATTCAAATAAATCAACTGGGTGATACGAAACCTACCATGGCTATGCCAGTGGTTGATCATTCAGTCGAACAAAGCTTTAGTATGCAAAAGAATTCAGTAACAGGAAGAGTAATATTGCCAACGGCAATTATACTCTTAAAACGTGCAAATGGAAGCTACATAGAATGTCGAGCACTGCTGGATTCTGGGAGCCAGTCTAACTTCATAACGAGTTCCATGGCGCAAAGGCTCCGGGCAAAAATCAGTAGAATTCAATCAATTGACGTCACTGGACTCAGTTCAACTTCTACGAAAATTGATGAAATGGTGTCGAGTCAAATAAAATCACGGTATAAAGATGCATTGTTTAATGTCGATTTGTTCGTGATCAATAAAATTTCAAACAATTTACCACAAACGACCTTCAACATTAATCGGTGGTCTATACCGTCGCACGTAAAATTAGCCGACCCCAATTTTAACGAAGCACGCCCAATCGATATGCTACTAGGCGCAGAACTATTCCCAAACATTTTAATGCCAAATAAAATGTATTTACGGCAAGGCTTGCCAGTTCTGCAAGAAAGTTTATTTGGATGGGTAATCTTTGGTAAGGAAGAACGTTTCAACCATAACGTCAATTTTCACTCTGCGTTTATTCAGGAAGAAACCGAATCCATTTCTCCATTATTGATAAAGTTTTGGGAAACCGAAAATCTCCCACCCCGAAAATTCTTATCAGCCGATGAGGAGAAATGTGAGAAGCATTTCCAGGATACACATTATAGAGATTCTAACGGAAGATACAATGTATTTCTGCCGTTGCAGAAACCATTTACATTAGGTGACTCAAAACAAATAGCTGCTAAACGGTTTTTGTACCTGGAAACCAAATTAAACTCCAACCCTGAATTAAAGGAACAATATATCTCGTTCATGCGAGAATACCTTTTGTTAGGTCACATGAAGGAGGTTAATGAAAGCGATCAAACTGATTCATTAACATATTACATTCCTCATCACGCAATTCTTCGTCCAAACAGCTCATCCACGAAGCTAAGAGTCGTTTTCGACGCTTCAGCAAAGAGCACAAACGGGATTAGTCTGAATGATGGAATGCTTGTTGGAGCAACAGTGCAATCTGGGTTGTTTAGTATAATATTGCGTTTCCGGCGATACAGGTATGCCATGACCTCCGACATCACGAAAATGTATCGGCAAGTGCTAGTCGATCCAAGCCAAACGTGCCTACAACGGATTTTATGGAGAGAAAACTCTCATGACCCGTTAAAAACATTCGAACTTTCAACGGTCACCTATGGGACTGCAGCAGCTCCGTTCTTAGCGACCAGGGCTATTAAACAACTGGCCGTGGATGAAAATTGGAGATATGCTCGTGCCTCAAAGGTTTTAATGCATGATACCTACGTTGATGACATCGTCACTGGTGCTGATACATTGTCAGAGGCACAGCTACTTCAAGATGAATTGTGTAAATTAACACAAAGCGGTTGTTTTCATCTGCATAAATGGTGTGCGAATGATGAAAATCTGTTAAAGAAAATCCCTTTAGAGGACCGAGAAGTACTTCAAATTAACGAGTTCAATAATGGTCAATGCATCAAAGCACTTGGGTTGCTTTGGCAACCCAAAGAAGACGTTTTTTCATTCAGAATGCCGAAATTCGGAAGCGAATTGAAAATGACCAAACGAAAAATCCTTTCAGATATAGCAAAATTGTTTGATCCGCTGGGGTTACTGGCACCGATCATCATTACGGCGAAAATCCTGATGCAAGAATTGTGGAAAGACAAATTGGACTGGGACGATCTAGTGCCCTCCGATATCGAAGAAACCTGGTTATTATATCGAGATAAACTCTCAAATATAACCAATATACAATTACCACGATGTATCATTGGAAAGGAATCAATCCCTCAGCGTATAGAACTTCACGGGTTTGCAGACGCGTCCGAAAGGGCTTACGGAGCATGTGTTTACATAAGAACGGTCGACAAACATAATAATGTAGAGGTAAATTTGGTGTGTAGCAAATCACGTTTGGCTCCTCTAAAAACCATCACTTTGCCACATCTAGAACTCTGTGCGGCACATTTATTGTCTAAAGTCATGAGTGCGACGATTGAATCATTACAGTTCAAATGTCATGATGTGGTACTTTGGACAGACTCTACAATTACACTATTTTGGATTGCAACTCCACCCTACAAATTAAAAACTTTCGTCGCCAATAGAGTGAACGATATACAGGAACAAACCATCAACTTTGGTTGGCGTCATATTGCGTCACAACTGAATCCTGCGGACATAATTTCACGAGGAGTAATGCCGCAACAATTAAATGATCTTCAAATGTGGTGGAAGGGTCCACATATTCTCCACAATGGAGACATTATCACAGACAAACCAATATTTAATTTAGAAAACGAGAACATTGACCTTGAACTGAAACCAAACATCATCGCTGCTGTTGTCCAATCGATTGACAAGAAGAAGCTAGACGAATTTTCAATTTTCAATAAGTTTAGTTCATATAAGAAATTAATTCGCATCACAGCATATTGCATTCGGTTCCTCAATAAATGCAAAAGAGTGAAAGGCAACAGCACTCAGCTAACAGTTCAAGAATTGGATACTGCATTGACATCCTTGGTCAAGGTCGTGCAGATGAATGCATTTAAATCTGAAATTAGACTCTTGTCATTAAACAAACCTATTCAAACTAATAGTAATTTGAAAACTCTCGCTCCATTTTTAGACAAATGTAACGTGTTGAGAGTGGGTGGCAGATTGAAGAATGCCAACATTGATTACAATTCAAAGCATCAGATGCTGTTGCCGGCAAACCACAAATTTGTGGAACTAATTTTTCAATATGAACATGAGAAGCAAGGGCATGCGGGCCCACAACTGCTTCTCGCAATCATTCGTCGGAAATTTTGGCCAGTTAATGGAAAAAATATAGCAAAAAAAATTCTCCGAAATTGTGTTATTTGCACTCGAACAAAGCCCACGATAGTGAAACAAATAATGGGTAATTTACCTCTTGCAAGGATTTCTCAAACAAAACCATTTTTTAATTCCGGAGTAGACTATTGTGGTCCCTTTTTTGTAAAAAACAAATTCCAACGGAAATCAACGCCATATAAGGTATATGTGGCATCATTTGTGTGCTTTGCCACAAAATCAGTGCATTTAGATGTGGTGAGTGACCTCACCTCACAGTGTTTTATTGCTTGTTTAAAGCGATTCGTCTCCCGACGTGGACAAGTAGCCAATATTTGGTCAGACAATGCATCTAATTTTGTTGGTGCGAGTCGTGAACTCAAAGAATTATTTCTAAAATTTATTTCTGAAATCGAACAATCCAAAATATCATCATTCTGTGTTGAGCACCAAATAACGTGGCATTTCATCCCACCTCGAGCTCCCAATTTCGGGGGATTATGGGAAGCCTCTATTAAATCATTTAAATTCCATTTAAAACGTATTACCAAGGGTGTTGTAATGACGCTAGAAGAATTTGAAACGTTAATTATTCAGATTGAAGGAATCCTTAATAGTCGACCTCTAACCCCTTTATCAGATGACCCTCATGATCCAGAACCACTAACGCCAAATCATTTCTTGATAGGAGGGCCTAATATAGATATATATGAACCGTCGTTATCGAATGTTCCTAACAATCATTTAACGAAGTAGCAGACTATTAGTAAAATGGTTGAATCCTTTTGGAAACGATATTCTATTGAATATCTGCACACCCTACAGAAACGAGTTAAGTGGAAGGACGACAGTCCGAACATAAAAGTGGACGATGTAGTAACGCTTGTTGACGAAAACCTTCCATCAATTAGATGGCCCTTAGGTAGAATAGTGTCGGTTATTTCAGGCACCGACAATAAGGTCAGAGTGGTGGAAGTGCAAACAAAAAACGGTATTTTTAAACGCTCAATATCCAAGCTTGTCAAACTTCCGGTTGACAGCGAGTAGTGTTGAAAGTTAAAAAAAAAAAAAAAAAATTGGGATGAAGAAGAAATTTGTTATCTGAAGTTTCACGGATTTGTTTATTTTTATTTCTTTGTTGAAAGTTAGATCTTTCAAGGCGCGCGGCATGTTTAAGATGTACTAAAACTGAAACATTGCTTCGTGTACTGTATTTTTTTTATATTTATTATTGTATTATATCACACTTAAAAACATAGAGAAAGGAGAGAGAGAGAAAACATTATTAAGCTTAGGGATAGAAAATTATTTTTTTTGTCGAGTAGTATCATTTTGGAATTTGTACGATTAATAACAAAAATAAAACAAAAAAAAAATATAACGTGATTAATCACAAACAAAAAAAACGTGTTTTTATAAAACAAAATTTTCCGTAAAAGAACAAATAGCAAGCAGCAACGATATACATTGAGAGCAAACAACAACGAGAAACAATAACCCTTATCGGTCGCGTATGCTAATTTTTATATGAATGCCACTGTTACTGCGAACCGTTTTAATTTCTGTTAGATTTCTATAATCTGTCTCGGTGTCTACATTTATTTTCAGTTGATTGTTGTTCATCATTCTAGCTTGAAAATTAATGCTGTTATCCTGTAATGACTTGTTAATGCCTGAATAGTTTGTCACATTGCTAAGTATTACAGGAGAAGGATTTTGCTTGCTTTTTTAGGTTCTTTAGTTTTAAAAGTTGTTAAAAGTTTTAAAAGTTGTATGCTTTCCTGGTGTGTTATTTTTTTCAGGCTGAGATTTTGTTTTTGGATTTAGATGGTTATCTGTTATGTCTGATGAAGTATCTGCTTGATTACCTTTTTCTGATGAACGCTTCCTTTTTTTGGATTTTGGTAGTAGCCATGCTGTTTCTTGAGCTACTATGTCATCTTCTTCGCTCGAATCAGGTATTGTATACTCATTTTTTTGTGGCTGACTTTGTTCTATCCTCAGTTTTAATTTTTGGATCTCATTTCGTGCTTCCTTTATTTCAGCTTGTAATGTTTGGATTATTTTATCATTTGAATCACTCCCAGATATTTGTTGAGAATTACTGTAACTCATCTGCCGAGGATCATTACTTTTGCTAAATTTTCCACAGAGATACTTCGTGGCCTTATCGGAGATCACATCATTAACTTGCCCATTCTGAATGGGTTGTCACTAGTACTTCTGCTCATGAAATTGTCTGAGCTAATGACGTCATGTTTGTTTTGCAATAATTGACCGTCCCCATAATCCATGGGGTCAACTTCCGTAGAAGGTGGATTTTCCTGCAGTGCAGGTCTGTCATCCTGATGTTTTTTTCATTGCTGGTTTATTTTAAGGGTGTCCTTCCCATAGCATTTTTAGTCTACGGCCAGACTTTAAATACTGCCGACCGATTCGGTGCAGACGCAGACCGAGAAGCCGCTAGGCTTTATCAAACGCCTATGGGTCATTGATTGTTGATTTGATTGATTTAGAATATACGGTCAAGGACTAACCAGGATCTCCTTGAATTGGCCGGGCCAACCGTACACCCGTTTTTACATATACTTGGAAGGATAAGGTCGGATTCTAGTTAAATTATTGAGATCGACCCGGTTCCAGACACCTCGACGGCCAAGTAGGTAGGGAAAAGAAAGGTATGCCAGTAATGACAGAATTGGTCCGGTTTCCCGGTAGCCAATATTCAAACTACTGTTAGTATAAGACATCACAATTTTACTGAACTGCTCTGCATTTGTCATCTGTCATCTCTTGTCAACAACTCCAGTGTGCCATCATTCGTCTTTAATCTGCACAGGTTCTCTAAAACAAAACTATTAACGAACTAACTACTCTTAGTCGTAGGGTGTAATAAATTGAATTAATTTTGCTCTGAAATTAATAAATAGAAAAATAGAAAAATGTAAAAATCTAAATATAAAAATATAACGATATAAAATAGAATAGTACAACAATATAATAACACAACGATATAACAATACTATAACACTATAACCTAACACTTGATAATATACAAGGCCAGTTCAACCGAAACTACCGACACCAACTTCCATCGATGAATCGGGCAAACGAACAAAATCAACTATACGAATCGACCTAGCATCCCGATGATATCAATAAGTTCTGATACTCACTTGAACCACCACAAAAACAAAGAACACTTCACACAAAACGACAGGATAGAGAACCGGAATTCAAGGAGCACACTGACAGTCACAGCGACATCTGAAGGATAAAGAAGAAGCGGAAGAGAATATCGACGCAAATCTTACAACTAGAGCCTCTCGTTCTAGTTCCGCTGTAAAGTATCGAACAAATAACCATAATATTCTAAGAATCCCTGTCGACACAAGGGCAAAAAAACTGTATTAAGACTTGAAATCGTCATAAACGCTTAACCGATCGGCAGGCAGGTCAAAACCAGATCAGGAGAAGTCAAATTCCGACAAAACTATCAACATGGTTCTCCAAAATCTCATAATGACACTCCGCTGAATTTCTACGCTCTACCAGGACCAACCCATTTAACAGACGGAGGTGACAGTCCAAAAAAACCTAGAAGCATCAATCGACAGGGAAAAAACATTCCCACAACAAAACCAGGCATCAGGATCCCTTTAAAAGCCAAATTGTTATGGACCCATTGCAGGCCAACCAACCACCGAAACGAACGTGAGGGCAGCGATTAAATCCTGCATTCAACTTAAAATACACACCTCACCTACACCTCAAATTCCGAAAAACATCAGAGAATGTCAAAGAATGCAAATAATGTGACTCACTTCCGATGCAATTCAAAGGCATGCTGACTTCAAGATTGGACTGAAATGAAGAAATCAATCCAAGTTTGTATTTTACTTAACAACACACATGGTCCAATTTACTTTTGCCCAAAGCACGAACCCTAAGCCACACTACCAACCGAAACCGGAATACATAACCTAGAAAACTATTAGCCTCCAAAAGACACGACCACTTCCACCAGATGATAACTCAGTCAAAACATTAAAAAATCAACAGCCTTACCGGCCATTACGGACCGTTCACTGAGATCATTCACAAGATCCCTCAGACCACTGCCTTATAACCGACGATCGCTGCCGGTGGTCAGGTCAATGAACGATCCCATACACATCTGGTCACGGCGTTCCAGTCAGCAGTGGGGACCGAACCCAAGACTGCGGCGTGTCCAAACCAATATCTCAACCATCTCCATGCGACCGGTGACAAAATAATAAAACAACAATAATCCCACTGGACAACCCTTTAGCAACGAGAATATTACAACAACAAATGCTACACAACCACTAACTGTTCGAAAATAAAAGTAGTACCTGTTAATAAACATATCGTATAATGGAACAGTAAAATAATATTCTCTCTCTCTCTCTCTATATATATATATATATAATGTAAATGATAAACGATGCTCGATCTATACTAATCCAAACACATACACAATCTAGAATAAACAACAAACCGGGATAACAAAACGGGAAAACTAAAACGAATTATATGCTTACGTATTTTATGTACATGTACTTATAAACCTACACCTATGTACTTAAAAAATAAAATAAAAATGCACATTAAAAATGATGTATTGATACCTGATCTCTGGAAAACGACAGAGTTTATTATCCATTTCAGCATCCCAGAACCACACAGGCACACACTGATGCGAAAAAACTAAAAAACACAACAAAAACAAATAATAAATTTTAAAAATAAAGAGAACGAACAAAACACGTCCGATCTCTTCAACGATCATCGACCGACCCCTTTATCAAACGCCTATGGGTCATGCCAAGAAAAATTGTAAGCAGATTTCATTTCGCGATCGTAATCAACTGTCGAATGTCTGTCCAAAACTAGTAAATGCCGATTAGTTCTAGTCTCTTGATAATAAGTTTCATTCTTTCGAGCTGTGGGTTGATTCTGGTTTACCTACAAGCAATAAGAATTGGCTTCCTATATACAAATTATATTTTTTTTATTGCATTTTTTCCAATAGTTAATTCCAGCATACTTTAGGAATAAATTTACTTGATTTTTATGTACCGTAGTGTTTCTAAATACGTCAAAAAAATAAAAAGTGATATGTATATATATAAAGCAAAAGGTACTCGTATTCTCCACATTTGCGTTTAGGATTCACAGGAATGGCGATTGTTTTAATGTTGAGCTACAAAGATAAGATTATACAAGGTGTCCCGCAGAAGTGGTAGATCAAATGAAAGAGGGGCAGCTCATTTCCAACAAAAAATACACAAGTATAGCTTTTTCGAATTTTTAATTGTTCAAAAGTTATGTCACATTCTTTTCCGAGGTTCCATAGGTTGTTTCACACTATTGTACCTTATTTAAATGAAAATAATCTTCCAGTTTTTCCTTATTGGTGGAAATTTTCTTACCATATATCCGTTATTTGTTCGTACAGGTAGTATATCTGTATGATCTGTTTGGTCGTTTTATTTGGTGTGTCGACATCCAGGTATGTTACCATTTTTTTCCTTGTTTTGTTTTTCTCTGTAACTGTTGTAAATCTACTACACAAATTTTCCACTTAATGGTCAATTTGTTCTAATTTGATTAACGACGCGTCTAGCTCTTACTTGACTATTCTTTAAGTTATATACTTAAGGAGTGATTAGAACTTAAGCAATATTCTTTTTCTGAAATATTCTGATAAGATCCGTCAAAACGTTTTACTAGAACTAAATTTGGTTTGACAGGGTCAAAATGTGTGTATTTTTCGGATATTTTTCTGTGTATCTAGGTAATCATTCTATATAGACTACTCATGCCAAACCCCCAAACAGATATCTTGGATTAGTCGGTTCAATCTGAGAAAATAAAAGATTTAACCTTTAAATGGCTTAAATTCAACCCGATCGAGTTCATCTAATTTGAAAATTGGATTAAGGACACTATCGAGCAACGATTTTACACCAATTCTCTTAGCGATAACATTGCTTTGAGATTAAGTGCGAACCCTTTAAATGTTTCATAAGAAGTTTAATTATTTTCTCGAATAATTTTTTCGGATATTTGGAAAAACATACGGTACTGGGTTAAGAATTTATGACTGTTCGATCAAAGATTTTTCTGCTCCCTGAAATGTGTTGTCTTCGTCAGCTGGATGAATATGTCATCTAAATTTTCAATCTACAAACTTATTATGCAGTAGTGAGCTCTTAGCTTCCTCAAAGTTATTATGTTATAGAGTATATGGTACTAATGAGCTCTTGGCTTTAAAGTAAACGAAAATATTTCACCATTGGTTCTCAAAATTTCAATAGACTTGAATAAAAATGACAGATACGCCAGCACAATTATTTCAATTGTTTTTTTTTTTAATGTAAAATTCGCCTAATTTTTTTCAACATTGTTCGATCAATAAGCAACATGCGGTATATATATATGTAGGTGTAGTTAAATCAAAAATGTGTATCGAATTATTATGATGTAATTTTATGTTTAGAAATCAATCAAATCCAATCTAGCAAAAAAAAAACAACTGGTATTAGTTTTTAGTACAAATTTTAACAAAATTTAGACAAATAAGGAAAAGTGCATTTGGCAACTCAAACTTAGAGCCACGGCAAATCTTATCTTTATATTTCCGCAAAAACCTCGCTTGCAATTAATATACCGAATGTCCGAAATGTTCCGGAATGATCAAATCTATTAGAGAAATACATTTAAAAGTTTTGTGAAGGTCGTATTTAAAATTTTAATGGTAATCCAGAAGTCGTAAACTCGGTTCTATCAGTGGTAAAGCTCTTCATTTTTTATATCTGGGATACTAAAAGTCAAAATAAAATAGTATTTGTCTTTAGGGTTTTGAGATATATAGTAACTTTTGGTCTCATGTTATTCAACCGGATAAATATACAGTACCTTTGATTGCACAGTAAAATATACTGTTAATATAAAATAATCGAACCCTCACTTACACATATCGCTGCTTGGATTCGAAATCTACAAGCGGTGTGTAGAACGTTAAGTCTAGTAATCAGATCAAATTGTAACAAGATTTACACTGCCCTAAAATTCGATTTATGTTCGCTTGAAATACAATAAAATCTTTAGGTAGAGAAACAAATGTAATTGATAGTATATCATTGCTTTACCTAGTACTAGTAATGCTTTAGTTACCGATTAAGCAGATCATTTTTTGCTTTATACTATATTTTGTGCGCAAGATAGAGCAACTAAAACCCAGATTTTGAAATGTAAAGAGCTCTTGGCTACGAAGCTATATATTAATGGAAATGAGTGGTTTACTTATGAAGATATAAGCATGTCGCCCAATTAAAGTTATGGCTAGGAACCTCCATCAAACTTGTTCCCAGGAGGATATAATAGAAGACTTAATAAGCAAGGGATTAAAAATTAAAGATGCCGCTAATATGCTCAAGAAAGTAAAAATAATAGAAAACGCAGAAGATCACTAAAAGGGGGTTGGCCTTATTTATGCTTACATTTAATAACAAAGAAAATGTAGAAAATATATATAAAATTAAGGCCATCCTTAACATGACAGTCAGAATAGAACCGTTGAGAACCGTTGCAAAATGTAAAAAATGCCAAGACTATAACTACACCCAGAAATATTGTGAACTATAGCCTAGAGGTATCCGGTTAGCAGGAAAACACATTGCCAAAGCAAGTCCTTAAAGTAACAATGTTTTGTACCAAAGGGTGTTATGATACAAGAAGGTTCAAAATATTGCTTTTTGTAATGGATATTTCCACAATCCAATAATAACCAATTTAATAATTTATTTTAACTTTATATACAATTTATTCTGATTTTAATAACTTTAATAATTCGGTGTTGTCAGTTTGTTGGTTGTGATAAGAGTGATCTAAATTTATTCTAGCAAAAAAAAAGTCTTTATCATACTGACCGCCTTAAATCAGTTGATTCAATTAATTGGCAGTAGGCATAACTTATATGAATTGGTCGTTTCATAATTCCGGTTGATGTTTTTAATGTTACAACTCTGACATGGTTATCTGGTCCTGGATGCAGCTCTATTATTTTTCCCATTAACCACTTTGTTGAGGGTAAGTTATTGTCTTTAAATAAGACAATATCGCCAATTATAGCACTGTTTTCCTCTTTGTGCCAATTGGTTCTTCGTTGCAGGCTGGTTAAATATTCAAGATGCCATCTTCGCCATATGTGCTGGTTCATTTGTTGTATTCATTTGTTGTATTTGATATTTTTATATACGTTAGGTCGTAATCAGGCAACTGTGTGGATGGTCGGCCAATTAAAAAATGTGACGGTGCAAGATATTAGAAGTCATCTGCTAATACACAGAGGGGCCTTGAATTAAGCATGGCCTCGATCTCAACGATGAGCGTTGTCACTTCCTCTACTGTTAAAATATGTCTATTTGTGACTCGTTTTAAATAATATTTGACACTTTTTATCTGCTAATAAAACATTTGATATATTAGTTTGGTTTTCTTTTATGAACGAATAAAATTCGGATAAATGATTTCGAGCGCCAATGAAATTTGTTCCGTTGTCGCTATGGATTTCTTTACATCCCACGACGACCAATTAATTGTTTAAATGCTGCTAAACACGCATCCGACGTTAGATCGGACACAAGTTCGATGTGTACAGCTTTCGTAGCAAGACAGACGAATAAACAAATATAACTCTAGCCGGGTTTCTACCCTCTGCGCCTAATCGTATAAGTCTGGAAAGGACCGGCATAATCCACGCCGACCTTATAAAATGGCTTAATGAACTCTACTATAGGCTTAGGTAACTGCTCCATCACTTGACTCAAAGTTCTGCCATCACTTCTAACACACTTAACACAACTGTGTATTATCTTTCGAATGAGGTTTCGTCCACCCAGTATCCAATATTTTTGTCGAATCGTAGCCATCATTAGTGTTGGTCCAGAGTGTAGATGTCGCAAGAGGTGCTCTCGTACAATTGATTGAGTTAGTTCATCGTTTGCCGTTAGTATTATTGAGTGTTTTACGTCATAGGCGATAGATGCATTTCTAATTCTTCCGCCAACCCTAAGCAGTTCCGATTCATCAAGAAAAGGTTTGAAATATTTAATTCGACTTGATATAGGCACTTCTTTGTTAGATTTAACTGTCTGGATTTCTGTTTGGAAGTACTTGAATTGTGCACGATTGATAATGATATGCTGTGCCTTTAGAATTTCTGCTACCCTCTGAGGTTCGGTGAGACAACATTTTTAAGAGTTCGGTTTGTCTTTAAGTATATACATCGATTTACGAAGGCCACCACTCGTACTAATTTATTGAAGCTAGATATATTTTTAGCTAATTCGTCGATTATGTTTGAAGTTGTGATTTGTACGGTGAACACCTGATTATTTAGTTCTTCTAGGGCATTGATTTGTTGGCTACTCCTGTTCGTGCATTAACCAACTCGGGCCATCCCACCACAATTCGAAATGCTGCAATTTTTCTGGTTCGAGACCCCGGGAGGTGCAATCAGCTGGATTGTCTCGGGATTCTACATGCCTAAATTATGATCTCCTAAAATGAGTTAGAATCTTACTAGTCCTATTACCGACAAATGGTTAAAATGTTCTACTTACTTGGGCTTGAATTTAGCCAGTCCAACACTATTTTTGAGTCGGTCCATGTATTTATTTTAATGATTTGGCTTTTCAGTGCTTCATTAACACTTAATAATAACTTGGTTAATAACACGGCGCCACAAAGTTCCAGGCGTGGAATTGAAAGTCTTTTAATTGGCGCCACTTTTGTTTTCGTTGATAGTAATTTGATGACGGGTTCGCCATTTAGGTTCATTATTTTCCGTATACAACTGCGGAATAGGCTTCGTTAGAGGCATCGCAGAATCCGTGAAGTACGATTTTACTTTCACATTTAATGTTTAAATATCTTGATATTCGGATATTTTCGGCATGGATTAGATTGTTTCCCAATCGTATCCAGTCGTTTAGCTTATTTGTTGGTAGTTGGTCATTCCAGCTTAGATTTTCGGCCCACAACGACTGTATGAAGATTTTTATGGCTATTGTTGTAGGCGCAATCAAAAAAAAACATCAGACACCACAAAGGTAAAAATTGAAGAAGAAAGTATGCAAGTGGCCACTATCAATGTTAAACTAAATAATGCAAAATACTACAATATTTCCACAATCTGTTGCCCTCCGCAACATAATCTAACCAAAAAAGAGTACATTTCGTTATTTGAATCATTCTGGGTTTAATTTCATTATCGGTGGTGATTTTAACGCCAAAAATACGTTTTGAGGATCAAAACTAACAACCCATAAAAGCAACAAAACCTGTATTTTACTCTGGAGGTAAACCAACATACTAGCCTATGGATCCAACTAAAATTCCAGATCTCATAGATTTTTATGTAACAAAGCGGATATCAGAAAACTACGTATTCATAGAGGACAGTGAAGAACTATCGTCAGATCACTCTCCTTGTAAGCATGACTCCCAGTGCAACGATTATTAAGAAAGAGTCGTTGCTCAAATTAAAAAACAATAAAATAAATTGATAACTGTTCCAGAAACTAGTGAGTTACAATGTCAATATTCAAGTGTCAGTTAAGAATTCGGCACAATTGAAGGGCCAATTAGAACTACTTAACAATACTATACAACAAGCAGCTTGGGATAGAAACTCAAAAAGAAACTCTAATACGTTAGAAGCGCAAAAGAAAAACCTGATTTGTTTGCATCATACCTTGGAGATACATTTAAACCTTTCTCAAGACAAACTACAGTTGAAAACATAACACTAATTAACAAAATCGACAGCCAAAGCATAAAACCTGTATCTTTACAAGAGTTAAAACCTGAAATCAGGAATAAATTAAGCACAGAAAAATCTCCTGGCTATGATCTATTTACAGTAAAAATAGTAAAAGCACTACCCGCAAAAGGATTACAAAAGCTACTTCAAATAATTAATATAGAGTTCAGACTTCACTATGTTCCACACCAATGAAAAGTGGCAAAAGTGATAATGATACTAAAAACACCTAACGACAAAAAAATGTATAGGCCGATTTCTTTGCTTCCAACTATTTCTAAATTATTTGATAAATCTCTGCTTAAGAGACTCAAATTATTCGTAGAGCAAAAGATTTGATTCCTTCCCACCAACTCGGTTTCAGAAAAAAACATTCGACTATAAAACAGGTCCATAGAATCACAGACATAATTGAAGAAGCGCTGGAACGCAAAAAAATATGTTCAAGTATCTTCTTGGACGCAGCACAAGTTTTCGATAAAATATGGCACAGAGGACTAAAATATAAACTGCATCAAGATCTACCAAAGCAGTTTTATCAGATTCTAAAATCCAACTTAGATGCCCGACATTTTAGGGTAAAATATGAAGATCAAATTTCGTCATTGGCGAAAATAACAGCAGGAGTACCACAAGGTAGTGTCTTAGGGTCAATTTTTTATATCCTATATACAAGAGATTTGCCACTAACATAGTGAGTAACTGGACAAAGAATTGGCAAACCCATCTAAATGAAACCAAATCAATTCATGTTAACTTCAACAAAAAAGTTAACTGGATAGCAGTGGAAATCAACTTACAGCAAGTCCCACATGCAAATACAGCCAAATATCTAGGCATGCCACTTGACGCTACGCTAAAGTGGAAAGAGCAAGTCAAAAAGAAAAAAAAAATAGCTTAACATTAAATACTGAAAATTGTACTGGCTTATAAGTAGGAATTTCGTGCAATCACTACATAATAAACTGCTGCTTTATAGGCAAATTCTAAACCAATACGGTATTCAGCTTTAGGGATGCACCAAGAAGATCAATGTGAAAATAATACAATCATTTCAAAACCAATCATGGAAAACACCCCGCAAATTATCGTAGTTGTGAAGTAGCTGAAGAATTGCAAAAAATTAGAAACTGTGCAAGAAATTCTGAGCAAAATCAAAGAAACCCTGGTACAACAAACCAACCGAGAATAAGGGATTAAACAACCTACGAGGTAACGCATCATGTGTAGAAGTTGCTAAAAATCAAGAATCAACCACAAAAGTAAATAATACTGGCCAAGTTCAAATAGATTTCATCAAAACCGTAGAAGCTTTAAGTAAAAAACTTGACGAGCAAGCTGAAATAAATAAACTTATATTTGACCAATTGAAAACTCTATCATCGCAATATTCCAACGTGAATAAAAATAAAAATGAATTTACAAACGCTGAGAATAGTAATATGGAATGCAAATGGGCTAATCCATCATATTCCTGAGCTAGACATATTCCTAAACATGCAAAAAATTGACATATGTTTAATCTCTGAAAGCCATTTTAATAGATCTTCATATTGCAAAATACGGTAGAGGTTCTACCATGCTATTCATCCAGCTGAAGAGGCAAGAAGAGGATCTGCCATTTTCATTAAAAATAATATAAAACACCAAGAAATGAAGGTTGAAACTGAGTCCATGCAAGTCACAACAATTACAACTCAAACTAAGAACAAAGATGTAAATATATCAGCTATATACTGTTCACCACGCTACAATTTAAAAAAAAACTTTTTCACTCTTTGGGACGATGTTTCATTATTGGCGGTGACTTCAACACAAAAAAAAGTTTTTGGGGTTCCAGAATTACAACACCAAAAGGAAGAGAACTGTTTAAAGCAGCCAAAAAATTAAAATGCGACTTTCAATCTGGTGGCGCACCTCTTTACTGGCCAACAGATCTAAACAAAACTCCTGATCTTATAAATTTCTATGTAACAAAAGGAATATCTGACAACTACATACGAATTGAAAATAATGAAGACCTTACATCAGATCAATATCCTGTTATCATGACATTAAGCGAAACTATTATTCAAAAAGAAATATCACCAAAATTTTACTACAGGAATACCAATTGGAACCTTTTTCGTGAATTGTTAAATGAAAATATCAAACTGCAAGTGCCAATAAGAAGATCTTTGCACATTGAGGAAGAAATTGACAGACTAATTGAAAATATACAGCAAGCAGCGTGGCAGAGCACTCCACTCGAACTACAAATTATCTACTCGAAGTAGGAGAACTGGTGGCTAAGAAACGTAAGGCCCGTAAGTTCTGGCAAATAAATCGAACTGCAGCTAATAAAACCGAGCTTAATAACTTATGTAAAAAACTGAAATCTATTATCAAGAAAGTTAAAAATAAAACAATAGAATCATAGTTATCTTCACTTACTGGTCAAAAAGACATTGAATACTCGCTATGGAAAGTAACCAAATCGATCAAGAGACCAAAAAATTCAACAGTACCTATTAGAAATGATAATGGTACGTGGGCTCATAGTAGTAAGCAAAAAGCGGATATGTTTGCGAGATACCTCGAAGAAACGTTTCAACCACTACCAAGACAATCTGCGAATGAAAATGTTAATTTTGTACACAGTTTAAATGAGCTTAAAATACAAACCAGGAGCGTTACATCCGTGAGTTAAAAGAAGAAATAAAAAATTAAAATCCGAAAAAAGCCCCCGGATATGATTTAATAACTGGGCAAATTATAAAAGAACTACCAAACAAAGCAATACACAAACTTGGCACATAATCATTCTGTGTTTAGATTAAGATACGTTCCAAGGCAGTGGAAGGTATCAGAAGTGATCATGATTTTAAAGCCAAACAAAAACAGTAACGATAAAAGTCATTTAGACCAATAACTCTACTTCCTACTATATCGAAGATATTTGAAAAACTACTTCTGAAGAGACTCAAGCCTATAATACTCTAGAAACGAAAAATATATGTTCAAGCCTCTTCTTGGATGTAGCGCAAGCATTTGATCGTGTATGGCACAAAGGATTAAAGTACAAGTTACATCAAAATCTTCTCAAACAGTATTATGAAATCCTAAAATCTGACATAACTGACATGCATTTCCGTGTAAAATATGATGATGAATATTCGGATTTTAAAGAAAATTTCAGCAGGAGTGCCGCATGTGAATTTTACTAATAAAACAAACTATGTCAGTATACCAATCGTAATGAACTCTAAACAAGTCCCTTATGCAAATAAAGCAAAATATCTAGAGATGACGCTAGATACCAAACTTAAATGGAAAGAACATGTCAAAAAGAAAAAGAACGAATTAAACATCAAATACAGGAAAATGTATTGGCTCATAGGTAGATAATCTGAACTATCTATACATAATAAATTGCTCCTATACCGGCAAACTCTGAAACCTGTGTGGGCTTACGGAGTACAGCTTTGGGGCTGTACTAAAAAAACGAACGTTAAGATAATTCAGACGTTCCAAAATAAAGTACTTCGGAATATTGTAAATGCCCCGTGGTACATTCGAAATGAAGACCTGCACCGTGACTTAAAGATGGAAGACATCAATGAAGTAATTGCAGTTTATGCTGCCAAACATGATTCACGCTTTCAACAACATGAGAATATCGAAATACGTCGTATGCTGGACTGCCCGATACCAATACGACGCCTACAAAGAATTAAACCAATGGACCTAGTGATTGCAAACTAAAATAATACTATATTATAGCAAATATTTATTTAAATAAATAAATCTTTGGGACTAGCCATTGGGCTTTATCCCAACAACTGTGAATTAAATTAAGATAAAAAATTGCTAGATGACTTATATAATAAGTCAGTTGTAATAATAATAAAAAATAAATAAAAAATAAAATTCCAAAACCAAGTTTTACGTGGTATTGTAAATGCACCATGGTACGTCAGAAATGATAATCTCCATAGCGACTTAAAGATGGAATACGTTAACGAAGAAATCAGAAGACACGCGAGGAAACATAACTTTATCTTTATTAGCACGAAGATGTTGAGCTTCGCCGTATGATGAATAAAACAAATTTAGCTGGACGTCTCCTAAGAAAGTCCTCTAGAACCAGGACAGCCAGAATAAGATAAACTAAATTGAGACTAATCAATATGGGTTATATCCTAAACTATATTAAATAAAATTATATTACGGAATCAGGGAATCATCAAGGTAAAACTTATATGATCATATCGAAACCCTACAACTTCTCAGCCGCAATTTATTTTAATGTTCCGGCAGTTTTTAGATACTCGGCACAATCAGTTCGTTTATGTATTGATTTTAATTTAAGCATCATAAAGAACAATGGTGCGAACAGTTCACGTGTTTATTCGAAAATCTATTAAAAAAAACTTATTATACGAGTAGTATATAGTATACATAACAATTATAGTTGAATGGCTTGAATACAAAGTTAAAAATAAGATTTGGATAAAACCAATTCATACCATAGCAAAACAAAAAGACGGATTATGCGTGTAGAAAGTGGAAATTTACCATCGCATTAAAATTCCTGAAACAATAGTCACAAACATGTAAGAACGACGGTATCAAGTCGATTAAGGTACACGTGAGTGTGGGGGAGTGAGAGTTATATTGAATACAAAGTGTAGTTAGATGATTAAATTTAACTTTATCGAAAACACTTTTGCCAGATGTCGAAACATATTACAGTTTGGTTTTAGGATGATATAAGAATTTTAAGGGACTTCACCTGAAACTCTGCCCCACCATGTTGAGGACATGCCGGGTGACATACTTCATTTATTAAAGATTTACTATACTGTGTTCATTACCTCACAGAGTCCGTTGGCTAAAACTTGAACTGGTTTACCATAAAGAAGAAAATATAAACTAGGAGCACTGTCATGTTATTGTCATGCTATAATAGTAGTGTTTATTAGGAAGAAGCCTTTTCCTTTCCTTTGAATTGTAATTAAGTCAGGTTTCGACTTTATTCGTATTGTTTATAAAAAAAAAATAATAATAAATTATTTCAAAAAAAAAAAAAAAAGTAATAAAACCCAATATATCAAGAATGGTGGTGACAAAAAGAAAAGATAATTATTGCCCATCTGGCAATGAAATTATGATAGTTAAATAAAAAAGATAATTATTGACAATCTGAAAATTATTGTAGTTAAATGAAAAGATAATTATTGACAATTTAATTCGTATTTAAACATTTCGTTGTTCAACTTCCGATAGTAGTGGGCATAAATTCGTAATAGCCCGTTTAAAATTTCCTGTTATCGTTTTAATTGTCACTACTCAAACACTCCATCTTTTGGTATAATAATTTTGGTCTTGCGCGTTTACATAGTACACATTCGTTGCAATATTATGCAGACCTTTGTTGCCACTTGTTTGCCGTTGATCGGCCAATAAGTCTGTCTAACAGCTACCAACAGACCTTGGGGACCAACGAGCAGATTTTTTATATGATAATATTGCAACGTTGTTATTGTGAAGAAATGGTCCTTTGGAAGTAGAATAGCATGCTGTGATGCGTATGAGAGTGATGAAAATTGTAGAAGTCCACCGTTGTAGACATTTTGTCTACTTCCTCTAGCGTTAATGCTCCAGCAAGTTTTGTAAAAGATTGGAATAAAGTGCATTGAAATAAATCGCGCTACATATGCCATTGCATTGCAAATTTTCTTATAGGAGTTTTTTGCAAGTATTCGATCAAGTCGATTGTCATTGATTTCCGCGATTGTGCTTACGGTATCAATATTGGTTCGTTGTTCTGGAATAATAATATTCCGACCAAAAGTGTATTCTTTATTATTCCAATGTTCCTCAAGGGAGGAGGAGATATGGAGGCCCGTGCCACCATAAGTTAGATGGAATGATTACGTTCGGCATGACAACTCTTGAAACTAAGCCTGTTCAGTTTAGTAACCAATTTGTTGATTTTGATAGAGATTGAATAATCGACACTCTATTGGCAACATATGTTTTCCACTTAATGGATGGTGAGTCGATGGTTGTAGTGATATCCATTGGTAGGCTTTCATCCCAATGAATATTTAAATTCCACAACCTTTGTAGAAAAAATCTTTCCTATAACACAATAACTGGTGAGACAAGACCGTTTGGATCAAAAATGCTTGCTAATTGGAAAATGGCATTTTGTAATAATTTTTGGTTCCAAATCAGTCATTGTCACATGGATGTTGAAGGTATCCAATATAGGTTGCCAAAATAATCCTAAGTTAGATCTTCACCCAATCATCATTATTAATGTGCAATAGAGTCTCACGATCCTCTTCTGGAGTGTCGACCAAAAGATTAATATCATTAGAATACCAGTTTTTTAGAACCATTCCGGCAGATAATAGAATGGCAGAGACTGAAGATTACATTTTCGTGGCTTCATCAGCACAATTCGAACCGAATTAGAGATCGTCCGCGTAAACGTCATTTTAAATGGTTGAACTTTGGACACATCTAGTAGCCAAAAACGGAGCTGTTGTGGTGTCATATGTCACTGTCTTTAATTGGTACGTAGCCAGTTCGTCTGCCGAATTATAACGCAAAAAATATAATGATATTGCTGATCGTAGAAGTATTTGACGATACATTTAGCAGATGTCGGCGCTTAATGCATACTTGTGAGACCTGAACCTGATAAGAATGTGAAACCTGGAAGGATGCGCAAAAAAATCAATGACAAGCTATAACAGGTGTTTGTAATCAAATGTCTTGGGAGAATACTGAGGTGGTTCTGGTCCAACAAAATTACAAATGTTAAGCTTCTAAGGCAAAGAAATCAAACAGACATTGAGACCGAAATTATGAATCTCAAATGGAAATGGATTGGCCACACGATAATGAAGTCACCGAATGATGTCATACAAGAAGAGCTCTGGAGTGGAATCCGCAAGGAAAGAGGAAAGTTGGGCGACCACCTGTAACATGGAAAATAACGATGCCAGCAGAAGTAAAACCACACGGGAAATCATGAAATTAACCCAACAGTGTTAGATGGTCCAGTATAGTACATAGAAGCTCTATGCTCCTAAATTCGAGATAAAATAAAACAATAAAAACCTAGAAATACTTACACATTCCTACTACTTGGACTCCTACCAAGAGTGTGTAATACAAGATATGTTCTTGTTTCAGTTTATTGTACCTTATAGCAAAACTTTTACTTCTAACTTTTGACGACAAGACACGGATGGATCACTAATTCACAAGTTCATGAATGCTTCTATTGATGACCCACTTTTCTTCCGTTTCAAGCACGATTTGCGTTACATCTTATGAGTAACATTCAATAATCTCTTCGAGCTTATTTCTGAATCCTTCAAACTGTAAAAATTTGAAAAATAACGGTTCCTATTCTCCACTATTTTAATCTGAGGAAGTAAAGGCGAATCTAGTCTTCTGTTTGGTCGTGCTCTACTTTTATATGGTCTTTATTTTAGCATTATTTACAACGATATCCATATGCTCTTTAAATCTTCACCTGCTGTCGTTGGTGATACATAGGCCTCCCATAATATCGTGGGATATTTTTTTGAATTCCTCAAGTATGTGATCCGATCTTGCCATATACATTTGGAACTACTTCTAGGACTACCAGAAGTAGTTCCAAATTGGGGGAAATATCTTTATTTCTCTATATGTAGACTCTTTTTAGCTAAATACACTTTTTCGACTTTTTCGACTTCAATACTCTATTTGAAGTGAGAATAGTCGAGCTCCTCAATTGGACCAACAATTGCAGATTTCACTTCTTTATTGTTGGCAAATCATTTATCATCGAGCCATTTGTTCTTGTTTGGAAACAGAAAATTATCTGAGGGAGCTAGATCTGGCGAATGGAGTGCATAAGAAAGCAATTCAAATTTATGTGTGAACTGGTGCATTGTCTTGATGAAGCAACACATTCTTATTTGCCAAATGCGGTACTTTTTTTCTTGATTTCATCACTCAAACTCTGCAATAAGTTTGCATAATACTCGCCGTTAATTGTTTTTCCTTTCTCAATAAAAATCAATAAAAATTATTACACGCTCATCCCAGTAAACTAACGCCATAACTTTGCCTGCAGATGAAACTGTCTTTGTTTTCTTTGGAGTCGATTCTTATGTGTCGGTTCATTGTGACTGTTTCTTTGTCTCAGGTGTGAAGTGATGGACTCATGTTTCAACTATGGCTATGAATCGACGAAAAAAATCGGCTTTATTGTACATCATCACAACATTTGTTTCATTGTTAATAGTTGTATAGCACCCATCTTTCGCATAGTTTCTTTCATGTTCAAATTATCAAATCAATTTATCAATCAATATGCGATGTACAGCACTTCGTGAAATACCTAGCATGCCTACTAGCTCGCGTGATTTCAGTCGACGGTCATCCAATACTTGCCATTTAATTGTTAACTATTTAAACGAAGTTTAAATAGTTAAGGGACCACCCTCTTATACATTCGTCTTTAATTCAACGGTTTCAAAGTCTTTTAACCAAATTAATATAATTAACGATTAACACCTCTTTCTGAAGTCATACTTCAGTTTGGCCAAGTCATCAGACCTTACAAATATCTCCTTAAAATTTACTGATATTACCGCTCCATTTAAGCCAAAGATAAAAAAAATTTACATCTGCTAACAAGTCATCCAAAAATGCGTAAAATAACACCCTGTATGAAGTATATTTAATCTAAGATCTTCTAAATTAATTTTGTGGTTTCCCTCCACAATAAATTGTTATCAAGCTGCACTTAGCTAAAACAATGCATTACGTTAGATAAACATTCAATGTGTGTGTGTATTTAAATTAATCGCAAGCACACATGTTCGCATCAAAATTATGTTTAACCCACATAAAAAAACAAGTTGCGGTTTACCTAGATAATGCGATAAACACGTGAGTGTAATTTACACGTAACTTTCAAGTTCACTTATACACAAAACCAATCAGAAATAATTTAAAATTTGTTATTAAAAATTAATTTGATTCGTTCGATTATATATATTCAACACTACACAGTATACACTATGCCACAATAATTTTATTTATGTATGAAAGTGCAAAGAGTGTAGCCAACGAGGCGTCGTTACGTGTAACATCGACTCACCGAGTACATAATATTATATTAGAATTATTATAGTGTCTTAATATACATTTTTCTAGACTATTTTTCTAGTTAACTTTGTTACTACTTTAGACGTATAATCAATAAACAGATAAACAAACCTGTAATCTGAATATAACAATTGATATTTTTACTTTATCAATGTTATCTAATTCATTATTCTTTATACCGAACAAAGATCAGTTTTGACAAATTTGTTGACCGTCAAATTATGACGAAATGTCAAACTATTTCATAAATAAGCCAAAAATATTTATTATTTATGCATCTTTTACAAACAATGAAAAAAAATTTTATAAAGTGAAATCTTTAAACATGACTTTAATTTCTCTTAAAAGCAAGTCAAATAAACCGATTTGTTTATCACCGTACCGAGTGAGCTATTTAACATGGCACAACTGTATATATTGTAAAATATAATTTTTAAACACACCTCGTATATAATTCACATCACAGGAATCTTCTATATAAACAAT
This sequence comes from Tipula confusa, assembly GCA_963556175.1. Lineage (NCBI taxonomy): Eukaryota > Metazoa > Arthropoda > Insecta > Diptera > Tipulidae > Tipula > Tipula confusa. Next base: position 134,447,081 of record OY744476.1, on the reverse strand, counting down.
CATATATATTATGTAGTAGAGAAAGCAAGAGATAATCTTATTGGAAAAAATCAAATTAGCTAAAATCATAAGGAGAAGTAAACTAACCACTTAGTAAACTAAGCGATTAGTTGACTTCTCCTCATGATAAAGGATAAAAGAATTGATGAGTCACCATTGTTGAAGTTAATTAGGTATTTTCCCACCATGAAACAAAATCATAAGCGAGGCTGATACGACTTACAGAATTGGCCGCCGCAAATTGATCTAGAACAGATTTTGATTGGGAGAAAAAAATGAGATTTCATATTTTTTATGAGATTTGCTCAACACCAACATAAAAAGAAAAGTCAATCTCTATTTTTAGATCTGTCATTCGTAAATTTTGTCTTGCTGGTATTGTATTTCTAGCAGGGATGTGCGTCGACACGTCAACAGTTATTGTCGACGTTGGCGTGTCAACATTACGTCGACGTCAATTTTATGTCGACAATGACGTAATGTCAAGAAAAAAAAATTATTTCGATAATTTCTTTTGTTTTTGTTTCCTTTTTTTGCTTTTTCCTCTCTAATTCTATCCGAATTTTGCGTTAATTTTTTATTTTGTTTTACTTTACAAGAGTAAGATGCCATAATTTTACAATTAATGTGCCAACCAGCGACTCAGCAACAACTTTAAGTAAGAATACGACAGATTGAGTTACTTCCCAGTGAAGTGTAAAGAACTGAACGAAATTGTTTCTTTTAAATCAATTGTCATTTAACAAAGTTAACAGAGCGAAAATTAAGTAACAAACTGTAGGAAATGTCAAATAATTTTATACTCAACCTCAAATCAAGAGGATTTGTTGAATTAGCCAGAAAAAGTAACATTTGTCAATTTCCGCAATGTTAGACTGACTATAAGACGGATCCATATAGATATTAGATAACTTAAACCTTAATTTTTCTTAAGTTTGGGCGAAAAATGTGAAAAACGATGATTGAGTTGAATGAATTTAGGGAAAATAGAAATAACGGGTTTTCCAACAAGAGGTTTCATTGTGATATAAAAAAATCGAGTATTTTTTAAGAGAAATCAATGAATGTTTATTTCATTGTAAAGAGGAAGGTATGCCATTACAATTTGAAAACGATATTAGCCAAATGGCCGCCACAGCTTTGCTTGCAGCACCCTATCCTTTTCATGAAATTTTCCATGACCAATTCGCACATTTGCGGCTGTACGTCCTCGATAACTTCGAATTCCATCTTTAAGGTCTTGAATCGATTGTGGAGCATTGGCCCAAAGAAAAAAGTCTAAAGGTGTTAAATCACAAAATGTCGGAGGCGAATTTTGATCATCTATTCGAGAAATAACACGGCCCGGAAACATCTCTTGCAAAATTGCGATTGTTTCGTTGCTTGTGTGGCATGTAGCGCCGCCTTGCTGAAAATAAACGTCACTCACATAAATATTTCCAATTCCGGCCATAAAAAATCATTAATCAAAGATCCACGAAGAATCGACAAACATGCGTTTTTTTCAACACTACGGGCTACAGCAGCAATATTCTCAGTTGTTCTTGAGCGACGCACACGGTTTCGATTCTTCACATCACTAACTATTGTCCCAACAGCTCAAATTCTTCCAACAGTTTCAATATTGCCGGCCAAGAAGATGCTTTACGACGGCCAAAAAGTGCTTTAGTTTTGCGAAAAATAACTGCAAAATTTTCACCATTTTTGTAGTGAATTTTAACAATTTCAATGCGTTGTTAAAGAGTGTATCGTACCATTTTTAGTCATTGCGTAGTTTTTACTTGTCAAATGTTAAAAGATGACAGCTTCAAAATTGACAACTACCCCAATAGCAGGCTATTCAAAATGAAACTTCTTATTGAGTAACCCTTTATTTTTAAATATTTAAAATAGAAAAATATTAAAGACCCAAAGTTTTTTGGAGACTTCTAGTTTGGCCAGAAAATGTTTAAAAATTCCAGCCAGTTCCGGACAACTTGAAAAAAAAATTTCCAACTGGGTTATATCAAAAATAAAAAAAAAGAAAAAGAAACAAATAAAACTACTATTTTTCTATTTTTAACCATAAAATGGTTTTATTTCCCCTAAATCTTAAAATTGGTTGTTGTTGTAATCTTTTTCGGCTTTGTGAAAGCAACACAGCTTATATTAATTGTGATTTTTAAGATGTTTTAATTACTAGAAATTCACACTAAAAAAATATATTGCAAAATGTCAAAATAACTGTATTCTCCACCACAACGACACAAAAAAAAATCAATCTGTATTTTCATGTTTCATTGGAGGGAAAAATAAGATTTGTTAGTCAAAAACCAATGAAAAACGACTTTACGGTCGTTCAAAATGGGCGTCAAAATATATTTTTTTTTAAATATCCTTTTTATATTTAAATCTGTAGAGAGAATCGAACGTAAACATATATAACATACAAATTTTAAATGGTACAACTTTATTTGACAGAAGACTTTTTGTTATGCTAAGAACTATGCTGTTCAAATTTAAACCATAATATATTTTCCAAACACAAAAAAAAATCAATTCGTTGTCTTTATCACTCTAGTGTAATTTAGTTTCTATCATATTTTCAGTAAATCAGTAACTCAGTCCATGGAATATAACCTTAAGACGAATAGCGTTGTGGATACTGCTGAACCATTTCATAAGATTAAAGCCGGTAACCGATACATTCTCGTAAATAAAAAGAAATATGTATTTGTTTTTCTTTTACTTCTTAAAAAATAACTGCACGCGCAGTTTTTACCCGCGCAACATGAGGGACTCCTGTAAATGATATAAATGACGAAATATCATCCAACATCATGGGTCGAACAAAAAACAATTAAACAATTAACTTTTTGGAAAAGCTAGATTATGTTTTATGTTAATAATAAAACTGCAAGATTTTGTAAAGCAAGATTTTGTAATTGCAAGATTTCGAATTTGCAAGATTTTGCAAATATTGTAATGCAATATTTTAAAAAAAGCAAGATTTTGTACTTTCATGATTTTGTAATGGTCCTTTTGGTTTGTTTTGTTTGCATCGCGACGTATTTTTTGCATCACGTACATGTACCGACCATTAGAGGCGCTCCCAATTTTTTTTGTTTTATTTCAACTGTTTGTTTTTATATTTGGAAAATAGAGAATATAAAATAATACGGTCTCACTTTGAGTGTTATATTATGCTCAAATTTATATGACGTTATGGTAGTGTGGGTTATTTGAAATCATTCAAAACAAAATTAAAATTTGTTTTCATATGAATATCTGTAATTGTAACTCACTTGATGCAAGTTCCTGTTTGTTCTAAGGTCTGTACTCCTACTGATTTGAGCATTGAAATCGCTTACGATGATTTTGATGTCGCATAGCCCGGGATATTATAGATGACGTCTTCTAGAAAGAACAAATCTTTGTCATCATCTGATTTGTCTTCGATGCTAATCGAATTTTTGTAAATTTTTCATATTGATGGAGCGGAAATGAAGGATATCATGGTGGAATGGTTATCACTTTCTGACCTTCTCAGCTCTTGCAGAGCTAACAGGTCGAGTGTATATCCGCTTGATTGGATAGTATTTGAAGATCTTCAAGTCCAAGCAGACTTAGTAGGTTACATGTTCCCATTTTTATATCGTGGCATGTGTATAGTTGCCCAGGTTGTTGTTGTGATGAAGCAGAGGTAGTAATCTTAGGCCTTCTTCTGAGTTTCAAAACATAAAGAATTTTATGAGGGTACGGGTAGTATGCCTACAGTTCTACCCGCAAGTACATGTGCATGTGTAACGAAAAGGTACTGAGGTCACATCATAAGGACCTCAGTCAAGCCTTTGTTCACACTTATATAGCCGGCCGCTTGATCTAAAACCGACGCCCGCTTCTGCCGCTCTTAACATGGAGAACAGATACTGGAGGTTTGTAGCCACAAATAATCTGAACAACAGGTGCTAAGAGTTAGGCAATGTTTAATTTATGACGCAGACCTCTAGTATAAAAGTTTATTATGAGTGCTAGTTTTGGCAAATTAGTTTATAAACTGCTCTAAAATGAAAAAAAAACAGTGATCAAAACTAAATTAAAAATAACAACATAAATCAAAATACGCCACGTTCTGATGATTGAATTTTGTGTAAAAAATACTGGTTGGGTTTACCACTTATAAAATATGCATACACTTTTTAACAGTATCGTACCTAAAAAAGAGTATTCAGTTGTGTCGAGTTAATTATTTCACCGGGTATAATTTACGTCTGACTTATCTTATTTATTTATTCTAAACTATTATAAGTTATTTACTTTTGTATATGGTATGAGAGAAGTTCAAAAAGTTTATGATAATTTAACAAATTAGCATGTTACAATTAGATGGTGGAGACAGAATTTTGGATTTAACTCAATTTGTATAATTTGTATGACTTGTTTTGAAAATCATATGAATAGTTGAACTCACAAATAACTTAAAAAGTAGAAGGGCTTTGATGGTATGGTTTTAAAGGACAATGGTAATGTAGTCCTATTTGTACGCCAAAACAACGCACATCCTAACAGTCTCTATCCATCGAAATACTTCTATTTGAAACTAGATATCCAGAGTATTCCTCTTCATATTTAACTCAAAAGTGTCGGTCCTCAATACAGGATCATCTTTATGATCATATAAAATTGTTTTGGTAAATCTTTCTAAAGTTAAATAGCAATCCCCTGCGCCACACTTTAAGGAATGTAGTCTTTATAACACCAGTAATTCTATGTATTTGCTCTATGGTTGAATGTTTCTCTCTGAATCCAAACTGATGTTGTGGGAAAAGATGTCTTTACTCTATAATTATTTATAATTTTTAAAGTACTAGTTTCTCGAACAATTTCAAAATCACCGTGAGAAGTGAGATTGGGCGGTATGATTTTATATCGTTCGGTGGCTTTTTCGGTTTCTAAACCATTATTGCTTCCGCTATTTTTTATTATCGGGTACATATTTTTTTCTGAAAGCTGCATTGATGATATTTAGTAACTTGCGTACAGAAATTTCATGCAGCTCTTTAATTACTTGCCCTGATATTAGGTCATATACACTGGAGATTTTTTGGATTTTAGATTTCTGATTTTAGTTTTTAGTTCTTTCAGTGGTACGGCCTTTATTTCCTTTTTTTGGACGAGGAAACTGACCTTATAGTTTATGGTGATTTTAATTTCCCAGAGTTATTCTGGAAGTTGGGAAGTGACTACGATAACATATTTATCCCATCCAATACTAAAAACTCTTCTGCGTTGCTTTGTTATTATATGGCTAATATTGGTGCATCTCAAATAAACAATATTCCAAACAGTGGTACCTTCTTGGATCTGTGTTTTTACACTAATAAACGCACGTATAAAATTACGCCTGATTAAGCCTGTGATGATATTGCGGGCTACACGAGTACTTTCCATACACCAATGTCGATCGCTTTATCGTACGAATTTGGTGACAATCTCAACTTTACTAAAAATATCTTGGTTTTTGACAACGCGTGCGCGGACGTCAAATCAATGAATAAATTTTTAGTTAATGTTAAATGTAGCAATGTTCTGTTAAATATTAATGTTGGCCTGTATTAAAAAGTTTGTTCCTAAATTGAAAAAGAAACAATCATTGGCTCGTAAGGATCCTTGGACAAAGGATCTGAAAAAGTCCGAAATTCAGCGTAACAGAGCCCATACTAAATTAAGAATACTGGTTCTTTGTTACACCATTCCCCGTTTAAATTATTTAGGAAACAATTCAATTGTCTTAACCGTTTTTTATAGAATAATTATATTAATGATTTAGAGGATTATTTAAAGAGCAATCCAAAGAAGTTTTGGAAATTTGTAAAGTTGAAGAACCAAACTAACGGTTTACCATCAGTTATAACATTTAAGGGTCAAAAGTCGAATGATCCTCTTTTAATTTGTAATTTTTTGCGGACTATTTTAGCTTTGTATTTGTCAAAGATACCAATTATATTCAATGGTCTTCATAGCTAGCATAAACAGCTCAATCATCGCACGTTCTCCCAACAAGATGTTATAAATGCGCTTCTTAATCTCGATATCTCCAAGTCCTCTGGACTTAATAGACTGCCACCGGCATTGCTGAGGGGTTGTCAGCTCCCCTTACACAAAAACGGATCACGCAATGACGTAACAAATTATAGGGGTATTGCAGTAATGTCCTGTATCCCGAAGGTGTTTGAATGTATGGTTAAAGAGGTTCTATTTTTTCATAGCAAGCTATTGATCAGCTTACATCAACATTGGTTTTTTTCCAGGCCGGACTACTGTTACTAACTTGGTACTTTTCCAGAGTTTTTTAACAAAATCCGCAATATCTAAAGTCCAGGTTGATGTAGTTTATTCAGACTTTGCTAAAGCTTTCGATAAACTTAACCACCGTTAAGCTTAGATAAGCTTAGTATGCTCAATTGTGACTTCATACCGCTGAATTGGCTAAGTTCTTACTTGACTAATCGTAAAATGTATGTTAAAATTGATGACATATCTTTCGATAGCTTCACGGTTTTCTCTGGTGTACCCCAAGGGAGCGATTTGGGACCATTGCTGTTCCTGCTATTTATCATTGATGTTACAAAATTATTGGAATTTGCAGAGTGTTTATTGTTCGCGGACGATATAAAATTTTTTTCTACCATATCATAGCGGATAGTTTTAGGTTCCGGATCGAAACTTAATGTTTCTTGATGAGTAGAAATGTCAAGTCATGACAATATCTAAATCTAAGCAGCCTTTAATTTTTGAGTATTCTCTAACACATAAGATTTTCAAACGGGTGGAGTCAGTAAACGATTTGGGGGTAGTTTTTAGCTTTGGCTAAAACTTCCGTATTGAGGCGATCATTAATAAGGCCTACTCAAAGTTGGGTTTTATAAAGCGATACTCGAAAGATTTTCATGATTTGTTGACCTTCAAATCATTATATTCATCATTCGCATATCGAATATGCCAGCGTAATATGGACTCCGTTCTACGATATTCACACTAAGAGAATAGAGAGCATACAGAAGCAATTCTTATTGTTTTCTCTAAGAAAATTACCATCTAAAGGGGTGATTTGAATCTGTTACCTTGTCATGATGTTGTGTTCTGGGTATTTAGTTACTGTCGTCTAGATGTAAGTGTGCAAGTGCCTCATTTGCGCGTGATATACTTTGTGGTGGGGTCGATTGCCCAGAGCTGATATCTCTTTTTAATATTTACACTCCTCAACGTGTCTTACGACCACGTAATTTGCTTTTTATCCCGCCTGCGTGCACTAACTACGCGTATTTTGAACCTGTGGTTGGATTTTAATATTGCGCGGGACGCTTTTAAAAAATCAATCTCCTCATTATCGCTTTAAATTGATAATTTATTGTTGTGTTGATGCTCATTGTTAGTACTTTTTTGGTATTATATTTTTAAATATTTGTTCATATATATTTTAATATCCGCTGTTATATCATTTTGTAATTTAAATTGTTGGTTACCTAATTGCATATACAGCATGTATGGTAAATAAATAAAAAAATAAAGAGTACAGCAAATATATCAGCTTTTTCCTTTGCACTTCTTGCTATCATTTGTTTTGATAGAAGAATTTGGATATTTGGTTGTTTTATTCCTTTTTTTGCCGTCCAGAGCAAGTATCCCGTATCCTTTGTGGCATTCGTTTGTTACATAACCCGTTTAGGATAGTTTTTCCTTGCGGGGCACGGCATCTTTATCATTTTTTCCGTGCTTTTCGTTTTCCTGCACTAAAACCTTAACTTCTATTGGGTATATTAGTGATTTTTCTTTCCTGGATACTATTCTTGGAGTTCCAAGCTGCCATTTGTATAATATCTAGATGTCTATCCAGTTCAACTTCTATTTCATTTTTATTTTTGATTGGTACAAAATTTGCCGTTTCACTAATCGTCATATTAACTGAACATCGATTCTGTACCAAAAAACGTGAATGCGAGTAAAATAACCGGAAAATATGGTATTGGTTAATGTTAATGCGCCTGTGCATTTTTAATTAGATATTTTTTTTTTATAATGTATGCGCCATTTTACCTCTTCTTGTTGTGTGTTTATTTTTTTCGATTTTTGTGTTCTTAAATTTTTAATTTTGTGTTTTTAAATATTTTTGTGTTTTTAAAAGTTTTGTGATTTTACATATAAATAAACACTTTTATTTGTTATTTAATAACCATTTACGTGCTTAAATACATTTTATACGGTTTATTTAAAAATAAAAAGATTTTAAATTTAAAAATGTTCAAAAGTTTTTTCTGTTGGTTATAGATGCCTATAGATCATGTTTTCCGATCATAGTATAGAATGCCTATAGATCATGTTTTCCGATCAAAGTATGTACATAGTACTAACCATCACCACAAAATGATTAGACATTCAATTTATCTAATTATAGCGTAAAAATGATATAACATCAAAAAATTGAAGTTTTAAAACATAATTTTGAGTTCTTATATAAGTAGTTATGTTCTGATGAAAATTAAATATGCGTTTAATATTATTTCGAAATGAATCACATACGACATTTAATATGAAACGCACGTTTAATTTTTTATTTGAAAGTTTTAATACAGAATTTGAGTTCTTATACAAGTATTTTGTTCTGAAGAAAATTAAATATGCGTTTAATATTATTTCGAAATAAAACAAACACAATATTTAATATGAAACGCACGTTTAATTTTCTTCAGAACATAACTACTTGTATAAGAACTCAAAAATCTGTATTAAAACTTTTATTATTTGAAAGTTTTAATACATAATTTTGAGTTCTTTTGCAAGTAATTTTGTTCTGAAGAAAATTAAATAAGCGTTTAATATTATTTCGAAATAAAACAAACACAACATTTAATATGAAACGCACGTTTAATTTTCTTTAGAACATAACTACTTGTATAAGAACTCAAAAATCTCTATTAAAACTTTTATTATTTGATGTTGTATCATTTGTACGCTATAACTAGATAAATTGTATATCTAATTAGTACAAATATGCAAACCAAAATGTCGTGGTAAATAACAAGAAAATGTAATCTAAAATGTATTTTTTAAACAAACATTTTTAATCAAAATAAAAACGTTAATTTTTTAAAAAATAAATTAAAACACTAAATAAACTATTTACTCTTTATCACACTTTTACTCTATTATTATTTTTAAAAATAACACTTAAACTAAATTTAAATCACTAAATAATTAAGTTTATTTTTATTCTAAGTAAATTAGTTTTAAAAATGTTTGCAACTTAAAATAATTATTAGGTGCTTACCTCTGAAAAACAAAAGTTATACTCTATATACGTATACGAAAACTCACGTTTTTTACTCGAATAATTCGAAAAATTTGGTACAGAATCGACGTCTTGGTGTATGATCAGACATTAGACTTTCATTAAATATATATAAATAGATGTAACTATCCAATAACCCGTTGGTAAAAAAAAATCTATTAGATTTGGAATTTTACGTAGGGTTAGTACCTGCTAAAAATCGGATTTTATTTCTTGAAATAATTTTTTACCCTTTGGTAAAGTGAGCCTTAGAGCGCCAAAATGTATTTTTTGCATTAAAGCCGTCTCCTATAATAAAGTTACTTCCTATTTTCTTAAATAAATGAGTGTAGTCGTCTTTCTTTAGTTTATATCGTGGGGTTCCAGTCAGTTGTACTTTTACTTTAGTTACTTGCATGCTATCTTCATCTTTAAATCTTCATGGTGATTAATGTTCTCCTAAATAAATATCGTTGATTCGCTCATTGCTCGCTCTGCTGTATATAGCGCGTGGTAGCCAATATTTCCTCGTATTTTCTCTTTTTTAATACTATTCAAAGCATGAATGACAGGTTGGGCGTAGTCCTCTAGCCTTAACTTTGATATGGCGAACATTTTCATTATCGTATATGTGCCACTGATATTTCCTATACAATTCAGTTTCATTGTTAAATGTCTATACGCATTCGAATTAGAAGTGGCTATTTTCGTTATTGTTTAAGGGCGTGATTTTATAATCCTGGCCTGTTACATTATTTATCAGCACTTGGATTTCTGAGAAGTTAGTACTCTTATGAAATTTACCGATGGTGGTGGTTGGATAGACTTTTGGTAGTACCTGCGATTGTTCAGCTGTTTTTTCCAGTTCTTCCTGCTCTGGAGAAAACTCTGCTTTCTATTTTTTGTTTCTTTTAGTAAAAAAAAACCATGAAGACGTGCGAGTTTTTGGATGCCCCTTCAACTAATAAAGACTTTGATAACCCCAATACTCAATAGTTGATCCTTTTAAACTAAGAAATATACCACAAACCGAATATTTGTAATATCTAAAAAACACACGATCGGTAGCTAAGAAAATATAAGATGGATAGCTCATTAAGAGAACTATGATTCATCCCAAAATTTTCAAAATCCTGGAAATACTGCTAAATTTTTTTGAAAAAATGGTTAGTGATTTCGTCAGTTACTTTTTCAGGAAATTGCAATAATATGAGAAATGTCACTAACCGCATAGCTTACCCAATTTTTTTGTGGCAAATTTTATACAGTTGTCAATCTAAACGGACAAGGCATGACGACCGGTATACGCTTTAACAATTTTTTTGTGGCAAGTTTTATACAGTTGTCAACCTAAATCGACAAGGCATGATCCTATATTCAGCCATCCTATATTCAGCACTCCAAAAGTTGTATATAACAGCTAAAAGTAATTAAAATATAATTTATTCCATTTCCCCTATAAAAATTTTATTTGTCATTCTACTTTTCCACTCGATGTCTAGTTTTTGAGTTAAACTTAGTGTAACTTTTTAAATCAACACACGGTATATGTAATAAAATATGAATTTCACTGCGCAGGGTTAGGGTTGATACTCTATAAAATAGTAAATATTTTGACAGATATACACATACATATTATTTTATGTTATATTTACAGTTATTTTATGTCTTTAAATGTGGTTTTTTTTTTACACAAAACTGCTTTATTAAGTGTTTAAGTAGTTTTGTTTTTAGTAGAGGCAGGTGTTAAAAAATAATGTTTACATTCTTAGAAACGTCAGATAAATTAAGGCACATGTGTAGTTAATGTGGAACTTACATTTTAATGTTTTAATCGCCAATTTTTATACTAATAAAAGGTAACTTTAACCTGCTTCCTATAGTTTTAATAATGACCATTAAATATTTTAGAAGCTAAATAATGGGCGGTATTATTATCAAGACTTATCTAGCTATTTAGCTATCTCCTACCACGATTATGAGTTTCAAAAGATTCAAGGTATTGAAAAGACGTTATTTAAACTTGTTGTGACTATTTTATGGCTTTTACTGGCAATTTCAAGTTTGATCGTTTTAATTTATGTCGTGTCATGTCATAAATGAAGTTTCATTAGAATGGCACGACGGAGCCAACTATCAGATCAGTAGGTTTGCAAAACTGTTATAGAAGATATTTAATATTTATTATATTCGTATATTTGGTCAGTTATCTTATTATTTTTAATCTTAAAAATACGACCTGTAGTTCGTCCAAAACTGGTTACTCCATGTTGTTGTATTTAAAGTTATTTAATCTATATTTTCGTTTTAGTCTAAAACATGTTACTTCTTAATTGTGTTTAATCTTGGATGTTTTGTCCACTTAATTTAAAACATATTGCGCTATTACCACGTATCCAACAATCTAATTTTAGTAGAATACTCCTACTTTGTCGATTAGTGCAAAAATTTTCCGATTTTAAATGTTCCGTAATTTCTAGTGCCGCAACTTTTTTTACTTTGTCACATTTCTCTGTTGATGACACTTGTCATTTTCAATAAGTATAAAGCATATTGACTTTAGATTTCATCGATGGTTTTGGTAGCTTAGAATTATTTCAAAAACGATCTATAATTTTTAAATAAATTAATTTTCACTTTTGCCAAAATTTATTTCGACAAAGTATTGCTTGCAATACTTTGAATCAATCATTTTTTACAATGACAGTTTGGAATTTTCTCCATTGATAGAATTCATTCTGCAGATCTGAGGTTGCTGTCTTTGAAGATGGCTCGCCAAAAAAAGAACAACTTAATTTCTTTTTGTTGTCTAAAACAATAAAACAGCTAGATACTGCATAGGCCAACAATGGCCTGCAAAGATCGATTAGTAATACTTGATTTACTGTCTCAATCATGAAGATAAATTGTAAATTAAAGGTGATAATTACTTGGTGGTAAACATCACCAAAATTAGCATTAATTGTCAAATTTGTTTAGAATTCCCAGAAGTGTCATTGTAAACTTTTTTAAATAAATAAAAGTATAATACTTAGCATTTCGAGTTAGCAGATCAAATAAATTCTATTTACACGATGTGATTTTGAGAAAAAAAAACACGCAAAGGTGATAAGGTGAAAACATCCATAAGACTATAAATATATAAAACGAAAATGATTTAAAATTTAAATCGTATTAAAATTACCGGATATACTGGATTGTGGTTGAAATTTGTTTTGGCAAAGTTAAAAATGAAGATCGGCGTTAGAACTTGAATTGATGAAAAGTACTTGTAAAAATTGTACCTGAAAACATTAAAAATCATTTGCATCTATTGTCACACTTTCTAACCGTTAGTTTTGATTGTAAAATAAACAAAATTTTAATTACAAATAAAAATTACAAATTATAATGATTTTTTATTCTGAAATCACGAGCAATTAATTTCCCATTTTGATGTCGATATTATTTAGTTTTGTAACGCGGATTCGTTACACTTTATAAACATAGGTTTATGGTTAAAATGTAAGTTAGATAAATCAATTCGATAAAATATTTATCAGTATGGTTGGATTTAAGTGTTGCAATAGGAAGTATAATTTAATACTGCATTAGTTTGAACCGGTTAACGGTTGGCTGGAATGGATGAAAAGTTTATAAAATATGCAAAAGCTTTGCACCTACATCATATGTTTACAAAAAATAGAAATTCAGTTAGATACTATTAAATGTATGTTTTTTTTTTTTTTTTTTTTTAATATTAGTTTATTTCCATAAAAATATATAAATAATAAACACATCATAAAACATGATATAATATATATTTAAGAAATAGCTAAAAAGTAGACTCCTTATTTGAAAAAAATGTCTCGGAGCCACGATTCAACTCAACAACAACATGATAATAATAATACAAATAAATAACAATAATAAAAAATTAAAATAAAGTAAATATACATTTTTAAAATTTTTTAAAATATTACAAGTTAAAATATTAAGATTTAACGGTTCAAATACATACTAAGATTAAAAACTAAAAAATTTAAAATAAGAAATTTACAAGAAACTTACAAACCACTCAAAAACGTAACGCGTCATTACTATAAATAGAGTATCTTCATATTATCTAACATACAACTTATACAAGTATTACTTAGTTAAAAAGTTCAATTATTTCACCGTATTAAATAACACCTCTATATCATTAAAAGTAAATAACCATTCTTTTAGAACACGGCAAAACTCTCTACTCGAATTTACGTTCAAAACATGTGCTGGTAATTGATTGAATAATTTGGAAGCAGTAGGCAAAGAATTTCTTGAAATGCTCCTTTTTCGGATGTGGTACATGGGTTCTAATTTGATTACGGAACATATATGATTCAAACGAATTCCCAAGCACCCGATTACCGCTCATTATATAGTATACCTTAAGTATTTTAAATATATATAAATACCGTAATGGCAGAATATTAAGTTTCAAAAACAACGGAAATGATGGTGTCGGAAATGATTCGTGGTAAAAAATTTATAATTTTTAAAAATTTATAATTTTTCTGGATCGACAATAACGGTTTGATATTAGCCAGGTAGATTCCACCCCAACAGTTTATACCATATTGCAGGTGCGACTCAACTAAAGCATGGTAGAGACATTTTAAAAATGCTGATCTGCAAATATTTCGCAGATAATAAAACGTACGAAAGTTCTGACAGTTTCCTTTAAAGAAAACCGACATGGTCTTTGAAGTTAAGTCATCCAAAATCAATCCGAGATATTTGAACGAACTAACAATTTCAATAGGTATACATAAATCATTACACCTAGACTCATTACAGAAAGTGAGTGAAGAACCATAGGAGTAGGAATTTCAAATGCACTACTTATATAAAAATTCATTACTTTTGATTTTCCACTTAAAATCATATCATGTACGTTACACCATTTCTTAAATAAACCCATGTCATATTTAATGTCGTCTTTCAACGAATCTATTCGTTATGCGGACACTTTGCAATCAATTTTGCAAATAAGATTTGAAAAAATGTAATATAATACCTCTAAACCCGATACGAGACAGTTTTGCTAATAAAATATTATTATTGACAGTATCGAATGCTTTAGAAAAGTCAATGAAAAAAGCAGCAGCTTTTAGATTATCATTTAAATGTTGATGTAACGGCGATAAAAATGAAAGTAAGGTTTTCTCAGTAGATGAATTTTTTTTAAACCCAAACTGCCTTCCGTCTAGAAAATTGATTTTATTTAAATAGTTCAATACCCTGGATTTAATAAGTTTTTCAAAAATTTTTGAAGAGGTACTTAAAAGTGTGATAGGCCTATAGTTATTAGGATCAAGCTTTGCATCTTTTTTAAACAATAGTATTACAACTCCCACTTTTAGTTTGTCAGGAAAGACTCCCTTTGGCAAGCACAAATTAAATATGAATGCCAAAACATGATCACAATACTTAAAATCACTTTTTTGATCACTTAATTCGAAATGCCATCAATACCAGCAGAGCTACTAGGCTTAATATTAATGACAATATCCACAATTTCTGATTTGCAAATAGGGTAAAAAAAAAGCTGGAGCTATACTCGTGTACATGAATAAAACGATCCTTGATCAACGCATCCTGAAACACTATGTCTTCAATACCACTAGCAAGAATGTTATGGGGTATACAAATAAAATGATCGTTAAAAACTCCAGCAATCTTATGAGGGTCTGTGACTAAATTATTGTTACCTGCATCAATAGATGTTACAATACTATTGTTTTTTTGTTACCCAAAGCACGATTTACAACAGTCCACTTAGATTTTAAATCAGTGGCTGCACTAAATTTATTTTTGAAAAACGATTCTTTAGCACGCGGAACTACAACTTGTATGTTCGAAATAATAGCTACTAATTTTTTCTTTAGACGTTCATTCGTTGGATTTTTTGCCGATCTTTTAGCTAACCTATACCGAAAATTAATTAAATTTAACAACTCATCAGTCATCCAAGGCTTTAATTTACAATTCTTACGTTTAATTTTAAATGTAGATTTAATTTTGTTTAAAGTACAAATAAATTTCTCAATAAAATTAGAGTAAGCCATATTTGTCAACCGCGCAAAAAACTGAATTCTAATCATCCAAGAACAAAGCTTCTGACAGCGCAGCATAATCTATAACGGATTTATGAAGCGCAGGTTTAAACTGCCGATTTATTTTTCTTGAATTAAAGAAGCTCAAGAATAACACAATGGTATTATGATCCGTCATACAGATCTAAGTTCAGATCGTACATACAATTGAAATCAAACCAAAAGACCCACACAACATCAAATAATCATCCTTCAACTGGGAATCTTTCAGTAAGTCAAAATTGATATCGCCAAGTAAAATTTTATGTTTCGATCGATCTGATTCCAGGCAATCATTTAATTCTGATATAAAAGTGTCAAAATTACAAGAATGAAATCGGTATATCAATATGAAAGAAATCTGTAAATTACCAAAATTGATAGTTAATTTCAATACGTCAGCTGATGCAAAATTTAACGAACACACACTATGGATAATGAGTGATCGCACATTAACTTTATTATTGAAAGCATTGCTTTTCTATTTTATCGTATGTACATACTGACATTTTAAAAATTCACATATTGACATTTTATTATCGTACTGACATTTTAAATATTCTTTTTTAAAATTCGTTATATAATTTGCATAACTTTATATTCTACTATCTTGAAAGTTTTAAAAAGTCATGGAACTCCTGAAAAAATTCCAACTAATTATACTTTGCCAAGCTGTCACTTTATGCGAGCGCTAACTTTAGCATTTCAGCGATACACAATCACGCAAACCATGAAAGCACCACCACCAAAATTACTATTCGAAAAATATTATTTTCATCGCAGGTTTGTTTAAGAATTGGCTTTCAAAAAAGTGCGGATTACTTTATCAGATTCATAATACTAATAATATCTTCTTTCTTTATAAAATTCGGAAATGTTATGTTACAGTTTTCTGTATCGGTTAAACAAGTACAATGTAGCGTTGCGGTAAAAGGAGTAACGGTAAAATAAATCTACAAATTTATCTTTCAAATAAACAAAGGGCTATATACATTAACAAAGCATTTAATCACAAGCAAGCAAAACAGAAAGTCATTATAACGGTAAATAAAACAATACACTTTTATCACAAATAACGATGTTACCGTTAATAAAAGTAGTAGTTATCATAACGGTGGTTTCCTATGCAGTCTTTGATATACAGGATTATATGCATTGGAAGTTTTCTTGGATGTAGTGATGCGTTAAGATACGCCCACTATTGTGCTACATAGGAAGTGCAAAATGATTAACAATTTACAGGTTATTAACAATAATAGTAGACAAAAAACTTCCAGACATTTTACAGTTTACACATCACTTTGTAACAATTACTAATAAGTATACTTTATTTGTAACAGCGTTGTGACTCTTATTCATCATCTGATTAAAGAGTAACAGTGGTGGGTTATTAGGAATCCGTGATGCGGTAAGTAAAACTCGTTCTGGAACACCTTTGGGGAAGGAATCTCATTCATGTGATTGAGTTACGAATGAAACGATGTTCCATTCCTGTGAGTCTCTGGATTACTATATAGCTCTGAATATTAAAATAACCGACACAACTACTAAAATCTTTGATGAAAGACAAATTTTATAATTGCAAAGATCTTTCATATGAGTTTACGCCTATTTCAAAAGATATTAGTATCATTTAAAAATCCAAATATAAATGGAAAGGATCTCCAGTTATTTCGGGCCAAACTGGATAGGATGTCATCCGTGCGGTTTCCTAAACAGCTAGTCCAACATAATTTGGGCGTCTGCCCGGGAATATGACTGCTTTATCACTAAGTGTTGCTAATCTTGTTTTCGACGAAACCCTATTAATATTGGTTGTTTTAAAATATAATACGGCGGCATAAGCGGATTGACTCGCATGTCAGAATCCGTCTATTACGGCCTTAGAATTACTATAGTGCGATAGTCAGAAATATGGGCATAAAAATAGTATTAATTTTAATTTGGATTTTGCTTTATCGTCTCCTACAATAGATGGTTGTCTCGTTTGTCCAACTAAAGTTTTCTGTCCAAAGCTCGTGTAGGAATATTTTAAAGATGTTGATCACCGGAGCGATCCAACCGAGCGGATTAAAAAACGACTTGCTTTTGATAGAACAAATCGTTTTGTGTAGGTCAATCCATCTCAAATTTGCGAAGTGAACGTAAACGAATTAATTCGTACGAAAGGATTACAATTTACTCCCAACACCTTGATGGATGCTGTCAGCTGATTGGACTGTTCTTAAATTATCTTGTTGTCTTTTGTTGTCAGATTTTAATTTCTAAGGTTGAAACCGTAGCCTTTATATACTTCAGTGATTTTTTCTTTGATATGGGGTGCTTGGTCTTCGTGATCAGCTCCTGTCATTAGGTCATCATCGTAAACATCATTGAATATGACATGGGCAACGTGTGGAGCAGATTCTTAGATTTTATTTGCTATTTTCTGAATTGGTCGCATGGCTAAATATAAGGCAGAGGCTAAACCGTATGTTACTGTTGAGAGCCGAAAATTATGAATGGCTTTAGAAGAATCTGATCTCCAAACTGTTTTTTGGTACTTGATATCATCTAATGAGACAGGTGATACCTCTTTTCCACAATAGCAGAAGAGGCAATCTTGTATTCGTCAAAATCGCAAGATGATAGCGTACAAATTAGATTAAACAGTGAGTCCCACTGTTAAACACTAATTTACCCATCGAATACTACTCTCTGAATTGCACAGCTTAGTGGCACCCCCAAGGTGAGTGGTGAGGTTTTAAATGGCAGTTTTACTATGAATTAGAGAGTTCCTGATCATTGATTGACTCTAATTCTCAATATCCGTGAAAACTTATGTCAATGTCGACCATTTCGTCGTAGTTGGTGGGTGATAACATGGAAATGACCTCATTTTTCTGTAAAGGATCGGTTGGCCCCGAAACTATCAAACCAAACACTGTATTTTGCAAAATCGGCTGGTTTGGTGTGGTTTTTATTGGACCATCTTACAAGACACTGAACAAGTAGTCCGCTTCAATAATGATATCTATATGGTACCTGATCTCGAATTGAAATTGATTTTCATGCTTTGTGATGGCAGTTGGCTTGTGATTTTTGCAAACACTTCGATGGAGAATTCGGAATGTTGTTCTGGTTAGTTATGAATTGTCACCAAACCTATTGAAGTCCCAGACCTAGCCCACTTATAGCAACTCGAGCATTTTTATTTTGAACCGAAGACATTGCGCACAATATTTGGTAATAGAGCTGACCTGGATGCCAGAAACCAAAAGTGCCCTGCATTGCACAGCTATGCCTGATAACTTCCTTCTGTTGTGGATGGTTGTGCAGGTTTTGGTGGGCAGGGTGTTGTGTTTTCTGCTACATTTTATACAGTGTCCTCTGAATGGACATTTAAATACGAGACGGTTAGAGCTGAAGCAATTGACTGGTTTGTGTCGTTACACATTGCACATTAGAACTTAGATCCTGCTTTTCTTGAAATGAAGCCGTCCGGTTTTCCATCTAAGCTCCCAGAAGCTACATAACTCTTGATTTCAATTTTTAGGTTGGTTCACTTGGGTATGGGAACCATTGATTCGAGTGTGTCTATCCGTCGATCCAAGAATTTTAAGAATTCGAAAAACTCTAGATTGACTTTACTTGCCAAATATTCTACCCATAATGTTCTTGTTTTATCATTTGTTTTATCTTGTTCAACCGCACTCTAATGACGGGCTTATTTCCTCCTTCCTCGGAATAGCCACTTTGGTTCCAATGTTTAAGTCGGGTAACAGAAACGATCTTTTTGAATCAATTGTTTGTGGCTATATGTGTTTCAGTCTTACCACGGTTGTTATGGACGCTCTATAAGGTATCAAACTTAATTGAGTTCTTAAGACGAGCCATGGAAGTAATTCAGGCAAATGCTCAACTGGATTCCATTTATACTGACTTCAGAAAAGCGTTTCACTCAATAAATGAATGCCTAGCTGCACTCAAATTGTTAAAATTAATAATTATCTATCTAATCCAAGGAAGATACATTCAGGTGTGCTTCTAGGTTCACATCTTGAATCTCTCATTTCTCTACTGTTTATCAACGACATTTTTAAATATATTAAATCTACTCGTTGTCTAATTAAAGCAGATGACTTAAAAATATATACTCCCATTCGCTGCATATCTAACGCTGCCAATTAACAGAAAGATATTGATGCAATTAATTTATGATCTGAGAAAAATTTATTATTTTTAAATGTCTTTATATTTAACTTTTCTACTGAATGAACATGGCGAGACATGGCGAGAAACGAAATAAAAAAGCAAAATCGTTCTGCAGTTTCTTCATCAAACATGAATCATTAAAAAGAACTGCATATATAAGCGAATGTCCTCGATATATACTTCAGCAGTCAGAACTTCTCTACGGTCTTCACGAGGTACGAAAACAAGATCAGTTTTTCTCTTAATCGATATGTCAGCCCACACCAAGCACGAACCGCCGCCTTATGCGACTATTTCAGCAAAACAGCACTGCGCAAATGGCTCTCTTAGACGACGATAGACACGGCCTCTCTTATCGCTACAATGGAGACATATTTTGCACGCGTCAGTGAAGAGAACGAATCTTCATTGCCCGATGCTCCAAATCATGTGTTCGCGAGCAAATTCGAGTTGCTCTTTGCGGTGGCATGTTGTCAATTTTAGGTCTCTAGCGGGTCGTCTTGGAGTGAGGTTGGTTTCCTTCAAGCGTCTTCTTACTGTCATACTAACTAATTATAAATAAACTTTGGTGACCTATGTACCTTCAAAATTAGCGTCAAAGTCACCAAATAAATTCTTCTTTCTAATAATTTTGCTTCCAAGAGTTTCCTCTGTATCCGTAGCGGTTTTCTAAAACGACTTCCAAAACAAGGTGTACTGTCATTGCTAAACAGTTCGATTTCGAAAAGATCTAATAAACCCAAATTCATTCGTATCATATATCTTCTCCAAAAACTTTCCTGCACCAAACACTTTGCCCACTTCACCGCGGGCCATGCTAAATAGTAAATAGTATCTATCAAATAATCATAAAAATAATTGAAAATAGGAATCAGTTCAGAAGTCCATTTTTACTGTTTTTAGGTTACTAAACATTTAATTGCGACCTCTAACTCTCGCACTTACATCAGACTACATATTAAAGATTAATTTTTATTTTTCTGTTCACAGATCTATGGAAATTTGGGATATTTGCCTTTTCCACAAAAGTTTTACATACAAAACCATTTAATGTAAATTTAATCTAAACTAAAGTGATAAACACGTTAGCAAACTAAGTGCTGAACCATAAACGACCAACTTTACATCGAATTAATTGTATATCAGTAGAATAATCATAATAAAATGTCGAATATCGACTACAGTCATCAAAACGGCGAAGATGACGATGAGGTAAGTGTACTGTTTATTAAATTTTTTGTTGACTTAAAAAAAAAATTATCTAAATTTTGAGGAATTTGATCAATATGAACTGTAACAGTTGGTTAAACTTCTATACATATTTGTACATTTGTTGACATAATTGTATAAAAATGCTTCCGCAAGTTTTAACAAAAATGTCTGAAACACATACTGATTGATTTAGGGTATACGTCCTATCATTAAGCAGATTAGCCCGGAAAGCACCAGACACACCGTACACCCGTTTTTACATATTGAAAGGATAGGACAGGATAGTTAAATATATTATTGAGAACTCATGCATTTGACAATACAATTTTATTTTAATAAGATCAGCATCTCCAGGCTGCACCATTTATCTATTAATAGGCTAATTTCTCCGGCCGTAGGCTGTAATAAATTGCATTAGTTTTCGGCTAAAACTCACAAATTAATTATTTCATCCCATTATAAAAATTATTAAGTGGTGATTCTAATAATAAAATATGTAATATAAAACATATTTTGATAATATAATAATATCATATTATTTTTGATTCTCAGCCGTGTCTTGTAATTAATTCATATTACTGCCATCTTTCGTACCCTAGATTTATCCTATATTGATATTAATAGTTTAACATGTTTCAAATAGTTAACCTGTATTTTGCAATGTTTCTCTACAAAAAAAAATTTAAATTAAAGAAGTTGAACTTTCAAATTAACCAATATGAACTTTTAAATTGAAGAATTGAACTTTGAAATTAACCAATATGAACTTTTAAATTCAATGATTTAAACTAAAGAATTAAACCTTTAAAATAACCAATACAAACGACTAAATTAAAGAATTAAACTTTTAAATTAAAGAGTTAAACTTTTAAATTAAAGAATTGAACTTTTCAATTAACCAATATGAACTTTTAAATTAACCAATTTGAACTTTTAAATTGAAGAATTGAACTTTTAAATTAACCAATATGAACTTTTAAATTGAAGAATTAAACTTTTACTTTAACCAATATAAACTTTTAAATTCAATGATTTAAACTAAAGAATTAAACTTTTAAAATATCCAATACGAACGTCTAAATTAAAGTATTAAACTTTTAAATTAAAGAATTAAACTTTTAAATTAAAAAAGTTGAAATTTTATATTAAAGAATTAAGCTTTTAAGTCAAATAATTTAACTTTTAAATTAAAGAAGATAAACTTTTAAATTAAAGAATTAAACTTTTAATTTAACCAATATGAATTTTTAAATTAACCAATTTGAACTTTTAAATTGAAGAATTGAACTTTTAAATTAACCAATATGATTTTTTAAATTGAAGAATTGAACTTTTAAATTAACCAATATGATCTTTTAAATTCAATGATTTAAACTAAAGAATTAAACCTTTAAAATAATCAATACGAACGTCTAAATTAAAGTATTAAAATTTTAAGTTAAAGAATTAAACTTTTAAATTAAAGAAGTTGAAATTTTATATTAAAGAATTAAACTTTTAAGTCAAATAATTTAACTTTTAAATTACAGAAGATAAACTTTTAAATTAAAGAAATAAACTTTTAAATTAATCAATATAAACTTTTAAATTAACCAATTTGATCTTTTAAATTGAAGAATTGAACTTTTAAATTAACCAATATGAACTTTTAAATTGAAGAATTGAACTTTTAAATTAACCAATATGAACTTTTAAATTCAATGATTTAAACTAAAGAATTAAACCTTTAAAATAACCAATACAAACGTCTAAATTAAAGAATTAAACTTTTAAATTAAAGAGTTAAACTTTTAAATTAAAGAAGTTGAAATTTTATATTAAAGAATTAAACTTTTGAGTCAAATAATCTAACTTTTAAATTAAAGAAGATAAACTTTTAAATTAAAGAATTAAACTTTTAAATTAAAAAAAAGTTAAACTTTTAAATTAAAGAAGTAAACTTTTAAATTAAACTTTGATCTTGTTTTTTAACGAATATACTTATAAAAATATCTGAAACACATAACTATATTTATTCAATCAATCGATAAACGACCAAGCCATTGGCGCAGTGGTTAAAGAAATGTGCAGATGGATACTAAAATCAACACTGTAATCGTGCGTCCTCGAATTAACAGCGACAAAGTTGGGTGAGCTTTGGTCCCAGAACAGATGGCATCTAATAAAACAAAATCGTATAAGGATTCGTATTTTTTTTTGTGCTGATTTGCTTTGAACAGTTTATAATCAACTGTGCACTCCAGTCGCTGCACGCAACTGTACTTTATCATATTTAAAGAATTTTATCACTGCGATACTAATCTGGGTTCTTTTTTTGTAAAAATGCACAAATTGCTTTCAATGACTGCTAAGCCGTAATTTAACTTACTCAACCGGCGAAAAATTGTACAGTAAAATCAAAAATTAATAGTTTTTGATACAAATGTTTGTTGAACACTGATACTAGATCCAATAAAGAAAATGTTTGCATTTAAAGCGCTATAATTTTGTTTGTAATAGCCCTTTGCTTTAACCCCCAGATCTTACTACTTTTTCAATCATACACATGATGCCTTGAGTTAAATGGTCCGATCCACTTACAAGTCAAATATTAAAATTCTCTAAATAAAATAATTCATCGGATTCACATATGCTAAAAACGGCTTTCAAGTATAAATTTAGGTTTTCGTGTATGATGTCAAAATGTGATTTATGGTCGTTCATAACCTTATTCAGTGACAGCTGTTTTAACTATCTAGTGGTGGCTCATTTTTTTGATCTTTAGAATTTGAATTTGTTTAACTATCTGTTTGAGTATTGCCATATTAGCTGATTATTAGCAGGAAACAGTAGTTTTACAAACACTTCAACTACTAAATGCACTCGGTATCACCAGAGTCCCCTATTCAGCATGACCTCGTGTTGTAAGTTATTGACGTATTATCAAATGATACGACGCTTCATTCAAATCACAATTTCTTTTAGAAAATCATCTATAAAATTGTAATTAAAATTATATGCCTCGTAATATAAAACATATGCTTTTAACCACTCGAGTATAAATCGAATATAATTCCATTCAATGTACGCGAATTTTCTATATTCAACATGACAAGAAAACTAGAAAGTATTATTTTAGATTCTCTTACGTCAACATCAATTAAATTTTCCTCGAATTTATTCTCATCTAAATATAGGCCAGACTATAGTACAAAATATATACACGATGTAGAGAAAAACAAGAAAATTGTCGCGTAAACAATAGGCCCATTCTACCAGTAAAACACAAATGTACTGTGAGTGTGTATCGTACATTCGTACATATGTCATATAGGACATGGAAAATAACTTGATTATAAATTATAATATTATCAAGTTATTTTCCATGTCCTATATGACATATGTACGAATGTACGATACACACTCACAGTACATTTTACGAAAGTAAATTTTTGCTAAGTATGAATGGGAGGCCATCTATTGGTTTATTTGAGAATATTGCATAATTTCGTTACTATAGTAACATTAACAGGTGCTACAACTATATCATACTCTGTGCTATATCATAATGTTGTGTATAGAATCGCATAAAAATTTATGATGAGGCTAGCTTTCTGGAACCTTAATTTAAGGACATCTGCCTGCAAATAGGTTTATTCAACCAAAACAGACGTTCGAATTCCGCATTAGTATTTACTCTGAAATAGTCAATTTTATGTCGCAAATTTCACCAGTCGACTTTCTTTTAGGTGCTGATTATTATCAAAATATTTTAATGAACCAAAGGAAATCAAGGAAAACCAATCGCTAAACAGACAGAGCTAGGATGGATTATTTTTGGTAACACGTCAAACAAAAAACCATCCAATATCGAAGCAATGGTCCAACAAACCATCCAATATCGAAGCAACAGAACTACTGTCGAGATACTGAAGGCCGTTTTACAGAACGAATTCCGTTTAACCAATAGTTTCAATCTCTAGGGTAATCCAAACAGACAGCGTTAGCCAGACTTATCCAACTTGAACGACGTTTGTCAATAGCAAATGTATTTTCCAGAGTATCGGAAATGTATAAAGGGATACTTCAACCAGGGTCACGTGATTGAGAGTAACATTAACTCTCCCAACAACAATGAGTATTATATCCCTCATCACGTAGTGATCAAAATGACTAGTACATCAACTAAAGTAAGGGTTGTATTTGACGCTAAAACGGGCAACAGTATCAACTTAAATCAATTAAAACTCGTGGGTCCTAAATTACAAGAGGATCTGATGGCAATTTTAATACGATGGAGAAAATATAGGTAGAATACACAACGGCCATAGAACAAATGTAACGACAAATAGAGTTGCATCAGGATGATCAAAAGTAACCAGAACATATTATGGAGAACATCGCCAGATGAAAAGATAAAAGCGTACCAGCTGTGATAACCGTAACATTTAGGATTGCATCTGCGGCCGACGAAGAGAAAAACTTTTGCGGCTAAAATAATTCAAAGTGATTTCTATACGTAAAAATCAAGAAATGACAACCTAGAGGAAGCTCAGACAGCGCAATATCAACTGTTTAGCTTACTGTTTTCTCAAGTGAAAGGTTTTCACTTGAGAAAACAGGACCCAATAATTACCAACTCGTAAAAAGTGACGATTTAGGCTCGAGATCATTCGAGCCTTTACAATTTAACGACGAATCAATAAAAACACTAGGATTAATTTCGAATCCGGGCAGTGATACATTTGAATTCAAGGTGAATCTTAACAAAACAGGGAAAATGACAAAACGAAAAATGTTATCGGTATCATTTAAATTTTTTGATCCAGGATTAGTTCAGAAGATTTGGCCTCATTTCTAAGCCCGGAAGAGATAAAAAGACCAATTCATAAACTATAGCCATTACCCATAGAATATGAAAATGAGATTGATTAAACAGAAATGGAAGTATCAATCAACAAACAAGTACCACGTGAACTACGTGTTCAACCTACGCGACTAATATTATTAATACTCGAAATGGTGCAAGTGATTTTTTCTCTTCCAACTTATACCGTAATAAATCCATTGCAATCGGATGTCAGTATTTATTTCTTTAATAAAGGGACTGTTAACGTACTGGCATTACGTTGGAAAATGATAGTAAATTACAACCTATCCGGATATTGGGAAAACATCGGTTCTATAACGCAATACACCAATCATCTAAATGTGACTCGCCAAACCGGATGGGCGATGCATGCAATTACATCACAAAATTAACTTCTCCTATCAACTAATAAGGAGCAGATATTTAAGAAACGAGACATTGGAGATACAATAGGATACATTCTTGGTGATGCCTTCCTTCGGCAGGGACGCTTTCACATTGAAAACCAACTCGAAATAACAGAGCATAACGGGCAATATTTATTGACACTGTTACAAAAGCAGTCATCAATCATAGAATCAACAAATAATATTTTTAAATACGAGAGTTGAATAACAGGCATCTTCAGATTATAGCACAACAATTTCTTTATGTTGATGGAATGATACATAAGTTATCCACAGACGCTGATCACTACAACAGGGTATAATCCTGACAGTAGCTTCCAAAGATGCTAACAGTGCAAACAAGAGTTACAGGAAACTAAATCAATTCCTCATACAACTGACCAGGGGATGCTAAGGGATGTATCAACTATTTAACATATTGGTAATCCGAAAATTCGATAAGGGTCAATTACACATAATATAGTACGATCAACTGAATTCCTAATAGTTGATTTCCGTCGCGAGCATTACGCTACTTTGACTAGCTATAAAAACTGCAACAATGTACTCAAATAAGAAATTATTGATATTTATGCAATATCGCGCCAATTTAAGCAGCATGTAAAATAAACCTGTTCAGACACAAAAAGCAAAACGTTGACGGCTGTTTGATAAACACATTGAACCAACCGAACTATTGGACTCAGTTAGGCACTAATCAATGGATATTTACAGTTACAACACACAAAAATTGTCGATTTAATATGTAATAAGCAATTGACCTCAATGACATTGCAGAATTCTGGAATCTTGGGGCCGTATTCTCGAATTCCACTGATATTTCCACATGTGCACAACTGTCAAAATTCCTTATCAAATTCTCTTGGTATTTTCACATATACATTCCACATATAACTAAAAAAACCTATTGACGATTGGAATGGATTTCTGGTGGCAAATAGCCATACCAAATAGTGGCAAATAGCCATACCATTATATATAAAATATAACAGCTCGATGTCTATGTGTTTTCAGTACTAATTATAATTTGCAAGTGAAAGTTTTGTATACAATTTTTAAATGAAAATTAAACGTTAGAAATATATAACTAGTGGCGTTGAAAAATTAAATGTGTAAATTATAAATAAATAACTTTTGTTATGTGCTTTTGTAACCATATCAGGAAGAAAATCTTTAACCAATGCTACCTATTTTTTCATGTTACGTTCATTGTAGGATTAAAAAGGTAAACAATTTAACGTTGGTTATAACCAATAATCAATTTTTCATATAAATTGATTATAATAAACGTTAAATTATCTCTGAGCTGTCAGATTTTTCTATATACTATTTGGTATGGTTAGTGCCCATGAGGCGCTATTTTTCTATTTCCAATCGTCAATTCTCGAAACGTTCGGAATTTTTTATTCACCACTCACACAACTTATCTTACTTCATTGCACTCCATAGAGTGGTGAACTGAGTTTAGTCCATTTTTGTTTATGACATGCAAAAGTCAACCAGAAATACAATTACAAAATGTAATACATATATGAATAATATTTTAAAATGAAATAAATTTTTGTACTTAAATAATTTAGTTTAAATAGATGAAGTAGGCATTATATTTACTTCCTTTTAAGAATTAAAAAAATATAACTGATTACATCTAATATAAAATTAAGATAATACTATAAATAGAAAATTAAAATTAAATTATGAAAATTATCATACACAGGGAGAAATATCACATGCAATACCCAATCGGAAATATAACCTTAGTAGGGAAATTTTTCAGTGGTATGGAATTTGAGAATACATAATTTTAGATTTCGGTACACTGTTTTGAATTTTAACAGATATCCACACGAGGAAAATGGATGTGGAATTCGAGATTAGGGTCCCCGATCCTGGATACAATATGCATCGTAATCTCCGAGGAATTTCATCTCACAACCATAGAGAAAACTCACATAACATTAATTCATCTTTTAATGCATCTAAAAAACTGCAATATGTAGATGTGGAACTATCAAATTTACAGAAGCAAACTTCTACACCAACAAGAGTCGAGAGTAACCACCCAATAACTATGATCAGTTTAACCGATAACATCATCAATCTTGAGAGAGCGACTAGCTCAGAAAAATAGAAGGAAACCGTCTTACCAGAATCATTAGACTAATCCAGTTTCAGACATCATTACTTTCTAAAATACACACTAATGGCAGTTGCAATCATCATAATTCTGGTGTATTTCTATCGACAGAGAAAACAACGACAACAGGCATCCAGAGACTCGTTTCTTACACGACTGATTGCACGGCCTAGGTCTTTGAACTTGTTGGCCTCACGGTATGTTCAATCACGTGTTTGAATATGAATTTATTTTATATATAATATATATATAAATATATATATATATATATATATATATATATATATATATATATATATCCGTATAGCGACTTATATATTAAACGTGGGTATGTGTTTTTATTCTTAATTTTAGATTTCTCAAAACTGTTGTTAGTGTATTATATTTTAACCTTTTTGTATATAAATCAAACACATTAGTAAATAAAATCAGAATTAAACATTCATTTAAACCAATACAATACTTTAGTTCTCATTCTAACTACTAGACCCCTCCCGCGGTAATCCATAGTAGTTAGTCTAAATTTAAATCCTCACTAGTCCAAATTTACGACTTGAACGTTAAAGTAAAATCTAACAGTGACCGTAAAGAGAACGGAAATTGCAACTTAATTCCCGACATGTTTGCTGAAATTTTAATTAAAGCTTCTCAGAGGGCTTAGCGAGGAATAATTACTGTCAGCTAATTTCATGAGCGATACTAAAGTTGTCTCATTACAAAAAAACGCAATAAACCTAAAAACTATTGCTATATAATTTATAGCAAGTTTAAACTCATTAGTAGAGCTGGAATCGGAAATTTAATGAGAATGAGAACTGAACAGTTGAAAAGATATTTTTTTTCAATTTCTCATTCCTATTTGTCATTTAACCGGAATCTAGGTACAAAATTCATCTTGTCTTTTAGTTGCATATCAGCGACCCGAATAAAAGTACAATAAACATTTTAAATCACAAGAATCCAACTTTATCACTGGTTCTGAGTTCTGTCAATAAAGTAAAAATATATTTATTGAAAATTCATTCAGTTACATTACATAGAACCAAAAATAGAAATTCCTGGTTTGAAGAGTTATTCGAACGAGCAACCGATTGTAAATTTCATTCTGCATATATACACCAACTACACAATATTACTGTTTCGATAAAAATAAAATACCAGTTCCCCAATTTTGTTCCTTTTTTCATTCACTCTAACGCAAGAGAATTGAAAATTCCGTATACGCATACAGTGTATAATATACACATTTATTATTGTGTGGTTCAATTTTATTTTAATGTGTTGTTTAATTCTCATGTATATTACGCCTAAATGTTGCTTTAATAATGCCTAAATGTCAAAGCGGTTGAAATCGGTTATCACATGAGTATCATTTTCCCAACCTTTCGATGTGACGATAGATGGATTATACATACAAAATCAAATGTCGTTTTGTATTTTCATTGAAAGAAAAATATAGACTATATTATTTTGATCGAAAATCGAACATAGAATAAAATTTATGTTTCAAAATGGTAAATGCTTACGATTTTAAGTTTCAAAACCAAAAGTCAAATCATAAAATCAAGTTTCTAAATATCATTATTCATCAACAAAAATACTACCTTTTTGCCTTTTAAATTTTATTGTTTTATAACAATTTTCCCATCAAAATTGGAGATTTTATGCAGAATGCTCTTGGCATTCTAACTGAATGGACCAATACTTGTTGTATTAGTGTTAACCCACTGAAGACTGAGTTGGTACTTTTTTCCAGTAAGTACAAATGTCCTCGCTTTGACCCTCCAACTCTCAATGAAGTTGTTTTGAACATCGCAGATAAAGTGAAATTCTTGAGTATCATTTTGGATAGTAAACTAAGCTGGACGCCTAATATTCTGGAAAGAGTAAAAAAGGCTACGATAACACTCTACTCCTGTAAAGCCATTGGAAAAGGATGGGGGTTTAAGCTGTAGTTAGACAAGTTCTAATGTATTGAGTTAAAGTTTGGTGGCCTGCTTTAAATACAGTGGCGAACGAAAAGTTGCTGATGAAAGTAAAAAGTACTGCTACTTTGTGTATTAGTAGTGCACTTAGAAGCACTTCTACTCAAGCACTGGAGATTCTCTTTCATCTCATCCCTTTGGATATCCTGGCTAAGCAAGTGGGTGCTAGTACAGCCATAAGGCTTAAATCAATTTGTATGTGGTCCTGTAACATTATGTGACACTTATCTATTCTAACGAACAAAGAAATCTCTAAATCTATCGACTACACCATCTCGACATCATGCCTCGAAGTTAAATTTATAACTGATATTTCTTCCAGAGAGGAATGGGTGAATGTAACAGTTTTAAAGTCAGGCTTTATTACCTTTTTTACAGATGGCTCGAAAATTGATGGAAAGGTCGGCGGAGCGGTTTTCTGCGAAGAACTAAATGTAAATCTCTTTCCGCTTCCCTGATCATTACAGTATTTTTCAGGCAGAGCTTATAGCAATCAAGGAAGTCATAGACTGGATGAAGTATCATGTAATATCTGTAAGAGATATTGGCATTTTTGACGGACAGTCAGGCTGCTATTAAAGTTTTACAATCAGGCTTTATCACGTCGAAAGTAGCCCGGAGTTGTCTTTCATCTCTTAACGAGATGGCTGAACAGTTCGATATATCCATCTTATATGGGAATATGAAAGCCGATGAACCCGCGCGACAAGGTATTACTTGCCTCATCTTACCGTGCAAAGTGGACATTGAAGTACCACTTGCTACATGCAAATTTCTCTTTAAAGAAGAAGCTCGTAAAATTACAAACAAATAGATGGGCAAATTGCACCTCATGTGTAATTACTAGGCAGATTTGGCCTACTTTGGACTTAAAAAGGTCTAATCAGCTAATATCTATGCAACGGCATAATATTAGCATGGTTGTGGGTGACGTTGACTCGACACTGTCTTATTGAAAAGTATGCCAGTAGACTTGGTGCTTTCTTTCATGATTATTGTCGAAGCTGTAACAACGAAGAAGAGGGGGAAACAATACTTCATTTGTTATGCATATGTCCTAGTCTTTCTCAAAACAGACTCAAGGTTTTGGGAGCTCACCTCCTGTGCGATCTAACGGATCTCAGTAAATTGAGCGTTACGAGATAACTACTGCTTCGTGAGAAGCTCAAATTGGTTACAATAGGGTAGTGTGGAGAAGCAATTTCTGTGGTAAGGCTACGGACCATATGTGTCCATGCCTCGTCCTTTTGTTAGGCGGCCACCTAAAACTAATTAACTAACTATAACAATTAGTTAAACTAACTATAACAATTAGTTAACAATTTAGTCTCTTTTGTTTTGTAGTATGCGAATTTTTATTTTATTTTACACAATATTCGCTATTATATACCGACACTTACAATACGAACGCAGTGTTAAAATACGATACATTAGTATGGAATGAATCCGGCTTGTAAAATAGAGAGGTTTGAATTCGTACGCATGAGAATTACAAAAAAAAAACGAACAAAATGGGAGTGCAGATCTCATTAATTTTTAAGCGAAAAAGAAATTTGTGAGGATTTTAAATGCCTAAAAACAGTAAGGAACTATCATTTGACCGCTCTCTAGTTAAAATTACGCTCAATACAACTATTATTAATAAAAAAAAGCTTCTCTATATGTTAATGAATTATACAACAAGCTGGAAGCAGTTTTGCATACTAACTTACAGCAAATAAAACTTCAAGTTTCACTTTAAACACCTGTATAGTTAGAAAACTTACGAACTATTCTGCAAGCAGCATGGAAAAGTGCATCCAATATTTATACCGGATCCTGCAAGAACTATCATATTGAAGTCAGAGAATTAGTTAGAGAAAAACAAAAGACTACTTTTAAAGTATTGGTCGAACTTTGTGGCTAAGGTCACATTTCTTTGGGATTCACGCAGCATAATTTACATATTGATATACATATTGATATTGATAGTAATTTACATATTGATGTTTGAATCGGCTATCATTGACGAAATACCAAGACAATGTTAGTGTGCAGAGGTAACTTTAACGATTAAAATCATATATTAATAAACAAAAATCCAAATATTTCTGAAATGAGACAAAGTTTTAAAAACTATAATGCATTTGAACGCAAAAAAACTGTTTCATCTGCGGTCGAGACCGTCGAGGCCAAGTATAATTATTAAACGAAGGTCACTGCTATTTTTTGAATCAGATTCGATTTAAAAATATTTTAAAATTTTTTTCCATTCATTTTTTAAAGATAATATTCTAATTTATGACCATCAGCCAGTTTAATAATATTGATGCAGATAGTTTTATTTTTTAAGTTTGAAAGTTTTAAAAAACTATTGAAATGTCAACAAAACAACTTCAATTCGGTTCAGTATCACTCGAATATGCGACTGTATAGTTGAGAGGTATGTGGATTACATTTCTAGAGGAAGAATAACAGTAGACAATTTTTTAAAAGCAAACATTTTGTGAATGATTATACATCGAAACCAATTCGCATTCTTCGGGAGTCAGTCGTTAATCGATTAGTAGTGCAGCAGCAAAACTATTGACTAACTATAACGGCATTGTTGATGGCATCAAATGGCTCGTCAAATGGATCAATATATTGCTAACTGTTCCGAATGTATAATGAATAAAACGTTACCAGACCGGCAATGAGATCACAGGTAAACTTCAACCCCAAACTTCGGTTTCGTTGCTGCACTCCTTTTTTGTACCCCTGTTCGATGTTCTAATATTGGTATTTATCCAGCAAAATCAAATCCAACATTATATGAAATGCTTTGAACTAGAATTAGGCAGATCTCACATTAATTGTGTTTCTAAACTTCCGCGATGTCTGATGCATTTAACACAATCATTGACTATTTTTTCAGATTAGTACGACTGGCAATGATCCAATAGTGTTGGTTCAACAAAAATGAGAGGAATAATGCACCAGGATGAAGATATTGGAGATGAAAATATTTGATAATTATAAATGAGACAGGATATTTTGAATGTAGCATTATTGTGTTTAGTTTCGTATGAGTATCTTGAATGTCCAAGCAGCCCTCCGACTTGGATTAACTCACTCTTATCCAGCATTTAATTATTTCCTGGTCATATTTTCCCGACTGTAATGCATTGAGTTCTACGAAAAACGCCTCTTCTTGAACCCACTTCAAACATTGAGTTGCGGCTTCTTTTCAGGAACCCTTCTCTCCTCGGCATCTTTAACTTGTTGCAGTTAAACCTTTTAATGTAGTAAAGCTCTCGAAACAGTTTTACTCATGATGAATATCCTTACTCAAATGCTGCAACTGCCTTTTCCTCTTCAGGCACCGTTTTGTTGTTGATAGTAGATTCTTGTCTTGGTATATTGTCATATCTCAACCATTGGGGCCCATGCCACCATAACTCGGGCAGACTATTCTTACTCTTACAATAAGACTAGTGCTTCCGTGGAATGATATCTAGTATTTGTGCTGTGCGGTTACCTGTACCTTGTAGAATCGGTCCACGCGTAAATATTTCAAGTAGGCAATGTTCCTGTTTTTTACTAACTTCATCAGTTCTGATGAAGTTAATAAAAAACAGGAACATTGAGTTCAAGCAGGGGTAATGATATTTGCTGCATTGGTGAATGTACATCTTTAAGCCGGTATTTGAATATTCGTCAACATCGGGCACTCATCTCGCCATTTTTCCCACTGGTTTAATGTTATAAGATTATCGTTTCAAACGAAAGCCTTTGTCACAAAATTTTGATAGCTATTACCACTGGAGCCACCCATCTCATCAAATCATAAATTCTAGATGAATCTGATAGCATGGTTCGTTTTGTAGTTTCAAATTGCTTTGTTAACGTCGTATTTAAAGAGAACGTGTCTGTCCTTGTACACCAATAAATTCCAAGAACTTTCGTATTAGTTTTATCAACCGAAATGACTACAGTGTTTGTGGTCTCTTAAGAAGACAAAACCTGCTTGGTTTGTATGTATTTCCCTGGCACCTTCGACGTTTCCGCTTAGAGAGCTAGAAATGAAGATGACGCTGACGTTATACCATAAGTTACGGTGTTTAATTTATATTTTCGAACAAGCTTGCCTGCTTCTTTTTTTCACAATATTTGTTGATATTTTCTATCTTCTGGAGCTATGATTATCTGGCTGTACATCTTTTCAAAATCTGCTGTGTAAGTGCAATGGGAAATTTGCTAAACTTTATTACAATTTTCCATAATTTATAGGTTGGATGGTTTGGTCGATTAATAAAACGTCATTTAACGATTTTCTATTCGACGTCTTGCACGACGCATCGAAAACGACTCGCAATTCTTTTGTGATGCTATCATGATTGAATACCGCATAGTGTGGAAAGAATACGTTAATGATTCCACTTTATAATTCAATTAATCTAAGTTAATTTCTTTTGTTTTTACCCTAATAAATTTCAAAAGGTAATCTCTTTGGCCCAGTTATTCGGTCATTTTCCATGATTTCGAAGAAGCAATCCGGACCCAATAAAATGTATCTCACCTGAACGGTAAAATTGTGGATCTGCCAAATCCAGTGTCTTGGTGTACTTCCACCTTGTAATATCTATATAGTTTGACGTTAATTGTGACACAAGCCAATATTTTAAATCATAAACTTTACTATTAACTTTTTTCGTTATAAATGGAGCATAAATTGATGAAACACATGCCTCTTGACACGATTTTTTAAGCTACCCACTAATAGATATGCCAGCATTTTGAGGCGAAAATTGCAATTTATGAAAACATTTGTTTAAAATCAATGATAATTGAGACCCGCAGTGTCAAGTAATACGCGACATGAGATCGGTCGCCAACGTAACGTTCCAACATTTACACGTGTAGTTGGAAGTAGTAGTGCTGGTTGTAACTGCTTGAATCGCTTGCGTATTGTTTCCTGTAGTAGCACAGCCCGTGATCACTGATTGTCTTTCAGAAGTGTTACGACAGGCGTTACATGATTATTCGTGATTTCATCAGATGCCTTGATTATTGGATGTAACAAACATAGATGACGTTTCTGGCATTGTTTACAGCTTAAACGTAATGTATATGATTCTGAAAAATGTTTTCCTTACAAGTAATTACGGCATCGCCCTTGTTGACATTTCAATGGATTTATCACATTGAAATATTAGAGGATTTCCAGAACACACAAAACACTAGCATATTTTCTTGTCGATGTTGGTTAGTAACATGTAAATGAGCCAAAAGCCTCGTGACTCTGCTTCACCTCCTAACGCCTTCATCCTCTCACAACGTCATCCGAAACACCACATATCTTACGTAACGCCTTCGTGGTTTCTTGCGAAATTGAAATTTTCAAAAAAAACTACGTTGTTGATCAGAAGAACGTGTGATGGTTTGATTTAACTGAGCTTAAACACCGTACTCCGTCCGGTTTCAAATTTT
Source organism: Tipula confusa (assembly GCA_963556175.1). Classification (NCBI taxonomy): domain Eukaryota; kingdom Metazoa; phylum Arthropoda; class Insecta; order Diptera; family Tipulidae; genus Tipula; species Tipula confusa. Next base: position 134,411,423 of record OY744476.1, on the reverse strand, counting down.
CTTATGCGAGGATTTCAATTTAAAATATTTAAAGTTAGAGGAAAGAAGTTAAAAGCATTACAGGGCAAAGTTGATCCTTACTAATCTTTTACAAGATCTTTCAGACCATATTTTTACAATTGGTGATGTAGGAGCCCAACGAATTTTACACACAATTGGTCACGGCGTTCTGGTCAGCGTCGAGGGTCGCACTAAAGACCGCGGTGTGTTTGAGCCAACAATGTAACCATTGATTACCGGACGGTGATGTAGAGGAAAGAACTACGACAGGAAAAAAAATGCATGAAAAAAAATCCTGTATAATCCAGAAACTAGGCTATTAGATGCAATTCCGAGCTAACAGTAACAAACTCTAGCTACATCGGCAATTACTAAAACGTTAAAGGCATATTGTATCCAGCATTAAGAATTGTAGAGTTCCTTACAAAAGTGTTAAAGATGTCCCTTAATTAAGACGTTCCTTAATCAAAACACTAAACATTTTTTCTTGGATAACCCTGTAAGTAAGAAAATGAAAGTTTCCGAATTAACCGAAATAAAATTACCAACAATAAAACCAACTACAATCCAGCAGTGATGTGAGTCATTAATAAATACTAAAATCGGAAATATAACCAAACCCATTAAAATCTATTATTATTCTCAGCCTATTTCTTAGGACCACTCCTATAAAAAAAAAAATTATAAATATGCATCGTTGTGCCACCGTTGTGTCCGATATAAAAACAAACGGAAACAATATTTCACTTTCTTCAATCCAATGAGTTTCTTGATTATAGATAATGAAAAGATAACAAGTGTTGCAGACGGTAACAAAATCGATTTCAATATTAGAAAAGAAAACAAAAAGAATTTTCTTTCCCTTTCCATTGAATTATAGTATATACATAATTAAAAAAACTTGCTTCTGGTTTTATTTGTCTAAGAAAATAGTAAAATATATTTTAATATGGTTCATACAATTTATTTGCTAAAATTTAGTAAAGATTAGTTAACAATTATAAGTATCTCAAGTATAACATGGGGTTCTCACAACACTGTGACAGTCTACCACACTTAACGAATTATGACAATTTTCTCATATCTCAAGATATTAAGAGAACTAATTTTAAACTTCACTTTTGGCGCCGTCCACCACGAGTTTATAAGGGACTATCAGAACAAAATCACGTTTATAATAGACACTGGCGCTGATATAACAGTCATTCCCTAAACAACTTGTATAAACCTCAAAACCCAATTCAACACCTACTTAGTTTTGTCAGCTGCCGATGGTACATCTATCCAATATCTACGGAAGCAAATTGTTGCAAGTAGATATTGGTATCAGACGAAATTTTGCAATGCATTTACTATTGTGAACGTAAATCGTTCTATCATAGGTGCAAACTTTCTTAAGAAATACAGCTTACTATAGGTGATCTTTAGAACCAGGAAGCTGCTTGATCCCCACACAACTGTCGATCAAGGTTTCGCTGACTCATTTATTTATTTGATTCATTTTTTCTAACATTTCTTTGTATGCTTAGCCAGGTTTATTAACCTGTTTCCACCCCTGCCATGTGGAGGCGCATACTTCCTACTATCTAGTCCCCTTGCCTGTTATTGTTCTTAGCCATATGCATGTTTAATGTACCGTCTAGTGCTAGATTTTCTGAGAACTTGACCCTATCTATTACTAAAAACAGTGTCACGGAACCTTTTCAAAGCCATGATGTTCCTATGCATCATAAAACTCAGTCTACTGGCTGGCAACTCTGCCTTCAGCTCCATCATTAGTTGTAATCTTTCCTCTTAAACAAGATTGTAGCTGTAAAGCAAGTCGTCCATGGTTTCTTCATCATGGCCACACTCACAGCAGCTCGTTTCGCTTAAATGGAACCTTTTAAGGCATGGCTATTTTGCCATGCCCCGTTAACATTTATGTGAATGGTGCACTAAACTCAAGCCTTTTATCCAACCTTTCTTCGATGTTTGGAAGGAAACTAAAATTTGTCCTTCCATTCAGCGCGTGGTTCCATACTAGGCGCTATTCTAGGCCATGCTCTTTGTATCACTTCGACCTTGATGTTGCCGAGGCCGGGTGCTTTGCCAGTTTTGAATGATGTTGTTGTGTTCGTGGTTTCATCATTACTGAATTCTTCTACGTCGCAAGTTCTTGGTGCTACAAATCTTTGCGCTCTGATATCTTTGTGCGCTTCTGTGCCATTTGTCGCAGTGTCATCAGGAAGCAGTGTACTCAACAAACATTTTGTAGTATCCTTCCAACACATAGTTGTCAGGACATCACTTTTTAATTATGTATATACTATAAGGGTGCTTAATACTTCTTGAGTTTTGAGGCTTCCTGCACTAAATGTGTATACGAAGCCCCATGGTTCTGCATTACCATGCTCTGTAATGAATTTTTTTAGACTAAGTTGTTCCACCAAGGTAATTTGGCTCTGTGCTCACGTTTACGAGTATACTTTTGTTACAGACACCGATTATTGAGCTCGTGATTTGTTCTTCTTTTACATCTACATCTTTATTGGATTCTCATGTTATATTTTCAGACCATCCTTGCCAAGTTGTTTCCAACAAGTAATCGAACTTTTCCCAATTTGCACTTTTAAGATTCATTGCTATTATGTGCGCTTAGAGAATTTAAAGTTAGGATAATAGCTCGATGATCACTAGAAGTCCAGTCTTCTTTTACTTACCAGTTGGAAACTTTCCTTAACAACCCACCACTCACAAGTGTGAGTTCGATATTTGATACCATTGTGGCTAAAAATGCTTGACTGACCTTCTTTGTTTATAATAAAGAGATCTCTTCTTTCAACAAATTCTTCAACGAGGATTCCTCGTTCGTTTGTGTCCTTATTGTGCCATAGTTTGGACTCTACATTGAAGTCACCAGTTATGATAATAGGAATGTTTTTGATGCCTTTCATAATTGTATCAAGTCTATTGATGTAATCCACTGGTTCATCAGAGAATTATCAAAGTTGATAAAGATACAATGTGAGTCGCAGAATTGGGAGACTTTAGGTCATTATGAAAGATGCATATGGCAGCCTTTGGGTTGTCACCACCACCATTGACAATTCTTGTTGATGTCGCCAAGCTACCTACTCTTTCATTAGCCATATAGGATTTCTGCATACAGAGTGTATCAATCTTCTTATCATGTCCGCATTGTCTAATTTCATGTCCAATCTTTGCACTTTGCATATTAAGTTGGACAACCCTTAATTGACGGTTTCTGTGGGCGTTAATCGTCATAAACAGTTTTTTGGACGACTAAGTTCAGAGCCTGTTTGCTCAGCTCACACATTTAGCCCCTTCCGGTTTCTTTGGACATGATTTGTGATCATGTCCGAACTCAGCGCAGTGTTTGCAAATTTGTACTTTGCAGGACTTGGCAATATGTCCAAATACAAGGCACTTAAAGCACCTTGAGACTCTGACATAGTCAGAAACTCTGCTCGAAGACCACCTGATGGCGTTTATGCAGAAGAGTATTCCGGTATTAATATCATCGCTGTTAGTGAAGTTTGCTTCTTTGCCAATTATCGATTGTAGTCTGACAACCTTAGTTAGTTTCCATTGGGCTTTTTTTATTAATGAAAACTCAATGGATCTTTCTTAGTTGGTTTCCATTGAGCTTTCTTTCTGGTTCTTGTTAGGAACACTTGGCTCAAGTACCACGGCGTTTTTAGTGCCTTAACATAGGACACCTTATCATTTTGTGGTTTATCTTTTGGTTTCTGTAGTGTTTCCACTATTTCCATCCGTTCCCAGAGTCGACCTTTAAAGCCGACCACTTCGAAACTCATCGCAAGTCCAACATCTCTGATGGAGCTGAAACCTTCATAGAGACTGTTACGCTCAGCAATGCTTATCTAATGCTTAACTATTTGATTTTAGCCTCAATAGGTTTTAATCGCATCAGTTAAGCGACTGACTTCCTTTACGCTAGTTGTCTGCTTGCTCTTCCTTTGTATTGTTTTGGCTTTCACTTGGTTTTGTGACTGCATTATTTTGTTACAATGTCACGATGACACTTGCTGGTTCAGAGCGCTCCGTGCTTTCTACTCGGAGCCGCTTGCGTCCAGATTCTGGAGGTGGATATTTTTCGATCCCCACCCCACCGCACCATCCTATCTACTTCTAACTATTAGTAATCTCTACTCTGCAATTAAGCTGTTCAGCGGATTTTTATTTCAACCCTTTAGATGTGACCGCTTCTTCGTTGCCTCTTCTCAACCACGTACAGGTATACATATACACAGTTGAAATGCAGATTCAAATGATGATGTATATGTCGGTCATAGGCATCTCCATTATCATGTCCACTGCATATGGTTAAAAATAAAATCAAGGCTGGAGACCAACGCAGGTTGAACATGGTGATAGTACCTGACTCTTATCGGATTTCCCACATTAAGAACTTCTCCATGCACCTACAAGGATGCAAGATAATCTCAAAAATCGACTTGAGAAATAATACATGTTTCACCTAAAAACATTGTTTTAGAAACTTACTGAAAACGCAGTAAGCATCAACAGTTCGAAATGCATTTCGGCCCTAGCTCCGAAGACTTCCTTAGTCACAAAATTACCCGAAATTGTATTCTGCCGTCCACTGGACGAATTAACGCAATCCGGGAGTTTCCAGCTCTTCAATCAATCAGACATTTACAGCAATTTATCGGCATGATAAATTACTACCACAGGTTTATGCCTTTAAGAAAGCGTATATTTAGCACCTCACAAATGAGTGTGAATTCATTTGGCTACTTTACTAAAGAAGTCCAAACTCTATTGGTACATCTAATACATGACGATATACTTAGTGTCATAACCGACGCCTCGAGCACTGTTGTACGTGCCATGTTGCAACAATTAAATAATGTGGATTGGAAGCTGCTTGGATTCTTTTCAAAGGCATTTTTGGATGCTGAGAAAAAATATACCGCATTCGATAGAGAGCTACTAGGTATCTACCAAGCGATCAAACATTTTCCATACTATGTTGAAGTCGAGATTTTACAGTCTACACCGACCACAAACTGCTTACTTAGCGATTTAATCCAATACTGAGCGCGAACCGCGGCAAACACGCCACTTGGATTTTGTGACCCAGTTCACGACGGACATACAACATATCCAAGGCAAGGATAACGTGGTTGCCGATACACTATCTCTAGTTTCAATTGTCCAAAAAGCAAGATTATTTTAATTAGCTCTGAATAAGCGATTTACTGTGAATATTCAAAGAGCAACAACCGTCCGTACATTACAGAACCGATGCGCGTCGAACCATTTCCGACGTACTGCATAACATTTCGGATCCAAGCTTCCGAACTACTCGGAAGCTAATATCAACTAGATATTTCTGGTCCAGTATGATCGTTTCGCACGAAGGCCAGAAGCGTACTGCATGAGAGACATTTCTGCAGGTACTATTGCCTGAACTTTTTTCGAGATTAGGAGTACCGGTCAATATCATGGCCAATCAAAGTATACACAGTTTAAATCCAAACTGTTTGGTGAGTTAACTAAGCTTTTAGATTCCAAACCAATTCAAAAAACCTCATACCACCCCTAATAAAACGGCATGGTTGCCCATTTTCACCGTCAGTTGAAGTAAAGGAGGATCTGAAATAATCCCCAGCTGAGCTTGTCTATGGACAAACAATGAAGCTACCAGGATTTTTGTAGACTACCCTCTTTTACCACTAGCAATAACTGACACAATGATCGAACAGCTACGATCAATTCAGATACGGTATGAACAACCTAGTGCCCAAAAACACTCGCGTAACCAAACAAACGGACATACACGGCCAAAAATCACTATAGACACTAGTGATTTCTTATTTGTGAGAGTGGCTAAGGTGCGCATAGGTTTGACATCGCCATACGATACCCTTAAAAACTCTGAAATTCCGAAGCAAAGCGAGCAAAATATAAAGGTTCTGCAATATATTTTAACAAGAAAAAGATTGTGCCAAAAAAACCGCCAAACCACGAACCTTACTACCATGTTATACGAGTGCTACAAGTAGACAATGCCAATGTTGTATATTTTTTTAATTTAAAATTTAGCACTAACAGTCTAATGTATGTAAGAGTTAGTAACTTTTAAAGTTTCTTTTCGATACTTACGAGAACTAAACATCTTGAAATTTTTAATTTTAGGTAAGGGTGGTTATTATGTTAACATTTGACATTTAAATTTATGTAGATAGAAAATAAAATATTATTTTATGTTGGTGGGCCTAATTTCTGTAGGTTGTAGGTTTTCCATTTTAAATTTCTTTTATTACTTCCCTTAAATAAATGTCAGTACAATACATGTGTGGGTGAAAAAAAAATTCCTGATTTAATCAAACACAGAAATGCGAAATATAGAAAGATAATTATTACGTGCAAGCATGTGGATTCTCCGAACCCACTTATAAATTTTAAGAACCGATATTATTTACTTGTTAGAGATTTTAGCAAAGTCTGATAATTCTTTTGTGCAAATTACACGAATTATGCTAATTTCTTGTGTTTTTTGTACTTGAGCACTTTTATGAATTCGGCATGCCATCTTTTACTTTATGTAAATTAGCTTATATTCTATTTCTCTAAGGCAATTTTTAAGTGCTTTTTCTTGTAGTGGTCAAATTTTAGTTTGCTATGAAAGTAATGCAAAAATTGCAGATTTGCAGCATAAAGTACATAAAGCATATTCAGGATGGGTGTATCATCAAAAAAGATAGAACTGAAAGCGATTAAGACAACGTCCTGGTAAGAAGGAGACTGTCACGTTTTACGCTGACGTTTGGCAATAAGGGAAGTATTCAAAAGATATATAAGATTCGAGTATTTCAAAACATGGGAGACAGAATTGATCAATGTTCAATTCAGAAAATTTCAAACTTATTATCATACCAAGAAATACTGCAGGCATGAAGTTGTGTCAAATATATACGAGCATATGCACATAAGACAGAAATACAACAGAAACATGCATAAATTGTAAAGGACAATACCCCGAAAACTGCCATAGATGTGAATTAGCTTATTAGGAACTAAAATAAAAAATAAGAAACCGTACTGTCAATTCTTAAATAAATAAAAACCTTGACGAGCAGGAGTAGATCAGTTAACTTATATTTGACCAATTAAAAAGTCTTGGAGTTTTTTTATGTGAAACTGTCCAAACCATCACATTCTTGAGATATTCCAAACACACACAAAATTGACACATTTTTTTAGGCCTCCAGAATTATAACGCCCAAATGAAGCTCTCGAAGAGCTGGTTGAAGCAGTCAACAAATTAAAATGCGATTTATAATCTAGTGACGCACCTGTTACTGGACAACAGATTTAAATAAAACTCGAAAAATCTTATAGGTTCCTACGTAACAATTAGGTGCATACGAATATAAAACAATGAAAAGCTTAGATCAGGGCAATAATATATCTACATGGAAAAGGAAGTTGAAAGATTAAAAATGTATTAGGGGTTAAGAATTATCCACGTTAAGTAAGAGAACTTGTGGCTAAGACACGTAAAACACGTAGGTCCTTTAAAACACGTAGGTCCTTTAAAACACGTAGGTCTCTTAATCTAGCGAAGAAATATTCACAATGCAAGTTCTCTAACTTGGCGATAAGAATGGCGTAATCAATTTTATCGAAGGCTTTGGCAAAATCAGTATAGAATAAGTCGAGGTGGAGTTTCGAGTTGTAACTACAAAATAGATCACAGCAAAATGTAACCAAATTAGTGACCGACGATCTACTAGAAAAAACTCAGGTTAAAGAAACGATAGGTCTAAAAAAGTTTTGGTAAGACCGACAAAAGTATACAGTCCCGTGGTAATTAGCTACATCATTTATTCTTCCTGACTTAAAGAAGAACTTACAGAACTAACATAGTACTCTCTGCCCCGCTCTTGAATAAAATAGGTGGAATCTTATCGTGCCGTGACCATTGTTAATATCAAAATTGGTAAAAGATCGCGAATCTCGCCTACCGTAAACTTGATAAAACTAAAACTGCAGTTGAAACTACTAACGGAGTTACGTATTGTGACAAAAAATGGCGATGCTGGCTCGTAAACCGAAACGAAGAAATCTGCAAATAAATCACATATGCCAGAAGCGGAGTTTGCGATGAAGCTCTGATGATTCATCGACGAAAAGAACCCAGATGTTTTTATTTTATTGTTAATAAATTTCTAAAATGGTGAATGATAGATGCTCGTGCAACCGGTAAAGTCCCCGCATGATAAGACTTCGGAAAGTAAAACATCATTCGTAAATAACAAATCCAGAAGTTTACCACCACTGTTAAATATTCGGTTGGCCTCTGCAGCTGAAATAGTTGCACAGTAATCCAACAATGTGATTGCATTTTCATCAGTCGTGGAAGGAGAAAAAACCTCCATCGACGTCAAACCACAGTACACCGAGAACATTAAAATCACCGATGATCATAAAATGATCGCTGTCACGTACCAATGGCATTATATCGGAATTGATGAATTTCATGATCATATAGTAATAAGCGATGTTAGATTCATGTGGAATATATACTACGCCTAACCGTGTTTATCGTCAAACAGAGATATGCTTCTTACCATTACGCTTACGGTGATTAAACTGATATTAGGATGGCGAGCGATCAATTCGCTAGGAATATTGTTCCTTACAGCTATCAATACTCCATCACTTTTGAGGTCAGTGTCAAAGTCGTATCTGTCCTTTTGATATGGTAGTAATACGAGACGACTCCAGTATCACGGAAAGTTGCGACTGACGTTGTGTGATTTGATAAAGGCGTTAAAAGTGGCATTCGTTTTTGGGCAATGAACAAACTCTCACTAAAATTCCAATTGGCCAGATGTCGGGTTGAAGCAATTTGCTGACTAACATCCTGCCGAGTAAATTAAGCCGACTAACATCCTGATTGATCGAAACAAGCAAAACTTAATTCAGCTCTTCCTCATTAGCTCCTATTTGAAATCTATTTGCTGATGCAGCTGCAACACTATTCTGGACACAAGCCGTAGGCGAGGGTTTAACAGTAAAACAGTTCAGCTTACCTTACGAACAATGCTTGTAGCTTCAGTATTAAATTTCTCAAATTAAGCATCAAAACTGGCAGCCAACGATTTTACCGATTAAGATACCTGACTAATTTGTTCCGTTAGGCTAGAAAGCTCAGCAGACGCTTCGCAAAGAGGGTCATGTTGACACCACCAGTACACAAATTTTGCAAACGGACACAATTTTGAATCAACACAATTCAGATGAAAATTAGGAACGAAAAAAAATGTTCAAGCATACCAAGTATTCGATCATAAAGGATTATGGTAAAAGTTACATCAAGACTTTGAACCTTCTCAAACAGTATTATGAAATTCTGATATAATATAAAAACGTTTGGTATTTTCAAATAAATTATAAAGATGAATACTCGGACCTAAAGAAAATATGAGCGGAGTACCGCAAGAGAATGTTCTGGGTCCCATACAACAATAGTTATATATTTGCAGATGACAGCATTTTCAGCATGTTTAGAATTTTACTAATAAAACAAATACAGCAAAATATCTAGGTAAAATGCTAGATGCCAAAAGAACCGCCATTGAACATCAAATACAAGAAAATGTATTGGCTCATAAATAGACACTCTGAAGTCTGAATTATCTATACATAATAAACTGCTTATGTTTAGATTTATGCAAAGCGGAGGTAACTGATATTGTAGTATGGCCAATTATTACAAAAGTAAAAAAAATCATAAGTCTATATGAGTTCTATACTTGAAGAATTCGGTACCCTTCGCTTATAAGACTTAGTGGAGCAGCATATTATCAATGCTTGAGTGCTTTCGTTATAACACTAATTGTTTGTTTTGTATTTTCTGTAAAATCATTTACTATTTTATTCAGTAAATTAATTAAAAAATTTACAATCAATAAAAAATTAAAGTACAATTAATTCCAAATTTTACAACTACTTTCGACTGATATATTTTTTATCACTACCTACTACTATTTTACAACTTCTTATTTTTATAACTCTACTTACAACTATGACTACTCTCTTACGACTATGACTCTTATATTCATAAAAATCACCCGTATATATATTCAATATACTTTCTTCCGGATGATCTTCTTACAATAAAATACAATATTTTTACTTCCGTAGAAGTGACCAAACTAAAAAACATAAACAAAATAACATAAATAAAAATAATTTGCATACACTGAAATGTTACACATTGTGTCATGTTTCCAATGCTTAAACGATTACATAATTACACTATGTCAATCACATTATGCACTGGAAACATACAACGTAAACAAATATGAACTTATGATTATTACCTTGAACATGTGTTAAAATATGAAAATATTAACCAGAGTTGAACTCTAATTAAATCTACTTAACTTCATGCCTGCTGCATAAGGTACATCACAACACTTTTATTTACTGTTAATGCAATTATTTCAGTAAGATATTATGTTTTTTTTTTTTTCAAAAACATCGGGTCAACCACCGCCTCGATAACAGCCAGATAACGATAAAAAATCTCACTATTTACTTCCAAAATGTTAATAGAATATCAACAAAAGCAGCATGATTGCAAAATGTTGTGCTAAAAACGTTGTTACCTGCTTACATATTATGTGAGGCGTCCCTTAATAAAGATATAATTGCTCTTTAGATCACAGTTCTTAATTGTTTGCACCGAAAGACGTGCTATATAGATGTGATCGCTCGCTTTTTACGAGCAAAAAAAGGACTGGCAGCCGAATACTCATAGCCTTATGTGTCATTGGAAACTGAGAGTCGGTTAATCGATATACTTTGATTGATACAAATCTGAGCCAACTCTGCAATATTGTAAATGGTAGAGATAAAATTTTAGATTTGATTTTTACCAATTGGAATGTTTAAAATAAATGAATCATTATCGACATTCTGTATCAATGATCACCTCAGATCTATCGAAATAATTCTAAAAAGCGAGATCAGTCTAAAAAGTCACCAGAACCGACCAACTTAATACAACTATATAGAAAAGCAGACACAGCAAACCAGATTTTATACTTTGATCGCTTCAACTGTAAAGATAATTTCAGCAGTCTGGAATACAACTGTTTGTCCCCATTGCCGTAACGAAACTTAACCGGCATCCTGCTTGGTACGATGATAAATTAATTAATTTGAAAAATAAAAATGACAAGGCTTATGGTATTATGACACCGGCTAGTTTTTCAAATTAACTAGTGCTACAAATCTAGTAAAACCAAACAGAGACAAACAATCATTTCAGGTGTAACAACGCTATATATATTTGTTAAATGTCAAAGAATTGTTTTCCTATTTTTCATTTATGTTTTGAATTTCAAATTGCCTCATTCCATTATCTTTGGGAAATAAAAACTTCACCACAACAAATATTTTCTTTTTCACTAGATTTGCTTTTACTTGTAAAAATGTATGTACGCTGCCACAATTAAATGTAGGTCCGACACAATTATATGAAATTTTGAGTTCTATAATTTTGAAGAAGATAATTTTAAAAAATTAAAATGTATTTATCCTTTTAATGTAAAAAAAAAATTCTGACTCACAATTTGTTCCATAATCATAAAATGTCAAAAAAAAGAACCTATCCTCTTAAAAATAATTACAAATTAAATATTTTTGCTGGAATTGTGCTCACTAAACTACAAGAAAAAATGAACTACAATTTTTTTTTTTTGACAATTTTTACTTTTTGTATACACTATGTTGTATGCGCTTACTCCAATAAGTATTTGGTATACCTATTTTTTCTCTCACTTCATTTGACTTTTTTATCCGCTAAACAAGTTGAAAACAAAGAAAAATTGGAATGTCATTCGAAATCTAGTAAACGTAAATTAAAAATCTGTAACCAATGTTTCGATAGTTACTACCAGACAAAGAACGAAGAATATATCTCTTGTATTCAAGAAAAAATAAAGCTTGATCCAAAATACTTTTGGAGCTACTTTAAATCAAAACGTGAAATAAAGGGTTTAATGGACAGTTATATCAAACTTGATTGCGAAATTTTTTAAATCAGTTTATAAACCTGAAGACATTCATAAATATAAAAAACGAAGCTAGGGTAACACAAATGTGTCTATACAAATATCGCACATAGCGGTGGATGATATATATCACGCTCTAGAATTTTTCAGAGTTAGTTACGGGAAGGATGGTATACCAGCTTCATTACAAAGAGACTTCAAAAACTTGACAATTCTTCAATACCTGCTTTTCAATCAATCATTAAGATTAGGAGAATTTCCTCAAAGGTGGAAAATAACGAGAGTAACGCCGATATTCAAAACTGGAACAAGGGACCATATTTCATATTATAGAGGTATAACGTCAATTTCATCAATTCCAAAGTTATTTGTAAAGCGCCGAAGTGCTTGTATAAATTTGGATTCTGCCGCCGTTTTGTAGCCAGGTTTAAATCGTATCTGGTCGACCGCATCCATTATTTTTATTAAATAGGAAACAAACGATTCCAATAAATTGCGTTCACCTCTGGTGTACCTCAAATGTCCCATATTGGTCCATGGACCAATTTTCATTATTTTTATTAACGGAGTCACTAAAGTAATCCATAATTGTAATATCCTAATGTTTGCCGACGCCCTAAAATTATTCAAAACTGTGAAAAACATCATTAATCCTGTTATTCAACAGTACTAGATTAATGGTACCATTTTAAAAAAAGCTTTCAAATTTAAAGACCTATAGGGGTTACTTTCGTTGGAAATGTGAGTTTCTCTTATCACATAGAGCATTGCATAGCTAGAGCTAACTCAATGTTTAGCTTTATTAAACGTTTGACTAGGGATACAATTTTTTTATTTTTTTTAACTCCTTTATTGGTATAGCTACTACAATCTTAAACATTATTAATTCATTAGTAGGGTTAACATTATAGTACTTATGAGATAAGCAAAGACTTGTGTGGGTCTGCTGGCTAGTGTTCAGTTCGTGTTTTGATTCGTTTGAGCTGCCTTACTTCGTTTGTATTGTCCCGTAGTTATACGTCCTCAACGTTGTTGTAGGTAAAAGGCTCTTCTCATGTTTTATGGCACATTCCTGGATAACGTCGTCTATCAATTGTATTTCTAGATCATTGTGTATTTCCCTGTAAGTCACAAATCTGTAGGCGTTGGTGATCATTCGCAGAAATTTGTTTTGACTACGTTGTATAATGTCTCTATTAGGTTTATGAGTACTACTCCATAGCTGAGCACTATACATCCATATTGGTTTGAAGATAGACTAGTCTTTTGCAATACAGGTTCATTTTGGAATGATGCCCAATTAACTAGTACATATGACGTTGTTTCAATCGTATCTGTTCAGATTTTTATCTTACGTGAAGTTTCCAGTTGAGCCTTGAATCTAAATGCAAGGTATTTTGCCGATTCAGCCTGCGGCACTTGCACCCCATTGAGATATATGTGTAGACTGTTTTTTTGTGTCGTCGGAGCGTAAATACCACAACGGTTGAGCTCATTAATCATGATTTTCCAGTCAATTGTCCTTTTAGTAACATTATTCATTGCCACTGGAAAATCTTCAACGAGTGAAGAAATTGACCTCAATTGGTGAAGAAATTGACTTTTGTCAATTTCTTCACCAATTTTCATTGGCGTAACCATTTTAAAATCTTGATTTGGTTGATAAACAGAGGTTACGTCAGTGTTGGATTGAATGTCATGGAGATGAAACACTGTTGCTAGGTGTTGAGCAAAGAGTTCCGCTTTTTCTTTGTCTTGTCAAACCCAACTGTCTTGAGCATTTTTTATAGGTGGAACTCGAACTAAAGGTCGAATCAATTTTCTAGTTGCTTTCCATAACGAGTAGTTCTTATCTATTTCTAGGCCTAGCCCGCTTCCATTTTTTGAAATTTATTTAACAGCTCCTTACTGTTTATAATATTTGTTGATGCACTCGGCATTTGTTATGATAATGAACTTCCTTTTTCCTTGGAGGCTGCATTTTTCAACTATTTTATTGTTTGGTGATCTAATTATAATAGAGCTCCTTCGGAATGAAAATTGTTCCTCGTAACTCTTTTGATCATTGTTAGAATTTTGTAGCACTGTTTGGTTAATGATTTTCCTGAACATCAGATCTGCCACCTAGGGTATTAAGTTCCTCGTTTAGTTTATCCATTGCGTTTTGTTGTTTATAGTGTTATTACCCTCGCCTCTAGAAGTTCAGCCGTTGTGATACATTAACCATGCAAGACAAAGTTGCCCTGGTGCTACAGAGTGGAGGTAAACTAGAGACAGTTGAAGATTCCTAAATAGTTACAACGTTGGAATATAAACCAATGTATGATTGGTTATAAACAGTCAACACCTACTCTAATGATACTAATAATATAGGGACAATTAAGAACCTATATTATTCCTACGTCAGATCTCTGGAGTATGAAGTTAAAGTATCGTGTCCCGTTTAAGACGTGTATATTCAAAAAATTGAGAATATTCAAAATAAGTTTGTACGTTATGAAACTTGGAAAGACGATAGGCCTTATGACTATGAATTACCTTATTATCTTAATATAAAAAAACTACCTCCACACTCAACTGGCTGTAGAACTTATAAGTTGACTACACTGTAAACAGGCGCGAACTGCTAAATATTACATTTTTATTAGAAACATTCTACTCCATCACAAATGCACCATCACAAATTTGCAAATTTCCTCACTACCGTTATTGCTATTCAATATACGATAAATATTTTAAGAAAATGCTATTAATGACTTTAGCCGTAATTTGAACGAGGCCATTATTAATCGAACTTCGAACAGAGCTAAGTATACTTATGCATTATCATTACAATGGTAGACAAAACATTCAAGCATACCAAGCAGAGGTTTAAGTCTAGACATTTCTACACGCCATTGCGTAAAGTAGGACGTTAAGTTAACCGCGAAAGAGTTGGGAGATCTTCGACCCCAGAATAGATGGCATCGAATAAAAACAAAAAAAACATTCAAGTATATTGTAAAATGGAAATTGGTATCGTAATTGCTACCTACAACTGTCTTGTTTAACCTAGTGCTTCAGAAGATATACAAACCCAAGATTACCAATATGAATCACCATAAAGTCTGATACCCATAATCACCATTTTTTGGCCATCGAATTTGCAATATCTATGTGAATTTCGAGGTGACTATTATGATCTTATATGTTGGACGACCTGAGACCGCCTCTCTTTTCAAATATTTGACAGTTTCGAAACATATTGGACACTCGGTATATTACGTTAACAAAAGAAATTTGTTTTTTGCAATTGATTGTCTTATCTTGTAAACGAATATATACTATTGTTCTTTATTTAAATGTTACTATCACTATATATATAATTATAAATAATGGTTGATTCGCTTAAGAATACGTTAAGATCTAATCAACCATAAATAAATTATTAGTAACAATTAAAAGTCATGATTACAAAATAAACTTTTCATTTCGCTTTTTAATCACGATTTTTTTTGTACATGTTGTTGACCCGATTATATCTTTATAGGCCAGCTACTTTACAATTAATTAAGAAGCCATATATGATGTAATTAAGTTTAATCATTTGGTAATATTAATCGGAGGAACAAAAAATTAAAGCTGACAAAATAGAAATGCACTTCTATAAAAATGTGCACACCGTGCTAAAAATAAAAAAATTGTTATCAGTTAAACGAATTTGGTATTGTGCTTTTTTTTAATAACGTTTTTTAAGTACTTTGTATGTTAAAGTAGGGTCAGATAAGTAATGTTTAATCGACTACAGCTGGTTTATTGATATCGTGTGAGAATTTCACTGTCAAAAGCTTGGCAACAGTTTACTAAATTCAAAATTTGTTTACCTATATAGATATGAACACGAAATGAAATAAATCAAGGGTAAAATTGATACCAAGATAAATTGAGACGTTTAATATGTTACTAGACCTGTACTTATGTACTGTTACTGGCCTCCTTTCATATGCCTTTGCAATATTTTTCCTCACATAATCATGAACTAATCACAGTATAGCTGGTAGAGCAAGTAGTATTTCCTCCGCCGGGATGTTAACTAATAATCTTAAAAGTTCGTAATAATGTACATGGTCTAAAATATCTATATATTAATACTTTGCCACGGTCTATCAATTGGATGTGCCTTACCCATAGGTGATCTTCGTTGTCTACTTAGAGCCTTCGTCATTTGAAGATGTCACAGTTAGCTATATAATTTTGAATCAGTTTTACCATCCCTGGCCAAAAGAAATACCTTGCTCTCCATTAATTAGTGAGTGTCTCAATCCATTTGGAATCCACAACTTCCAAATAGACAGGCCCGATAATTCATCTTTCTTCTTTGGCTCCAATCGAATGAAAATATATCTACCGTGAAGCTCAATTGATATTCCCTAGGGTTTTCAGAAATTTTACTAAAAAGACTTATAATCTAGATAAAAGAGATGGGTCGCTCATTTCCAGCTTAATCTTTTTGAAAGAGAACTGCTCCTTCAGTGCATGCATCACATCTTACGTAGAACGGAGCAGAGTATTTGGCTGTTACTGGAACTAAAGCTGATGTACGCAGTATTTTTAATTCTTCAAACGATCGCTGTGCGGCATCTGAACAATGAAACTTGTCTTTTTTAGACAATCTGTTATGGGGGCCGTCACACTAGAAAAACTTCCGATAAAACGTCAATACCACCCATCCATACCATTCCTAGTAGTATTCGTGGCTGTTTGGTTGTCGTATAGGTGCTGCTAGGTTAACAATAGCTTCAATCTTTTCCGGATCGGGTCTTAAATTTTTCTCGTGTGCAATAGTGTCGCGAAAGTCTAGCAGTTAAAGGTGATCCACCAAGGTGTGGGTAATAATCAATAAATCGTCTAAACACACAAATATACGACCATGGTGTTCATGTGGTATCACTTTATGCATTAAGCGACACATTGATTGTGTTTCTGTTTGTTTGTGAATCTGTTTTGTCTTTAGCAGATTCCGCTAACGATGACTGCCAGAATGCGTCCTTTAAATAGAGTTAAGTAATGTGCTGCATCTTTGACTGATGATGTAACCAGACTCATAATCGTAGTAAAGTTATCCCTGTCTAGAGCTCTAAGTACATGTGAGTTGTCGTTTTTTAACTGGTTCTTGAAATACTTGAAATTTCTTTCGTTAACGTCAAGGTTTAGTAATAAAGTGAACTTCCTCCAAAAATCAATGCCTAAATAAAGGGTGATCGAAGGGTAGATATTATGTAAAATTGAATATTTTCTGTTTTATTACCAAATGTAACCAGCAATCGTATCTTATCTAATTGTTCTGCTCTAAGCATATTATCTAGTATAGCTCTTTTCCAACTACAGCTCTACTAGATCGCCCTCTGATTAGATATTCCACATTAGGTTCTGCTGAATTTAAGAGCTTGATATAAATTATAGGATCCATATATGAAAAAAATAACAATAGTACGAATAACGAACTCTGACCAACTGACAAAACTATGTACGTTAAGTAGCAAAAAAACGCAATTTTACTTCTTGAAACGAAAGTCCGTATACCTATTATTCCAACACTTATTATTGCCAGCATTGAATAAAACATGGCATATTACATATGCCGGCAATACTCTATTATCCACTAAAATGAAACCTATCCGCAGAAAAAGTGTAGGCCGAACATTAGACACACGTAACAGTACACACGTGATTAACAAGCAGACAGGAAAGAGTTTTTTACTGGTTGGAACTCGGTGGTCCCCAATAATCTTGACAACCGAAAAATGGTAATCAGGTATTTCATGATTTCTACTATTTAGTGCAGATAACGTCTGTAAAGTATAAAATGGCAAGACACAGTTAGGCCTAATCAATGTACTTGAAGAAAGAAGATTTCTCAAAATGATAAAAGAATCGCGGAAACGATCTCCTAATGCAACTTGTTATCATACAATTTATCAGAGAGAATCACTCCTCTGTTCGATCAGACGTTTCTGTCCATGGATTTTGTTGCGATATATGAGACGCATAGAGATCTTGAAAGTTCTGTAGAGACAAACCAATTTTTTGTAAAATTATTTAATTGTTACAATTGAGACGGTGCTTGTCTAGCAATTTTACATCCTTATTAAATTTTTTCATTCCAATTTAAAATTTTAATTTGGTCAATTTACCAGGTCAACTGGCGTCGTTCTTTGGAGTCTTTTTTCAATGATAGGCTGTTCTGTCATTTATAGCGAATGTAGTGGTTTTTATGTTGCTGAAGCCTTATTTTGTGTTTTGCGGCATGGATTTTTATTTAATCTTTGATGTGTTCTATCCTTAGGTCCCTGTGATGGTCCTCATTTCTTGCGTGCCACGAGCACTTCAATGAACATTAATGATACTACGAAGAACTTTGTTTTGGAACGTCTGAATCATTTGTATATGTTGGTTTGCTTAGTATATCCCAAACTTGGATACCGTAAGTCCATATCGGCTTCAGAATTTGCCGATATAGCAACAGCATTTGTGGATTGTAATCTCAGAGTCTCTACCTACGAGCCAATTCATTTTTCTGAAACTTATGTTGAATTTTTCTTTTTTCTATTTTATATGCTCTCTCCACTTGAGATTGGCATAGTATTTAGCTGTGTTTACAAATAGCACTTGCCTTGAGTAGATTTCGCTTCATTAAGCTTCACTTACACAAAACTGCATTGATAACCCTCTGGAGTTTGCTCGTTGAATCGGTGACATTACTTCCAATTGCATAATTGCGGTATATATTTCTTTCACTTGTGGTTGGTATGTCACTTGATTTTACTAAATATAGGATTGGTTCCAACACAGTCACCTGCGGCACACCGGCAGTAATTTTCTTTAGTTCGAAGTATTCATCATCTTAAGATGTTAGTATGTCATAGAATTGCCGCCGCAGATCTCTATGCTTGCATCTGGGCCACTATGCCAAGCTTTATCGAATATTTGAGTGACATCCGGGAAGATGTTTGAGCATACTTTTTTGCAATCTAACGTACTTTCTACTGCAAATAATTATCTACAATTTGACGTCGTAAGTCTAGATCCCCAATAGTTGTTTTTAGCATTAAAGTCACCATCTATTATAAAAATACCCATTTGACCTGCGTTGCTTGGTTCACAATTTTGATCTATCTGCTTTGATATTTGTGTATTTTAATTTTCGTTACTGTGCAGGTAATTTTGTGTTTATCTGTTAGTTTTTATAGCTGTTGTACCTATATAATTTATATATTTAGCCGGCACATTTCTTACTATTGCCCAGATCTGAGTCTCATGTTTGTCTGAACATTTAACAATTCTCAGATCCCGACTGCAATAACTTTGAATTGATTGATTGATTGATTGATTTTGAATGTACTGCCAAGCATTAAGCAGGATATCCCAGAAAGCGCCGGGCCCACAGTACACCCGTTTTTACATATACTTGGAAGGATATGGAAGGATACTAGTTAAATTATTGAGATCGACCCGGTTACAGACACCTTGGCGGCCAATATTTAGTAAATTTTTGTGGGTTAGGGAAAGGAAAAGTATGTTAGTTATGACTTAATTGGTCCGATTTCCCGGTATCCAATATTCAAACTACTGTTAGTGTAAGACAATCACATTTTTGTTGTACTGCTCTGCATTCCATCTCTTATCAGCAACTCCAATGTGCCACCATTCATCTGTAATCTACAGAGGTTTCCTGAAAACAAAATCTATTAATGATCTAATTGCTCTTAGCCATAGGCTGTAAGAAATAGAATTAATTTCAATCTGAAATTATAATTTAATTAATTATAATATTATAAAATTATAATTCTGCAATCCATATGCTGTAATAAATTGGATTAGTTTCCCTTGAAATTCGTTCCGTTGCGTTGTTGCTAAAAATTAGGTGTTAATTTAGTACCGTACGATAGTAGTAATATAAACCATAATATAACAGTACAAAGATATGAAATAATATAACATACAATAATATAACAATATAAAAACCAAAATTCAAATCTGAAACGTAAGAATATACAGAATATAAAAATATAAAATATAAAGATATCGAAATTAATTAAATAACATCGGCATTTGTACGCAAATTAAATGCAGCAACGATACTTGATTCGACACTCATTATTTCACGGCCCTTAAGATCTTCGTTAAAACATGTAATTTGTAGGAGAAGCCGGCATCCATCATCTTCGGGATGATAGCTTTCAACAACGTCACGTATTTGAGCATACGGATATTCTTTTGGGTTTAACACAAAATCTTCAGAGCTTTTCTGGTACAGATATAATTTTTATAACTTCATTTTATTAAATAAAATTTATCTTTCAACATATAAATAAACTATTAAACACGTAAAACCAAACAAAAGTGAGTGAATTTACACTATAATAATTTTTTTCAACTTACTGTATATATGTTTACTCAAAAATGCGTTTTTACTCTCTTTCTTTAGTAATTAACTAAATGTTCGCAGCTTCTCGTTTTGTCAACTATGCGCATTCGTGTTATACGAATCAAAAAATCATTTAAGTCATGAGAATCAAGTTGTGTTGACGTAAAAAAAATGTGTTTTTTTGTGCGTTTTATTATTAAAAATTAATTTAATTAAAATTAAATAATTTAATTAAATGTAAAAGTATTAAAAAGATTATCATAATACTTCAATGTATTATTCATAATTTGTTTGTGTATTATTCATAAATTTGTTTGTGTATAATAAAAAAAACGTAGTTTCTATTTGTGTGTGCGTTTTCTTTATTATGTAAAATTGTTTTAATTGCAATTAATTATTTCAATAATATATAATTATTTAAAAGATTAGTATAATGTTTAAATGTAATATTTGTAAATTTTGTAATATTTGTAAATAAACGTATTTTATAATTAAAATAAAATGTTGTGTTAATATTATTATATTCCCTGTATTCTCTATATTATCTATATAAAATACACGTTTTTGTGTGATTCTACATTTTATTGGCATATTTTCACGCGTTAATGGGGTATTTTACAATAAACAAAATTTAAATTTGATCTGTTCAAGTGGATGTTCAAACTTTAATTGATTTTAATTTTGGTAAAAGGTTGTTTTTTCTCCAGTTTTTAAAGTTAATTTACGTTATATGGAAGAAAATTAACTTTAAAGAAGTGTCTTTTTCAACAATTTACAAGTTATTTTACACAAATGTAACGCTTAAATCAACGTATAAGATAACGTTTTACACCATTATTGTGTAATTTGAAACTTTTGAGATGTATAACTCAACAATAAATTTACACATAATTAGCGTGATTAATTATAAAAAAACGCTATGATAGAAATTCACTACAATGATTGAAGGAAACAGATAACCTACATTAAATGTAGTAAATTTCAACAAAAAATTTTTAGAGTGTAAGAATACAAATTTTACCTTAAAAACTAATAAATTTAGAGTTATGAGATAATTTAGAAATATTTTATATATTTAATATATTTTATTTATTTGTATATAGATTAGAAAAATGTTTGCAAACAACATTTTCCTATTTTATTTGTTGAACTGCCCTAAAAACTACAAATCGAATTTTATTAAAATAATTGAACAACTGAATTAGATCGAATCCACCGTTTTTTAGCAATTACACCCCGACTGCAATAACTTTGAATGTGATTAAATCCCTAGCATTTTTTGCATTGTGGTGTGCGTGTGGTCGTTTTCCTCGTTGGTTCAATTTAGATGTTTTGAACATCGCCTTTGTTATATCAAAAACTGGCATAAAAAGTGGGGGCTCTCCTTTTACCAAAGGTTTGGAGTCCTCCTTCATTTTCGGTTATTTCTTTTTTAACAATATTGACAGCATCTAATATTTTAAAATTTTTATTTTGTAAATTATTTCTTTATTGGAACAAGTGTGACAAGAGGGCTGAATCCTCTTGCCATATCTTTTATAGGTCGAGCTTGTTTGTCCTCATAAGTAAACTATCGGTACTAGTTTTGGTTCAATATTCTTGGTAGATTGACTACCTTTAGGTTGGTTGGCCTCAGATAGAATCGCTTTTAGTTGTACGACCTTTGATTCAGTTTTTTTACTGGTCCTCCACAGTTTTTTGTTTCTGTTTCAGGATCCAGTTTTGTTTAAGGATAGTCCGTCTCACTTTCTAATTAATCCTCATTGGTGTATCAGTTGAATTTCTGTGTTTCACTAACCTCTTTATCACTAATTCCTTTTGTATCTTTATTCATTTTGAGCCGCAATAGAATAAAAATTCGGTTTTTAAAAAAAGGTAATAAGACGATAAAGCTAAAGGGCTAATGGTTGCTGATCAAAATGACGATTCAATTTTTGAAGAAGATACGGAAGTGGATGGGATCTTTCGTCTAACTATCAATGTTATATTATTTCAGTAATATGATATTTTTAGATGAAATATCCTGTTTGAAGAAGCAAACTCCCCTAGCAATTAGTGCTATGGTGCTTGGGCCGGAAGGTACAGGGTTCGAATTCCAACGTGGTAGCGATGTTAAAGTGATTTTTCATAATTTGGTTGTGATGAATGATGGCGATTAACACAAATATGACCCTTTGTTGGAGTGCAGAACCCATGTGCCGAACCATGGTACATGTCAGTACATGTGATGGCTGGACCAATGCAGTGCGCATCTAGATGAATAAATCGAAACTGTATTCGACGTTAAAAGACGTTAAGTTAGTTGGCCCCAGGAAAGGTTGCACATGATCTAAAACAAACAAAAAAAGCAAAACCAGCCTACTATACAGTATTAATTTGCACGATCAAGCTATTCGTGTAGCTGTTACTTATAGCAAAACGAGGTAATTTCAATTCCAAGAAATGACATGCTTTAATTCGTGGTTTAATGAAAAATATGATGACCACCATGTTAAGTATTTAACCTAGACTACAATATTTTGACAGCCAAATTTCCACTTTATTAATTGTCATATGCAACTTTTTGATGCTTTGAAATTTGTATAATGTGCCTGCTAAAATAAACTGTCATGTACATACGGTATAATTGGTCGCTTATTTAAGCCCAATAAAATGTTGGCTATAATACCATCGCTTATGAACAGATCACAAAACCTTAGGAATATAGGCTATTCCAGGTACATCTACAATCCAATGGTAAAAATATAAAAATATCGGGTATGGCAAATTACTTTTTCCTCTGTATTTTCGCGTATTACTTTCGATTTAGTTAAGTTCAACACGAGCCAATTTACTTTGGTCCAATTAGAAATAAGGTGCAGATCATTAATAAAAAGCGTCACGGTACGGTCAATAAAATCTACATTACTATTTAAATATTATCGTTAATAAAAATTGACAATAATAGCGGCCATAAGGCCGACCCTTGAAGTACGCCTTACGGGCTCAATACTAAACGGTTGATGATTATCATAATTCACGTACTGTATACGCATGAAAAGATAATTTCTTACCAATTTAATGGCTTCATTAAAAAAAAACATACAATACATACACTTTAGTTTGTTTAGCAATATTTCATGATTTAACGTATTAAGACTGTGTCCGAAACCCATGATAAATATATGTGAATATAATTTTTTACCGTTATTCGAAAAATATTCCCCTACATTCCCAATTTTTTATTACGCTGCCCGAAAAGTATAATAATTGATTAGAATATTTTCCTGCCTTATTTGTTTCTAAATTAATTTGATGTGAGGTATAAAAACTGTCATAGCAATGAAAAAGTTCAAATTTTTCTTATATGGTTTTTGATTGGTACTATTATATAGGTTTTGTACTCCAAATTCAACCCTTTACAAATCAAATTCATCTTTATTCAAAACATATTCATCCTTTTTCAAATCAAATTTAACCGTGACGATATAAAACCAACATAATTTCGAGCAAAATAGTGGTAATCTCTTAAATATCACTCAGCAATCCGTTGAAACTATAACATCCACTGACTGCAACAACTATTACCTAGATATATCGATGAAATTACCGTTGGCGGCCGTAGGCCAAACATTACATTATATTACTTAAAATAAAATTAAATTAAATTAAATTATATATATTATTATATATTATTTATATATAATATATATATATATATATATATATATATATATATATATATATATATATATATATATATATATATATATATATATATATATATATATATATATATATTATACCGGGTGGGTTTTTAAGCTGAAATAAGCACTCTACGAAAAAAATGTTCAAGATCAAAATTTAATCATTCCGAGGGGGCATACATAAGTTCTACAGTTAATATCCCCCTTCCCCTCCTTTTTGGATGGGACAGGGGTGACTTTGAAATGAAAATATGAACCCCTATTTTTTATTGTAGATTTGGATTTTCCGACTAAAACAAAGTACGTAGGAAAGTTAATTTTGGCGGAAATCGGCTAGTCGGAAGTGGCAGAATTTTTATTTTTTTTTTAAATTTTGTTTATTTTTTGTTAATTTTTTTCTCATAAGTGCACTTAAGTACACTTTTCTCATAAGTTCTGTACTTTTTGTAATATTTACAAAACTCGGAAGACTCCCTATGAATGCAATCACATTAGTTAGCCGATTTTACCCAAAATAAACCAACCTCGTATTTTTAGCCGGAAAACCCGAATCTGCAATAAAAAATATTTTCATTTCAGACTTACCCCCCGCCCTACCTACAAGGAGGAGGAGAAGGGGGTATTCATTTTAGAACTAATGTGTGTCCCCCTCAGAATGATTAAATTTTGATCTTGAACATTTTTTTTTTGGTTTTATATAGTCACAGTTGAATTTAATTTGAAAAAGAATAAATATGGTTTGAATAAAGATCAATATGATTTGGAAAAGGATGAATATATTTTGAATAAAGATAAATTTGATTTGTAAATTGATGAATCTGATTTGTAAAGGGTTGAATTTGGAGTGCAAAACCTATAAAACCAAGTAGTAAATTTTATATGTTTTACTGTATATCCGAGAGTGATACGCGATAAGTTTGGCTTTTATTATAGAAAGTTTTGGTATTTGTCAAAAATTATCATAGTAATTGACCATGATAATTTGGGTATCT
Organism: Tipula confusa; assembly: GCA_963556175.1. Taxonomy (NCBI): domain Eukaryota; kingdom Metazoa; phylum Arthropoda; class Insecta; order Diptera; family Tipulidae; genus Tipula; species Tipula confusa. The sequence continues at coordinate 134,386,255 of OY744476.1, read as the reverse complement.
TCGGTTTTATCAAATAAATGACAAACATTTGTACTCCCAAATATTTATCTTGGGTTTCGGACACAGTCTAAATTACTTCAAAAAATCAAGCAATTTCAAAAATCAAGCAACAACTTGTTCTTCATTCAACGATCTAGAAATATCATCAGTTACCTTTAACATGGCTGTCGTCGAATTATGCCCGGCTCGGAATCTAGATTGTAATTGAATGAGCATAGCATTACTATTTAAGCATTCGCTAATTTGATTTTTCATTCAAATTTGGATCACCTTATTTATTATATATTTATTATATATACATGGATAAAGCATAGCTTTTCTAGCCCAAATAAAAACAATTTAAATATGGTTGTGTTATTAAACAGTTATATAAAAAAAGATAAACATAGTTCTAGTATCTTTCGGGCATATGATTTTATGTAGCTTTAAACCATATAAATTTGAATTTATTTTACTGCAAGCATTTACTACTTGCGAATCCCATGTTAATTTATTGTTTATACAGATCCTCAAATTATTAATAGTACTGAGAAATGGAATTTTAACGTTATTGATAAACAAGTCAGGTATTGTTGGAAATTTCCTTTTAGAAATGAAATTTGAGATTCGGTTAGATTTGGACCAGTCTAAAATATGTAACAAATCCCGGTTAATATTATTGAATATTTCCAAAATATTTTTACTAGAACCACCCAGGTATATCTGACAATCATCAGCATACATGTGATATTTGCAGAAATGTCATTTATAAAAAGAGAGAATAATAATGGGCCAAGTATAGTTCCTTGGAATACACCAGCAGGTATGCGTTCAGGGTTTGATTCCTTACTATGTACACTAACTTTTTGGTATCTGCTATAGATAAATAACTGTACATAACCTTTAGAGCTGTATCATTAAAACTAAAGAAAAGCATTAACTTTTGCAGCAATAAACAATGATTTAAGGAATCAAACGCTTTCGAAAAATCAAGCAAAATTAGAACAACGAAGGAGTCGCTTTTATCAAGATGACACGCCAGATCATCGACCACATGCAACAGAGTGGAAGCTGTGCTGTGATTAATATTACGAAATCCAGATTGAAACAGATTTAAATAGTTAAATTTATAGCCAAGATTGGCCTGATATTATCAAGAGAGTCATTGACCTTTTTTTTGCTAGATTGGAACAACTATGTTTATCTACCATATATCTGGAAATTCAGAGCGCATAATACAATTATTAATTAAGTAAGTCACCTGTGATACAAGATGAGGTAAAAAGTGTTTTTAAAAAATTAAATTCATTCTATCATGGCCAGGTGAATTGGACTTCACGACATACACCGCTCTCATATCTAATTCGTTCACAGAATTAAAAGCCAGATAAATTGGTTCTGTACTGCGTGTAATTACAGGGCTGTCAATCCAGGGTAGTGGAAGAACAACGAACACTAGTGGTCTATTGCATAGATAGCTTGTAATGATTGAGGAGTCAAGATCGGTGAAAGCATTAGACTTACTATTACTCAGTCCGATATGGTTAATATTGTTCCAAATCCTTTTCATGGTTAGTTTACCATTACCAAAAAAATATTTTTGTTTCGCAGTTCTTATCAAATTGGTGACTTTATTACGATCTTTCCGATATAAATCCAGATACTTTGGATCAGATGTTCTTTTATATTTAGAATTATAAATGATCACGCTGTAACATGCTCTTTCAATATTACAATTAGGCCATGGAGCACTAGATTGAGTGTTTAATATTCATTTAGTCGGTACACAATAATTATGCGCATAAGTAATGGTATCATAAAAGTTATAAAACTGGAGATGAAACTCAATTTGGTTCTATCAGCATTCCTAGAGACCAGTTCATTGCATCAATCTCCTCTACTGGGATTTGTAATTTATGATGAATATGTTTTTTGATGTCATCAGAAACTGTTGATGGTTTAAAATTAGAAATATGTAAATATTTTTTTGGCTTGACTATTTCGAGTTCAGTGTTGGTTTAATCAATGCCAACTATTCCAGTTTGCTGACTATCCGAGCTTAGAACTTGGGAGCTAGTTGCTGGCACAGTAGGATTTGCCAGTGAACCAGTCAATTGGCTTAACGATATTACTTTAAAGTTAGCGAATGTATTTGACAATAAGGTGCTCATTTCGCTTAATTGTGACGTCAACGATCGCACAGTCTATTGCAGTTTTTCATGATTTATTAAGCAGTCATCGCAAACAAATTTGAGGTTGGTTAAATTGTTGCATAGTTTAGCATTTGCATTTGATAATTTTGAGCACGCATAATGGAACATCTTTCCACAACCACCAAAGCATTGCAAGATGTTACTATCGTTGAAAATTATGTCATATTTGGAGCTAAATGTACAAATGAGGATACATATACTAAAGAGTATAAGCTTCTATCGCTAAACAACAACATCTAGAGGGCAAATATGCCTGATCCAGACTGTTATAGAAAACTTTCAACTGCATTGAATGATAAAGGTCTCCAATGGTATACATATGAAGACAAAAATTCCAGACCCATTAGAGTAGATGCTAGGGGCTACATCACACATATACGCCAGATGAGATAATTGAAGACCTTAAAAGAAAAAAATAATGGTCTTAGATGCAGTTAACATGTTTAAAACTGAAAGGAAGCCTACCGAAAACAGAGAGAGTATTGTTAACAAAATAAAGGTACCACTATTCACTCTGACCTTTGCAAACTCAGTGAAAATTGAGAAAATATTTAACATTAGGGATATCTTGGGAATAGTTGTCCGAATGGAGCCATTGAAAAAAGCGACTGGAATCATACCACAATGCAAAAAAATGTCAGGCATACAACCACACGCAAAAATACTGCGTGATAGATAGGAACACTCCAGTAAAATAGAGTTTCTAAACAAAAGACAAGTTAATCTTGAACAACAAGTAGGACATCAAGGAAAAATTAACCAGATTTGTATCAAAAAATATGCTTAAAAGCAGAGAGCCATTTCACTAGAAAGTCTTATGCAAAATTAAAAGGTTATTCTTGTTACCATTCTATACATCCAGCAGAAAAAGCTAGGGGTGGAGCAACTATCTTCATCAGAGAAAACATCAAACACTTTGAAGATGTCAAACTCGAAATAGAGACAGTGCAAATTGTATTAATTACCGTGCAATTCAATAATTACAAGAAGCTGCGGGTTGCCGCGATATATTATCCACCAAGGTATCAACTTACAAAAGATGATTACCTCTTAATGTTTAAAATGATAGGCTCAAATTTCATCATAGGAGGAGACTTCAATGCTAAACATACCCATTGGGGTTCAAGCTAATATCACCTAAAGGTAGAGGATTTTTTGAAGCTGGATATCAAATAAACTGCTGTTTTCATTAAAGTGGTATTCCTACTTACTAGCCAACGGACACAAACAAAATACCAAACGTGATTGACTTCTTCATAGCTAAAGGTATTTCAGAAAATTATATCCATATTAAAAATAATGAAGGTTTATCTTCGGATCATTCTCCAATCATACTTACAATCAGTGAAACAGTAATTGAAGAAGAAAAGCCATGAAGTTTAACAAGCGGAAGACCAATTGAGAAACCTTCGCACTGTTAATTGAGGAAAGTATTGATCTTCAAGTCCCAATCAGAGAAACCAAACACAACTTAAAAAAGAAGTAGAGCTGCTCATAAACAGTATTCAGATCGCAGCATGGAAAAGCACTCCTCCTATCAAAAATAAACCTCACAAGATTGAAACATATACACAGGAAATAAGAAACTTGTCCAGAGAAAAGCGGAAAGCTCGCAAAATCTGGCATAGAAATCGAGCACCAGAGAACAAAACTATTTTCAATCAGCTCAAAAACAAACTGCAGTAGTTAATACAAGAAACCAAAGCGGTAAGCGAGTATACTTTATGGAAAGCTACAAAAGGACTAAAAAACCAAAAGCGCAGATGCCACCAATAAAAAAGGCAGATAGTACTTGGGCCAAAAGCCTCAAAGATAAAGCTGATCTTTTTGCTCAACATCTGGAAGAAACGTTTAAACCTTCGACTAGACAAATAGCAGATGAAAATACCGTTCTAATGCAAAAAAAAAGACGAGTTAGACATACGACCAGTTACAATGAAAGAACTCAAAAATGAAATCAAACATAACCTAAATGTAAAAAAAGGTCCTGGATACGATCTTATTACAGGAAAAGTTATTAAAAAGATGTCAGAAAACTGTCTTAAGAAGTCGCTATACATAATTAACGCAGCATAATTTAGAATGAAATATGTTCCTCAGCAGTGGAAAATAGCAGCAGTTATTATGATTCCCAAGCCTAATAATCCGCCTAATGAGAAAACGTCATATCTGTATTAGCATCATTGTCTAAGCTGTTTGAAAAATTACTCCTCAAAAGGATGAAACCTCTGATTGAAGAAAGACACCTGTTACCTTCTCACCAATTTGGTTTCAGAGAGAAACACTCCACCATAGAGCAGGTACACAGAGTCGCTAACGTGATTGAGAAGATGCTTGAAAACAAAAATGTATGTTGTGGAGTTTTCCTTGATGTTGCCCAGGCCTTTGTACGAGGACTGGAATATAAATTACATCGCGGCCTCCCAAAGCAGTTCTATGAGATATTAAAATCATACAATCAAGGCAGATATTTCAGAGTAAAATATGAAGGAGAATTCTCATCATTTAAGAGAATTGAAGCAGGAGTACCACAAGGGAGCGTGCTGGGACCCCTATTGTATTTGCTTTATACGAATGACATACCTTTTACTGGAGAAAAAGATATTGCAACCTTTGCGGATGATACAGCAATTTTGGTGGTTGCAAGTACAATCGAAGAGGCAACCAGCAAATTACAGCACACTGGACAAAAAAAGGGAGAAAAAAATTGAATGAGCTAAAATCAGTTCACACAACCTTCACCTATCTAAAAGGAGATCATCTACCTACTTACATAAATAAGCAGGAAATACCACATGCGAACACGGCAAAATACCTGGGTATGACGCTCGACGCCAAGTTAAAATGGAAAAAGCATGTCAAGAAAAAACGGCAAGAACTGGATATAAAGTTCGGAAAAATGTATTGGCTCGTTGGAAGAAACAGTGAGCTTGCAATTCATAATGAGTTGCTTTTATACAGGCAAATACTTAAGCCTGTGTGGACCTATGGCATCCAGCTCTGGGGATGCACAAAAAAAACTAACGTTAAGATTATACAAACATTCCAGAACAAAGTACTACGATTCAATGTCAATGCACCTTGGTTTTTTAGAAATGATAATATACATAGGGATATAAAGATGGAAACCGTCAACGAAGAAATCACAAAATATGCCAAAAATATATCCAGCGTTCAAAACTCCATGAAAACACAGATATTCAACATATTGTCAACGACGTCGACAACTTCGATACAAGACGGCTAAAAAGAACGAAGCCGCTTGATTTAGTACCTCAGCATTGCTGATGTAACCAGAAGAACTGAGCCCATTGGGAGTAACTACTGTGTTAAAGCCCAACTAACAGAATTAAAATAAGAAAGAAAAATTTCTAAATGAGTTGTAACAACTTAGTCGTAATAAAAGAAAAACATTTGGAGCTATCTTTGTTGCAGTTCATTTTGACGCACAGCGCAGAATGAGTTATATAAAATATTTACAGTTATATTAAATTTCACTACGTTACAGTTCAGTGATAAATGTATATATGATTCACAAACAGTAATCAAAGAAACTATCGGTGATTTTTGCACTTACAAAAAAAAACACTATCCATGAACTATATACAAATTCTATAGTTTCAACTTCAGTTAAGAACCAAAATCTTTAAAATTCTAATTATTTTCAATGATCACAATTACTCATTTTACACAATTACCTTAGATAACACAGGCAAAACACTATAGGTCTTTATGCCACTAATCTAATTTTTAGTATGAGACGATTTGGGTATAGGAATCACTTTAGAAGTTTTCCACTGAGTTATGGAAATACTACATCAGCAATACTCGTGTTTATTATATGACAAATATACGTAATAATTAATGGCATTATTAATTTGACGAATCTCAGTGAGATTCCATCATCACTGTGGCTCTTAATTAGTTATGTCTTATTTGCGCGAATTCATCTTGCGCGAAACTTTTTTGAAACGAGGCAACTGCGCAGTGCGAGAGATTTCGATAAAAACTAAAATAGCAAGCAAAGCGACTACACGTCACTTTTTTTCCGCTGTAATTAATTAATAAATAATTTTTCAATTTTCAATAATAATATTGATTTATTTGTTCGTTAATTTTGAATTAATTTTTAAGTATATTATATAGTTTAAGACGTAAATAAAGTATATTCAGTTTGTGCCGTTATGTTTTTTGTTCATATATACGTTTATATATAAACTTATTTAGTTGGAGTGCTAATTACATTTTGTGTAGCTTTGTGGTGTTCTGGTAGCGCTTACTAAAATTATAGTATGGAGTATGGAATGTGTGTGTTACCAGTCAATATTGACAAAACGTCGTGCGCTGGATTTTGTGAGCGTTCTTTTTATTATGGATGGCGCGAACATTGATCGAGTGATATCTGGTCATTGTCTTAAGTGTCCCAATATTATGTGGTTTTGTGATGATTGTAGAGACTTGTTACTAAACAGATCTTTACGAAAATCTGTAATGAATGGCAAATCTTTGAAACGTATGACATCCCAGCCTCAGTAGGATATGTTAAAAAGTGAAATTGTGGCTAATATGAAACTTATTGAGGAGCTAAAGGAAGTAGTTGCAGCCAAAATTCTTCGAGGGCTTAGGCATTGGTCCCAGCCCCTATTATACTGGCAAATTCAACATCGCCGCTATGTGCTTCTTCGGATTTGACTTATGCAGCTGTTTTGGCCTCTAATGAAAACAACTCTGGTAATTCCAAGATTTCGACAGCTAGCTGTGCGATTGATGAAGCAGAAGTTAATGTAATTTTACCATCTAAATTAGCTTTTCCTGGTGGATTATCGGATGTGGCTAAAAACTCCAGTGATATTAGGTATTCTCAATCTATACGGCTGAAACCAATTTGCGGTACCAAAGTTGTTCCTGAAAATTCTGGGATTAAAACAGTCGCATCAAAACTTTGGTTACATCTTTCAAGATTCGACCCATCAACTCAAGAAGGCGATATTTTGAAGATGGCAAATAGTTGCTTAAATACTCAGTGTTGTAAAGTTATAAAAAATAATTCCAAAAAGTGCCAGTTTGCAAGATTTGGAATACATTTGCTTTAAGTTAGGCATTAATGATGGATGCGGGAATTGGCACTAAACCCTCGTATCTGCCCTACTGGTGTTTTTATTCGTCCTATTAATTCAACAAATTTTCGGGCGGCAGGGCCTTCACGAGTAAAATTGCGGTTGGCTAACACAACTTCAGATTAAGAAGAGTTAATTTTAAGAACTCTACTGCAGGTGATAACGTGCAGGTAGGTATAAAATATTGTGTAAAATTTGGTCATTCGAATGTCCTCAGTTTAACCAAACATTTTGATGGGATATCGGTTTTGTTACATGAGCATCGTTTGGATTTTCTTGCCTTGACTGAAACTTATTAGTAAAATTACAAGCAAGTCGCTTTCTATCAATAATTACAAATTTATTAGATTTGATCGTATTAATAATACCAGGTGGGGTGGGATTGGTTTATATTTTTGCTCGATTCTTATGTGTAGAAAATTAGGAGCTGCTACTTTCGGTAAAGTGATAGTTTTAGCTTGTGAATTATCAGGTTGTTTTGCAAAAATTCTAATTTTGGTCATTTACAACCCACCTCCCGCGATTAATGTTGATATTCATAATTTTGATTTATTATTTTCTTAGTACTTGGCTAATTATGAAAAAGTTATTTTACTTGGTGATTTCAATCACAATATGGTATTTAGCAATCAACTGACTGCTTGTGTGAACATTTATAATTTATTTTATTTACCATTTAGGCCGACTAGAAATAATAGTCTCTTAGATGTAGTAATGTTTATTACAGCCTGATTAACATAATATCATATCTTATGGACAGTGTTCAGTAGCTGCTATCTCCGACCATGACTTAGTTTTTGCTTGCTATAGGTTTTGTCGTACTAGAGATAAAATATAGATTTTAATAGTTATTCTGTAGATAATTCCTTTATATTTGTTTGTGTCGATGAATTTATGGTGAAAGAAGCCATTTTTTCAATTAAATCAGAATCTATTGGATATGATATGATTAATTTTAAAATACTCAAACTATTTATAGATCTTTTTTTGCCACACATTACTTCTATCGTAAACCAGTGTTTGACAAAATCCGTTTCCCGAATTAATGGAAGGTGGCTTCCATCATTCCTTTACCTAAAAAAAAATGTCGTCTCGGACATTAGTAATATCCGTCCCATCATCATTTTACCAGCTCTTTCTAAGGTTTTGGAAAAAATTATGCAAATGTAGATTCAGGAGCACTTAAAGAGGTTTGACTTTCTCTGTAAATTTCAGTCAGGTTTTAAACCAGGTCATAGTACTACAACAGCACTAGTACATATTGTTGATGATCTTTCCAGTATGTTAGACAAGGAGAATTCCTTTGCTATTCTGGGTTTGTTGAATTTTTCAAAGGTACTAATCATACACAGTTGTTTCAAAAGCTTTTTTTGTACTATACATTTTCTAATTCTGCTATTAACTTAATACATTCTTATTTGAGTAATCGTACGCAGTTCGTTAAGTATGGTGACGATTTTTCTGAAGTAATGACTGGAGTGTCCCAAGGTTCTGTTTTGGGTTCATTGTTTTTTTCTGTTTATATTAACGATTCACCTTGGCATATGCAATATTGTCATTTACATTTTTATGCTGATGATTTGCAGCTATATATTGGTGGAAATTTTTCAAATTTTAATGATATCGTAATGAATATTAATTGTGATCTGACAAGTATTTCTTTATGGGCTAAGAATAACTCACTGTTGTTAAATCCAATTAAAAGTAAAGCATATTATTGCTTTCAAGAAATAGTGTTCATCATATCATTCCTAATCTTTTCTTAAATGATAAAACCATCGCTTTCGTCCCGACAGGTAATAATTTGGGGCTCATAATGAATTCAAAATTTTCTTGGAGTGACCATGTGAGTTCTTTGTGCCAGCGGGCTAATTATAGTTTGTATTCGCTTAGACTAATTAAAAAATTTAGTCCTGTTAACTTAAGAATTTATTTGGTTAATAGCTGATTTATAGCCGATTTACATTCAACAAATTTTTCATCTTGAAAAAAACCGAGACACTAGATTGAAAAATTATGTAAGCCAAACCGAGAAAAAACTTCTTCTTGTAAAAACAAAAAGATGGAACCCGAGATTCAAACCCAAAACTGTTATAAAAAAGATAATCTTGTTTTTTACAAGATGAAAAGTTTTATCTTTTTGTAGCAAAACATATAAAATGATGACAATACATGTATAAAATTAGTTTAATATACTATGTTTTGGTTACTCACACAAATAAAAACGAAATGTTATTGCAATTTTTGTTTTTATTTCAATTTTACTAAATTGATTCCAAGATCAACTTCTTCTTCAAAATTTGTTGAACGTAAATCGGATATAAAACTTTAGTTCTTCCCATCTTCACATATTGTGACGTGTCTATAACAATTGTGATAGTTCCTCAAGGCGTTTGTTGAGGTTACGTTTAATAATTGTACGCGAGTTAGACCATATTTTAAAATTCAGAAAATCGATCATTGGATGCGACTTGTTTGAGTTTTACTATTTTAGAACCGCAGTTTTTATATATAAAATAATAAACTCTGGTATTGCTTTATATTTGTATGAAAAACTAAATTTTTCTAAATCATTGCGTACGATGAATATCAACTTGCCTGTAAACAGAACGGATGTCTATAAAAACTCCGGTTTTCTAAATGTACTTATTACCTGGAATAGTTTATCTAGAGATTTAAAGAATGCTGATTCAATTAATATTTTTAAAAATATTATGGCTAAATTATTGTGTTAATAATGTAAATATTTATGTACCTTGCTTTATATAGTTTATTTCTGTTCATTTACTGTTAATATTGTCAATTTTATGTTATGTTTTAATTTATATATCCATGTTGTACAAAAGCTATGGCTTATGTTCCATTAATAAACTTTAATCATAATAATAATAATTCCTTTATAATAATACCAGATATATACTGGCTTCGTTTAGGCGATTATTTTGTTTCTATTTCTTATGGCTCTCTGTTTAAGGCAAACATGATACTTCACATTAACATACTTTTAATGTTCAAAAACACATAACTAAATTACATTTTCCACAGCAACGATGTAAAGGTTAATTAGTTTTTGTGAATAAACGCAAGACTAAATTCTTCGAAATGTGTCGAATGTATATCAATTTCTTGTAATAATAACAACACAAAATTAATGGTTTGTATACCAAAATTCATTGAAACGTCAAATTGAACCACATATTATGGCATTGATCAAAAAAAATGTATACAGAATGAAAAAAATAAATTGGCGTCATGCCATTTTTAATGGTTTTTTTAAAGGTCTTTTGGTATTGATTATTTAAATTGCAAGTACTTCTCGTACATTCAAAAATTGCAATGCCAGAAATGCCATTTTAACATGATTGCTTTTAACTGGTAACATTCCACTTTACTCCTTTGCCACCCAAATAAAAGATGCACGGTTTACTTTTTTATGCGTCTCCATGTTGCACAGTGTAAATAATAAAAATAAACGGTTCCTACAAGCCATTGCTGGCCCGTACCAAATCAATATTTTGGCTCAATCGATTTCGACCCCGAGCTTGTTTTCGTGTTGTTCTAGACAAGCCGTTGCCATTCATATATCATCTGCATATGCCAGAACCTGGTGGGACTGACGATACGAGATGTTGTGCTGAGGTATTTCACTTTTCGTAAAGATAAAAGTCGCAATAGTTTCCGTATTTTGAGTGGTATACTTTTTTACGGATAGGCACAACGTGGCCACTTTCCTTACATTAGATATAACTTCTCTTTGCCATACTAATCGAATAAGTTCGAAAAGATAATTCAACAAAGTAACCCCTCCGAATATCAAGAGCTCGGAAGTAAAGCAATCAACTCCAGGGGAATGGTTTCTTTTTAGTCTGCATGGCCAGTGTGAATTCTTCCTAGAATGGGTCTTCTATGTACATCTCTGCAGTCTGTATTTGATAACCTTCAAATACAACTTGTTGATCATTGTGAAGGTTTCCATCCTAGTCCCGACTGGCGATAGAACTAGGTCCGAAGGTATGTTACAGTTCGGTGACTCCTTTAAAAAAGTTACGAGAAGTTAGCGCGCATTGCTGAGTTGTTGTACTCTTAAGACTAGACTTTAGTCGTCGTGGCACTGCAGCCAGAAAGTGCTGAAGTTACAGAACTAGCTATAAAGCAAAAAGAGAAAATAGGCAATGATGATGTGAGTCGCTTAACTGATGCGATCCAATCCTTAGAGGCTGAGATCAAGTCATTAAGCAAAATTCGTATTGCTGAGCGCAATAGGCTGTATGAATGCCTTGGTTTCATCAGAGAAGTAGTAGGACTGAAAGGTCGACTACAAGCGTGGGTTGAGGTCATTCAAGCACGTAAACCCGCTGAGCAACCAAAAATCAATAAAGTGCCCTATGCACAGGCACTGATAAGCACAGTTGTGCCAGTACTTGAGCCAATCTTATCAAGTTCTTCAAATAAGAGTAAAAGAAGTCAATAGAAACCAACTCGGATTTTCGGAGTACAATCTTTTTTTTGAAAAAGAAGCTTCTGTCGCTAATAGCGAAAGGAGAGTGGGGGAGGTGATCAAATCCGGGGCTTATAGACTTAAAATAAAAAGGTCAGTAATGTCATAGAGACTTCAAAAGCCGAGGACACTGAGTTCTTTTTGGGAAACAAGAACTTGGAAGAAACTGAGCTAGTGGCTTTTTTACCAGAGAAAAAACTGTCTAGAATCATTGTCTATGATGTTGCCAGTTCAGAAAAGCTTGAAGACATCAAGATCGCTATTATGATGCAAAACAAAAAAATCCAAGTAGAGAACCTTAAGCTCGACTCAAAACCGGGCCCAGAAACAACCATGTCGCACTTTGGGTCATCGAAATCACACTGAGAGCACGTAATACTTTACTGCTAAAACGCGGATTATATGCATATATAGGCTGGTCTTCGTGCCGAGTAACCGACTATATACGAGTTTCAAGGCGCTTCAAATGTTATGCATTTGGGCATTTTGCTAAGTCATGCAATGTTAAAGAACAAATTTGCGGGTATTGCTCAGAGGACGGATATGACCACAACTCACGTCAAGAAAAGATGATCGATATACTTTGTAATCAGTAACCTTAAAGGTAGAGTTGGTGACCTAGCGTCTTCGACAAGAGTTTCCACTGGTGATGTCCATAGGACAAAGACAAGACCTAGAGGTACTTAAAATCTCACAATTGTTCAACTCATTTGTGTATGTATTGAGGTTAGGTCTGATTTGGCTAATTTTTATCTATAATCAGTATATATTATCAATTCTCTGATAAACCAGTGGACTACATCTATAGGCTTGATAAAATCATGAAGCGCCTTAAAAACCGCCCAATTTTCATAACTGGTGACTTCAATGCTAAATCAAAACTTTAGCATAATAACGACACAAACGACCGAGGGATATTGCCACAATGGCGAATCAAATATTGATCTTACACTTGTGAGTGTTGGGTTGTTGAGGAAAGTAACCGACTGAGTATAGTAAAAGAAAACTGATCTTCAAGCGATCAACGGGCGATAGTTCTCATTTTAAAATCTAAAGCGCACATAATAGCAATGATCCTCAAAACGGGATTTTCCGATATGCCCTAAAACGAGCAATTTGGGAAAAGTTCGAAAACTTGTTGAACACAAATTGGCAAGGATGGTCTGAAAACATGTTTGAGTTGCACATCCGAAGATGATGTGGACATAGTAAAGCACAGTATAACAAGCACGCTTATCAGTGTATGTATTAAAAGTATTCCAGAAAAACGTGCTCACAAATTAAAATTACCGTAGTGGACTAATGAGCTAACCACAAAAAGGGCAACGGCAACAAGAATGCGCAAAATATATCAAAAATAGAAGAACATAACAGCAACACTGCAAAAGAAATGCAGCTATGTGACATGCCTTAATGAATAATTTAAGGTTGTGAATAGAACAAGCCAGACTAGTCTGGAGAAGTACATTACAGAGCATGGGAATGCAGAATCATGGAATTTCGTGTATAATTTTAGCACGGGAAGGCTTAGAACTACTGAAGTACTGAACACTTTAACAAATAGACAGGAGCTGACAACTACGTGTTGCAATGATACCATAAACTGCTTGTTCGATGCGCTGCTTCCTGACAACACAGTGACAAATGACACAAGCGCATAAATTTGTAACACCAAAAACTTTTGACGTTTAGAAATAATGGAACCACGGACGCAATAATGTCAATGAAATTGGACAAACCATCCGGTCTCGATAATATTGAGGTTATATAAAGAGTATGGCCTATAAGAGAGCCTGGTAACACACGCTTCGTCAACATTTGTTTAAAAAGCGGGGTGGTCCGGTAGGTTAATGAGCGTGTTCCAGGATAGTGGCAAATATAGTGACAAACAGTTTGAATTTAGAGAAAATCGGTTCACAGAAGGCGCTATGGTGAAAATGATCAACATAGTCACAAAGAATCGGAGCAAAAATACGTTCTCGGAGAATTATTCGACGTGTCTACGCAAATGCTAATGAAGGATGGCAAAGTAGCATCCTTCCTTTAAAGGTTCCAGTTAAGCGAAACAAGCAGCTGTGAGTGTGGCCATGATAACGAAATCGCATGGACCACTTGTTCTACAGCTGCGATCTTACACGAACACAGGTTTATTATTTTAACCTGGCTAAGCATACTAAGAACATTAATTAAGACCAAGCACAGCAGCGCGAGAATGTATATAGGCTAAGTCTCGGTGATATTCCCACGCAATAAACACGTCAAATAATAACAATGACAATGGCTCTTAAGACTTCTTCCTTTCACCATTCACGCTTATTCCATGTTCAAATTCGCTTGGCAGTTCTCCTAGCAAGAATCGCTTTTTTCCTTCGTGCGATTGTATAACGTATTCGCACTTCTTTAAAGGCTGTATTCTGTTGCTCAGCAGCAAGACGACACTCCTCATCAAACCAACCATGTTTGGGTTTAATTTTTACCATACCTAGAGTCGCCTGAATTCGATCCATAGAGAGCGTTTACCTCATCAGAATGGTAGTTGGTTTTCATAATGCTTAGAAATGAATACATGGGTAGTTTGACTTCGTTATATCTTCCGAGGAGTGTGTCCACGTTTCTAAGTGGATATTTTATGAGGAAAGAACTTAGTGCTCAATTATTGATCAAATTATTGTAAAATGAGTCTAAAACGACAATCGACTGCGGTAGAACTCCAACCGATACTAATTCAAAGCTAATTTCAGCTTACTGTTACACGTGTTTGATTTACTTGAAAACGTTACACTTGACGATACTAACGCTCGTGCCTTTCTACGTAAGCGGAGGTATACTTATACATACGTAATTACCGGCCGCAATCAGCTTATTATTTTTCAAACAGACCGTTTACAAAACCTTTCTTTAGTTCGTAAACATATGCTATCGCATTTATACCGATACGATCACACTAACAATCCACTTTGTACCCAAAAATAATAAGTTCTATTGTCCTACCATTATAATGACTAAACTCGTTATCATAAATTCAATTCAGACCTTAATAATCTAATCTCACAATGCATGTAACGTGCCTGTTAGTGTTTGAAATTTTTTTTTAACCTTAAGCCAAAGGTGCGCTAACACTTAAAAATACTTGTAACTCTTATTTTACGATGATAATTTTGGACAACAATAGTTGAAAGGTTGAATTTAATGTTGACAACACATAAAACTATTAGAATATTTTATAAAACGATGTTTCATTTTTTTTATTTCAGTTTCAAGATGCATTCGACGGAGATATTGTATCAATACCACCGATAACTGGCACCATGGATCTGTACCAAGCACTCGCCGAAGGAAAATTAGCAATCGACTATTTTTTCAATAATAAATTTGAAGATGCACGTAATTTATTACGGCCGCGTGCAACAACCAGCATGTATCATTCGATCGGAAATTGTGTATTTTCATTTCTCGAAGCGATGCTAACATTTGATCCAAATCACATTTCCGAAGCATCGGAAGCCCTTAAATTATGCCAAAGTGTATGTTATGCCCATCGAAAAAGATCAACGATCACCGAAAGTATTGGTAAAACGTTTAAAAAATCAAATTACGATACGTACACAGATGTCGAAGCACACGCTGAATTATGTTCGGCCGAGGCACTCTTATTAAAAGCAATGCTCACATTTATCGAAGATGAGACATTGGCGAGTTTGATCAAAGGTGGTATGAAAATACGAACGTGTTTCAACAGCTACAAAGAATGTAATTATATATTGAATTCGAGGCAATGGGAATCGGAGGAGTCACGTTTACATTTCGAAAGTGGTGTAAAAATGGGAATGGGAACATTTAATTTAATGATATCGTTATTGCCCGGTCGGGTTATTAAATTATTAGAGTTTATCGGTTTTTCGGGGAATAAGGTAAAATATTTTTAAACGAATTTATAAGTTGCATATATCGCCAAAATATTTATATTGGGGTTTAATTTTTTTTTTCTAGCAAACAGGACTAAATGATTTAATCGCTGGTTCAAAATCTGAGGGGATTCGACAAGTTTTATGTGTCATGACATTATTAGGATATAACTTAATTGTATGCTATGTGCTTAGCCATCAAGAAGGTGATTTAGAATTTTGTAATGAAATTTTAACAAAGCAGCTAGAAGTAAGTACCCTGTTCCTATTGTATTTAAATTGTATTGTGCGTATTAGTTGACCCACCAACAAAACCTGTTAGCAATTGTTAAGTGGTTTAGTTATTTCATTCCCTTGCTAGTAACCGCTAACACACTGCTACTTGAAGCCTTGGTGTAAATGGTATTTAAAATATAGCTCCTCAATTTTAAGATCTCTACAGTACCAAAAATCAGGCAGAAAAACAAAAAAAGTCAAGTCTATCTCTACACCTTCAAATATACCACTACTAAAATGTATTGCGGCTTTGTCTCAAAAATCTGTGATCCCGCAAATATGATCGACATACACTAAAGTCAGATTTAACTCGCGCATTTAAGCGTATTACTGAGGTGTTTCGAATAAATAAATTTTTAAATAGGCCATCTTCTTTCGTACACCAATTCATTACATTAACATCGGTTTACCATACTAATCGAACCAGGCCTTAGTATTCCCTCCAAATATCAAGAGCCTCAAATTAAGATATTCAACCCCAGGAGAATGGTTTCTTTTCTGCAAAGCCAGGGTAAATTCTTTGTAGGATTCGTCCACTGTGCAAATCGAAGCCAGAAGGTAAAATACAGTCCGAAGGCTTGAAACGGGACAGTAGTTGCTTATTAAGTTCGTCAACCAAGAGATGCAAAACAACGTACCTAAAGCAGGTGCTGACGTGAGTTCCAAGCTAACATTAAAAGATGTCGTCAATATTGCGACACGCGTAAGCAGCCATAAAGTCATGAAGTCGATGGTTTTGTACCCAAACGTTTCTAATACTGGTGTTAACAATGCGGAACTCACAGAAAGCAAAAGGCGTATCAGAACGCTAAAATGACAAAAACGAAGGAATCGCAAGCGAGATTTCCAAGTCGCAAGTGTGGGGCAATTCATTTCTTTAGTGATTGCCCTATCCGCGATAAACAATGTTTTGATAGCATGAAACTCGATCACAAGGCAGGTTACTGAGCTAGTCAGCGGCTTCGGCACGACGCTTCCGTAAAAGACGAAACTTCAACCCACGTTGAAGCCTTACTGTGGGCACCAACAATCGCCAGCACGAAATTTAAGATCATTATAAAGTATAAGATCAGTCAGTGGACTTAAAGTCCCTTGAAGGCTAATTACATTCTATATTTTTTTTACATTCACACAAATTCATCCAACCCATTCGCACAAGTACAGTATATACCATCTGCGCATTGCATAGCTCCATGTCACCCTGTACAATGACATGAAAAATGAATCGGCCCATGAGTTCTGCACACCAATAGAGGGTCAAAGTTGTGTTCATCAATTCACCGATCGTAACCGTATGTGAAAAATTCTCTTTTGCATCCTACCCCTATTGAGATTCGAGAACTCGGTACCTCCCGCCCCAAGCGCTGCCGCTCTAACCACTGCGCCACTCGCTTAGTGTTACGTGGCATATTCAGATTCTAACTTTCTAGGAAGAGATTGGATGGAAGGTCTACAATTATAGAGCGTACCATGCATTGCGAGTGTCAGCAATAAAGTTGGGGAACTGATAAACACGAGAATGAGCAAGGAAATCAAGCAAACATTTCCTTCACTCTTCGTTGTTTTCTAGAGTTGTTCAGGAAAATGAAGGCTTCTTTAACATTGAAGCAGACAACAAAGTCAATTTTGGTAATAGCCGGCCGGTACCTTTCGCAGCTGCGGAAGTAATCAGCCCGGTCGATTACTCGGAATTTGTCGCGCCTCTGGTAGCTGTATACGTATTTGTGCCGATTATTCAACAGGGTTGAATGGTGCGTTGGAACCAAACAAGCATCCATTGCCAACGCCGGAAGAAATGTCCACAAAGGTGAGTCGCAGTACCGAGTGCTTAGCAAAATTTACCAAAGCATTTTACACGTAGAGATGGATAAATAATCAAAGGGAACACTTATAGTGGCTTTTTTCGTGTAAACTGTCGGCAATCGGGGATGAAAACAGCTCCGGGCATTTTTCTACAACTAATCGATACGATAATGAGCGGAACTGAAAGCACTGTCCTCTTTATTGACAATTTTAATGTTGAGCTACAGTTTTTGGGCCACATTGTTGCAAAAATCGAGATGCTAGAGTAAATTTCCACATCGAAAGGCACCAAACTGTAATTGGACGAATTGTTGTACAACGATGTACCGTTTGAGTAGCAACCGGTACATCAAGGAGTTTTCGAGCGAACGCCTCGAGCTAATGGCATGGAGTGCTGTTGATGCATGAACTGTTTGATGGTACTAAGCGGCCCATTATTCACGCGGTGCCGCCGTTTACGAAGGCCGAGAAAAGTCACCTGCAGACCCAGCGAAGGGCTTTAATGGTGATGTTCGCCCAAAAAAAGTTTCATCGATGCATATTTAATCACAAATTTAAGCGTCAGGCCGATTACATGCAACTGTTGCCAATTTTTGGATCGAAGAAAGGCATTCCGGTGTAAACAGCTAGCACTCATTCTTACGAGTTCACCATTAAATATATGGAAACGAAACGTTTTGCGCAGGTAGATTTTATTTCGCGATTAATTGCGGGTTACGAGAAACCAGATGAAGAAAAACAGCTGCCAGTAACTTTACAGGATCTGCGAAACATTGGTAAAATTCTCCGCTTTCATTAAAAAAGGGTGGCCACCATCACCTAATCAGATAAGGGAAAAATTTCGTTGACTCGTTGAAAACCGAAATCCAAAAGCTAAAAGGAAATGCCGATCAAATTTTGCGCAAATTCTTGATGTGCTATCGTTACCCACCTTCGTTTATTCTCGGCAAGTCACCATTTCAAGTGGTGATGGGACGACCGTTGAAAGCCAAGTTCGACTTGTGTAAAATTAGAACTAATCGTCCAATTGAGCGCAATACGAAAATGGAATTGCAGTTGAACCAGCATCACGGCGCAAGGAGGAAGGAATTTGAAGTAGGTGAAGAAGTCAAAGTGTTCAGTAATAATAAGAGAAGGGGACGTTTAGGACGTTTAAATCCCAGATACGTCATATATTAATTCACTTTGGAAATGTCATTTTACTTTGAATTTGTGACATTGACATATTATGTGTCATGAACGCACCCGTCAACTCAGGTCAAATGTTACGTTATACTACACAATTGTAATTGTTACTGCTACTGAATAATGCATTATAAAATCAAACCTCTATCTTGTACCATTACGTTACATGGTGTCAGAAGTGGGATTAATTAAAAAATAATAATATAAGCGACTAACAACTATTAAAATAAAAAAAAAAGATGCAATAAAAGACGCCATTTTTTGGAAAGTTCATTTACTGGTACTTACATTATTAAATATACCAAAATAGTGCGTAAAAATAAAAAGGGACGTAGTTGGCTCGCATATTTGACTAAATCTCAAGCTCGATAAGACAGTGGCAAAAAATTTGATAACGTACAGCGGTCACAGAATCACAGAATTAGGCGAATTACTAGTTAGGTGCGAAATACAAAATATCAAAAGAAAGATAGTTTTTAAAGTAATCAACAGTAACGCAACACCGATATTAGGAAAAAGGACATGTCAAGAACTGAGACCAAACGAATTCAGAGGCCAAACGAACAAAATATAGATTATATAAATATTGATGAAACTATTTATGACGGGCTAGGTTGTCTGAAAAATTTCGAATACGACATAGACTTAATAGATAATCCTGTTTTGAAACATACCCCCCGCGACACATTGGTCATTCAATACGGGATCAAGTAAAAAACGAAATCGTCAAAATGAAAAAAATAAAGGTCATAAAAAAAATTACGGCGCCTACTCCAGCATTATCGCCAATGGTCGTAGTAAGACAAAAGAATAGGATTAGAATTGGCTTGGGTCCTTCAAACGTGAATAAAAACATTCTCAGGAGAATTTTTACGTTGTTGGATTGTAAAAACGGATTTTGGCAGGTAAGGGTTACGGAAAGAACGCAAAAATATCTAGCATTCGCTACACCATGAGGCAGATACAAATGTTTGAGAATGCCATTCGGGCTAGCATCAGCACCCGAAATATTTCAAAATATAATGAACGGTCTTCTAGAAAATATACCTAACGTTGAATATTCGATGGATGACATATTGATTCATGCAGAAAATGCAATGAAGTCATAAAAAGAGTAATGGATATTATTGAAAAAGCAAGATTAAAACTTAATAAAGAGAAGTGCCTATTCAATAAAAAATCGTTAAAATTTCTGGGACACGTGATATTGGAAAACGGATTAAAGATGGATAAAGATAAAATATCGACCATATTCAACATAGAAACCCCAAGTTCAAAGATTGTAATGAATGATGACTTATGTGACTAAATTTATACCTAATTGTTCAGAATTGACAGCTCCGACGAGAGACTTGCTCAAGAAAGACACAACATTTGTTTGGGATACTGAACAGGAACGAGCATTTGAAGAAATAAAGAAAGCTCTAACCACCGCACCAGTACTAAAGTTTTATGACACGGTAAAAGACGTAAAACTTTCAGTAGATTCAAGTAAAAAAGCATTAGGAGCAGTTCTACTCCACGGGACGAGCATCCAATCTCATATGCATCGAGATCATTGACTTCGGCAGAACTTAACTACCCGCAAATTGTAAAAGAAGCTACGGCAAACCACTAGAAACAATATTTTAAAAAAACGATAACATCAGCTCCAGCAAGGCTTCAAAGGATGTTATTCGATGTGATGGTATGTTCACCGAAGATAATATATAAAAAGGGTACGGAGATTCCCACTGCAGATACTTTAAGTCGTGATGTAAGGAACAGAATCAATGAAGCTGAAAAAGAAGACTTACAAATACATTTAGTAATACCTTTCTCGGCACATGCATTAGATGAATTGATCAAAGACACTAAAAACGACGCAGATCTTAAAATATTGAAAAATTACATAATTAATGGATGGCCAGAAGAGAAGTTAATTCAAAAAAGTCTTAAACATTTTTCAACATTCAAAGAAGAACTAAAAAATAGACTTACCAACTAAACAAATTTCAAAAATACTAAAAATAGCTCATATTGGACGTACAGGAATACAAAGTTCTATCAGACTGGTTCGACAAAGTTTTTATTGGAAAAACTTAGCAAGTGACAAAGAAGAACTAGTGAGTAAATGTTCGGTATGTCAACAAACCTAACGTAATGACGTAAAAGAGGTTATCACTCAAAAATTAGTACCAGGTTTACCTTTTCAAATAGTCGGATCAGATCTGTTTACGTTCAATTCAGAAAGTTATTTGTTGATTGTGGATAGCTACTCTGGATTTATAGACTTTGAGAGGCTTAACGACACACATTCAATACAAATAATAAATCAGTTACAAAAATGGTTCTCTGTGCACGGAACTCCAGAAATATTGGAAACTGATAACGGACCACAGTATGCGTCATATGAATTCAAAAAAATTTGCTGAAGAATGGGATTTCAGACATCAGACTTCGAGCCCAAGATTTCCATGATCGAATGGTTTGGCTGAACGCGGGGTCCAAACAGCTAAATTATTGGTAAATAAATGTTTAAAGATAAAACAAACATTTATCTAGAGCATTGCAAAACTGGCGAAACACACCACGCAGTGATGAATTAGGATCACCTAATTCACGGTTATTAAGTATCAGAAATAAACTACCAATTAAGAGAGATCAATTAAATCCGAATACAATAACAAAAGTTCAGGAAAATTTACAAAAGTTAAGTGACAAACAAAACATCAAAACTGACATTTGCATCCTAAAAGAAAATCTTTCATTTCAAATGAACATACATCCGAAAGGCAGGGATTAATTGGTGCAGCTGAGCGTTTCCGGCATGTGCCGGAGGACACGTCACACGAAACGGTTAATAATAATAATAATAATGCTATCAAAACTTCAAGTTTTGATGAATCGATAAAATAGTAATAAAAAAAAATTATAAACGTTTTAGTTTTTAAACGGAGTCACATTAATAAAAAAACAGCAAATAAGAATATTGAGTAGGTGAAACCGCTTAAAAACAGAAACGGAGGGATGTGACATACTGACATGACATATTATGTGTCATGAACCCACCCGTCAACTCAGGTCAAATGTTATGTTATACCACAGAAAAGTTATACTACACAATTGTAATTGTTACTACTACTGGATAAAGCAATATATAAAATTAAACCTCTATCTTGTATTATTACGATTTACGTTACAGAATTACTGATGATCGGTACCAATTACAGTTGAATGAAAGAACTAAGTATTACCCTACTTAGGCTACTACTAACAGTTCGCGAACACTCTGCACTGTATCACTGGTTTTAATCTTAATCAGATGATTTAGACAATTTTAAAGATCAGCTTTATAAGAGAATGTTTCTTTCAAAAACAATACCACCATTGCTCCCGATTGACCATATACAAAGTCCTTATCCAAATATTCTCTAGAGTTCCCCAGATTCCCCAGAAATTATTTCTTGTTTTGAAACTTAAAGGAACGGGTTATGTCCTTGTACATTGGATTGTTCGAAGATCTGTTTAATCTTTAGCTAGCGCAATTTTAATTTTAATTAACGAATTTATTTCAGGACTTAACTCTGTAAACCAGACAAAATAATTTTTTTTTCTTTTTCAGCTGTATCCAGACGGTGTATGGTTTTTATTTTTCAAAGGTCGTCTAGAATTTATGAAAGGAAATTTGGATAATGCTCTTCATTGGTATAAAAAATCGTGGAAATCGCAAAATGTTTGGCCACAATTTCATCATTTATGCTTTTGGGAGCTATTGTGGGTGAATTGTTTGAAATTAGATTGGCGCGAAGCAAGCCTATACGCCACATATTTAGTCGAAAATAGTAAATGGTCACGAACGGTTTATGATTATCAAAAGGCTGTAATACTTATGATGATGAAAGATAAGCTGACACCGACTGAAAATCTAACCATTGATAATTTAATGCGTGAAGCACCACAATTTAAACAACGAATTGCCGGTAAATCATTACCAATGGAAAAATTTGCTGTAAAAAAGACCGAAAGATATTTTGCACAAAACAAATCGCTTACTTTACCCGCAATCGAATTGATGTACTTATGGAACTTATTTAAAATACTCGGTAAAAATAGTCTAGTGGCAGAAGGTGTGTTAAATGTTATCGATAAAGGGATGAACGATATTAATTCGGTTACCGAAAATGGAAAATATCATGCCGATAATAAAGGTCTTGTGCTACTATTAAAGGGGGCCTGTTTACGACAAATGAAATGTCCCCTACAAGCTATTAAGTAAGACAATGATTTAATTTATTATTTATACAACAAAATTTAATTTAATTTTAAATATTTTTTAGACATCTCGAAGCTGTGGTAGGCCTAAAAAAAGAAATAAAAGAAGACTTATATTTGGTACCTTATGCCATTGTTGAAATTGCATTGATATATGCCGAAGAAGGTCGTGTTCAAAATGCGATTGCGGCACTCGAGGATGCTAAAAAAAATTTTACTGGATACTCATTAGAATCGAGGTTACATTTTCGTATACACACGGCGCTGACAGAGTTAAAAGGCATATGTGATACAAATTAGATTTAGTTTTTGTTTTTTTTTTTTAAGCAGCTACATGTATTTAAAACTTACCTTTTTAATCGATTTCGAAACATTCCAAACCAATATATACAACAGTTTAGAGAAGAAGGTCAAAAACTAATCCAAGTAATTTTAGCAAACACAGGGGGTTTTATTAACGATTAGAGGTATGCTAGTTTAGTATATGATTCCTATAAAAGAATGATATACAGGCGCGATTGGTTTTAAATTTTATTTATTTTTGTATAAACATTAATTCCGTCGCTTTATTTATTTAAAATAAAAAGTTTTAACTTCATTTGTATAACAATAATATAACAAAATATAAATAAATAATTTAATTATATATTTTTTAATTGTAACTATTATAGTTTTTTATTTATTTATTTATTTTAGTTTAATTGATTTAATTTCAAACCGAAAATAGGTAAGTGGTATACAACATTTTTCTAATACAATTCGTAACGCTAAAAACATTTAAACATCTTTAATTTTATAGTACGAATCATGCTCACTGTAGTTTTCTGTAACCGATCGTAGCGAATTAATTACATCCACTTGGATATTATATTGTTGATCGAAACCGATAAGACCATCGGAAATTAGGTAGACGGTATAAATAATCCGCCCTTTTTGGGTTGGCGCAACAAACGAAATTTGATGTGAACTTTTACTATTTCGATAATTAAGTCGTTTCATTGCAAGAAGTTCACCATTCGATTGTGTGCCCAATGTCAAAAACCATGATTCATCCTTGTCTTTTGGAAATTTAGGGCAATGAATATGTTTCGATTGTCGCACACCCAAACGATGTAGATTCAAATTTAATGTATACTCTTGCGATGCGTGTAGCTCAAGCCATGTATCACGGGTTTGTGGTTGAACAATTGGTCGCATTATATCAACATGATCTTTATAATTTCCACGAATTGTTAATTCAACATTTATTGTTGGCATATCACATAACACTTTGTAAATTTGTTCGATTTCGGGTTCACTAAATTCCTCTCGCAATGGTTTTGCGAGCAGTTCATAATTTTTAAAGGATTTTTCTTTAAGTCCGGGCAATGTTAATATCGGATATCCCGTCTTAATTTTTTCAAACAGCGGTACATGATATTCTTCGACATTCGGAAGGCAAAGTACAACCGAATCGTCTATCCATCGTGCTTGTATAGTACCTTGCATTAACTGTTGAATTTGTATTGTTGTAGCAAGCCATCCACGTTCCGCAGAAATATCGATCATTGCTTGAAGAACCCGAATGGCTTGGTCCAGTACAGATTTTGTGTCAGTCAAGTAATCTGTATTGGGCAATGGTAGATGTGAAAAATGGGCTTGCATCAAAAGAAACGTTTTAGTGTGTGGCGAATCGTATGTCAACGGATCAACTTTTAATCGACACAATTGTGCTAGATTTCTAAAATAAATAAAAAATATCATATTTTATGATTAATTTATAAAATATTTCATTTTAACTTACGCATTATAACCATCTTCGTTATGCCTCACTGGCTGCTGATTGAATTCATGTGCATCACACATTACTTTCAAGATTTCTTCGAATTTCATGTCGCCGTGCATTGTATCGGCAAAATGTCGCATACTCTTGTACGATAAATAATAAAACGATGAAATTTTTCCCATCGATGTGGGATATATAGTTCGACCATCGTCATCACAATATACACATCCTGCTTGTGCTAAAACATTTAACACATTCGTCACTAGATTGGTTAAAAATTTATTTAACTCTTCGGATTCGATACTTTCTAAATCGTAATATGTTGGATTGCGTAATAAACGCCGGAAGAAATATGTCCATGTTAAATAGTCTAATACACCTTTTGTCGATTTTACAGTGCCACCAACAATCTCCGCATTTATATGGTCCGGTAACACGTTCAATAAACTGGATTCCACTGGGAATGGATCGTATAAAAATTTCTTATAGAAATTTTTCTTTACATCATGAACCAGCACAACGGCTACACCTTCATGATCGAATTGTGGACGACCAGCCCGACCCATCATTTGTAAAACATCGGTGATCGGCATATCGACATACCGTTTAATTTTACCATCGTAATATTCTGTACCTTTAACGATTACCAAATGGGCCGGAAGATTAACACCCCAAGCAAGAGTGGCGGTAGCCACTAAAACTTGAATTTTGCGATTTAAAAATAATTCTTCACATGTTTTACGATCACGTTCCTGTAAACCAGCATGATGCATTCCAATTCCAAAGGCAAGCGTTAATTTTAAATTCGTATCTTTGATATTCATCAAGATTTGATCCATTTCTGATTCTGGAAGATGTAGATATTGTTTGGGATTATCTTCACCGGCCAAAAATGATATTAAATCTAAGGCTGTAAGTCGAGTTTGTCGACGAGATGAAACAAATATGAGAGCTGGCGTACAAGGCGAATATTGGCGAATTGCTTGATATGCTGGACGATTCATCGTTGCCATACGAGGACAGTAATGTTTTCCTGGGAAGCCACTTATATGTACCGACAACGGTACAGGCCGTATCGAAGGTTTAAAATTATAAAGACCCATCTGTTCTATTCCTAACCAATTGGCCAAATCTTTAGCATTTGCGAGGGCAGTTGACAATCCAATAATACGTAATTTTTGTGATGTGTGTGATGATATGTAGTTGGTACGGGATACAATTACTTCCAAGACCGGTCCACGATCTTCGCCCAGTAAATGAATTTCATCGATTACTATAAGGGACACATCTCGCACATAGTCTCTCGTTTGCCATGATCTACTAATACCATCCCATTTTTCTGGCGTTGTTATAATAACAGTTGATTCGCGAATCGCTCTTATATCGGGTGTAACATCACCCGTAAGTTCAACTACTTTTTTCCCCAATTTTTGCTCCAACCGAATTTTCCAATCGTCCATACGTTCTCGAACCAAAGCTTTTAACGGTGCGATATATACAATTTTCATTTTAGGATATTGATTGAACACACGAAAAATTGCAATTTCGGCCGCAATTGTTTTACCCGAACCAGTTGGAGCACCTAATAGCACATTATTGTCGGTATGATAGAGACAATGAAAGATTTGGCTTTGAATCGGATTAAAATGTGAGAATTTATATAGAGATTCGTACTTTTCATTTTTCAACACAGAAATTGGAAGTGGCTGCAATGGCAAGAGTTCTGTATGTGGTGGATGTAATTCTGGTAATATTAAATGTTTAAATGACAGTGGAATGCATACTGTACTGCCGAGCCATAAATCACTTGTCGCCCGAATATAATACTGTGGCGGAAGTGGATCTTTTAAAGGGATTGTCATCACAATTTCTTGAGGTTCTGCTGTTATTGCTTGTTTTTTGGTAAGCTGAAAATGTTCGGAATGATAAATAAAATTACTTTCGGGATCTTCAATCCATATCCAAAACGATTCAGACGTTCTGCCGTGAACTCGATCGTTCCATCTAAAATTGGCCGTTATAAATATACGAATACGAAGCACGGTCCGAGTAATCGGTTGTAATGTTGCTTCAATATCGATTAATGGAAGCTCCTCGCAACATTTTTTCACAAGTCCACCATATTTTTGATTTCTAACTAAATCACTAATCTCCTTTACATCCATTTCGCGCATCGTGTGTATACTTAGGCCTCGATTTTCGATTTTTTCAATAACATCTGCCGGCAGTATCGTAAATTGTCGTAAAGGTGTTTCAAAGTCCCATAACTGTTTTTCAAACATTTTGCTCATATTTAACAAACGTCCAGTCAACAGAGCATTGTTTGATCTCAGAACAATTGTGAATACGGCACGAGCGATCCTTACGACATTTTGTGTTATATACGACATGTCTGACATTAACGAGAATGACTTAACAAATCCACGTGATAAATATGTTTGCATTAAAATGTTGACTTTTCCTTGAATATTTTCGCTACCACCTTTAACCGGCACTTCACAATAATCTTTCGTAAGATCATCCAATTCATCCATCTCATCATCTCGTACCTTAAGTTGCTGAAACTCTTGTGCATTTGACATCATAGCAATAATTTCACCTTCCGTCATTACAGGATGTAACAATTCGTTAAATATTTCGACTGTATCATATTTAACATAGAAATGCGACGCCGTTCTACCCAAATCGGTAACATTCATATCACCGGTGCGCTCATTAAATCGTATCATCCTTGCTTTATCTAACGATGTTGCGGCTGTCTTAATCAATTCGCGGCGTTTGTATTCTAAGGCGGGATCATGTTGCACATCATCATAATTTATTCCATAAACTAAAGGATTTATTTTCATTCGTACATATAGATAAGAATAAGATAACCATTCGATGGCCTCGTCGACATTTGTTATTGTCCCAAGCGTTACTTCTGCGTTTAGATTATCCGCTAAACAATTTATGAAATTACTTTCGATCGGAAACTGGTTGGTTAACAGTGATAAGTAATGATTTAACTTATCATGACTCGTAATAATTGAACCTACTCCACTTTTATCAAACTGAGGGCGACCAGCACGACCAAAGATTTGCAACACATCTAATATACCCAAATCAATAAACGAACCATGTTTTGAATCGTAAATTTCTGTGCCTTTAATAATAACTGCATGTGCCGGTAAGTTCACACCCCAGGCCAGCGTCGATGTACACACCAAAACTTTAATAAATCCTTCTGCAAAATATTTCTCTACTAAATTACGATCGGTACGTAACATTCCGGCATGATGCATCGCAAGTCCACAACTAAAGAGTTCGACCAACTGTTTATTACGGCTGCGCGACATTACTTTTTGTGCCATTCCATAGTCCGATGTATTCTCCGGCATGAAAAGACTTAATTGTTTTTTCTGTTGAGCAGTTTCGCGTAAAACCGTTGCAGTCCTAACGGTAGCATTTCTTGCATGTACAAATACCATCATCTGATGTCCTTGCTTTAACATCTCAACTACTTTATCGTAGCAAATCGTATCCATATCGGCCATTTGTTGTAACGGTTTAATCGATTTTACACCAATAAATACTTGCTCTAATGGAATCGGCCGAAATCTTGAATCGAAAAAGAAAAGCCCATTCATTGGATTGACACGTAAAAATCGTGCTACATCGATATAGTTTGGCAGTGTAGCCGATAAACCAACAATACGAATCATACTCTGTGATGATTCAACAAATCGAAGAGTTCGTGCCACTACAGCTTCAACTACTGGACCTCGTTCACCATGCAACAAATGGACTTCATCGATAATTAAAAGTTTGACCAAATTTATTATTGAGACGTCACCTGCACCTTTTCGCGTAACAACATCCCATTTTTCTGGTGTCGTCACCAACATTTGCGTTTGCTGCATTTCACTTTTCGTTAGCTGCATATCACCGGTTAACTCTCGTACGCTGATGGCGAGCGGCTTTAATTTTTTACCAAAATTTTCAGTCATTTCGGCCGCCAACGCTTTCATCGGTGCAATATAAATAATTTTGAATTGATCTCGATTGATAACACCTTGATCGACATTTTGTCGAATACAATTTACAATTGCTAACATGGCGACATTTGTTTTACCCGCACCGGTAGGCGCACAAATTAATAAATTTTCGTTTGTATGATACGCCACCGGATACACAACACTTTGTATTCGATTTAATTCTTTTGTACCTTTAAACGCAATTTGACCAATCTCGTCGAGCGACGAAATTTGTATCCGTTTATTTCCAACGCCTAATGGTGCTTGTTCAGTTGCTGGAATAATAACTTCTTCGTACATACGGTTGTCGTTCCGAGTAACATTATCGGATAAGACCATTTTTGAACCGGCAATATAGCCGACATGAGCTTTCGCTTCGGCCTGTGAATCAAAGACATACGGATACTTTATAGTTGACCGTAAAGTCGGCTTATATAACCGCTGGGTAGTTGTGTTTATATTATTTTCGCGTATCATCGTTTGGTAGAATGAATTCAATTGTTGCGTTTTTAATTTGGATGGAAGAATTTCGCCGTTCTCGTGTTCCACGTCATTTTCTTTTAGTAAACTCTTTAATTTCTTCTCTTCTTTTCGTGCCAATTTCATTTGAATTTTCTCATTTTCCGAATTGACAAAAATTTGACATCCAACCGGTGGTGTCGGAATTTCAGTTAATTTTTTTATAAGAACTTTCTCTTTAATCACCGTCTTTTTATCATCTTGCGTCACTCGATCAACGATAGCTTTACGATTTTTTAGTAGCTTTTGAATTATTTCAAATTTATCAAAACCTAAAAATTCGAATAATTCATTTTGTAGTTCATCGTTGGTCTTAGACGATTTCAATAAATCGACAAGCAGATTTATTAGGTCAGCTGCAACATGTGCGGAAAGCCACGTCCGTGAAAATTTTTCAGATTTTTTTGATTGATTGGCCGGCACTGGTTTACTAACCGTTGGCTTTATACTGTCGTACTTCATTGAAAAGTTTGAAACTTTGGTATTAGCGGCCGCAAAGGCTTTTGCCGTTAAATCCTAAAATGGTGAAAATACTGTAATTATAATTTACTATTGGAATATGTCAAATTTACTTTTAATTTGGTGATGTTATCGTCAAACACATCAGAGCTCCCGGGTATAATTAGCGTAACATTTACTTCGAATTTTTTTTTTATTTGTGATTCCTGATCTACTGTTTCGTCTAAAAACTGTTTGGCATCGTCGGACAGCCGATTGCTTATGTCATTGACAATCTATTAAAGTAAGGAAAATTAATTATTGGCTTTATGATTCTTATTCGATTGTTGCATTGCATAACATACCGAACATATTTTGTTAACTAACGAATTGGCTATGGGACCAAACATTTTCTTGAGCTGTGATAAATGTTTGACCATTACAACATTAGCATTTAGAAACATTCTTAATAAATAGACAGCTGCATCATCAATAATTTCGCAATTTTCTTCATTACCTACTAAATCCCGGGCACCTTTCCACAAATCTTGCAGGAGTCTTAATAACAAAGGGTTATTTTCTTTTTGGATAAACAATTTTAATTCTTTCCAAGTTACCCCTTTTCTAACCTCTTTGGCCCGTAGCAGTAATACGTTACGTTTCTCTTCGGAATTTGTTTTTAAATTACGATTTATATCCAAATCAGTCATCATTCTCATTCCACGCGTAACTTTAGGCAGTTCAATTAAATTTTTCATCTTGATTCTTGACAATTTTTTACACGCACAAAATCTCTATTTCACAATAATCTATTTAGGTAAAAACTAAGAAAACCGTTAATTAAAACAATGATTGCAACTATTAATAAATTAAATTATATATGTTTATATTATAAATGAATCTGGGATAATTTTTAATTTTTATGTTACTATTTCAAAAATCACCAAAATAAGCACAACGCAAGGGGATTTTGTATTTTATCTGTCAACTTCTGTATTTTATTTGACGTCTTAAATTTGCTCTAATTTCGGTTTGATAATTTCACAACCGGTTGCAATGTATTTTTTAGCTCAAAATTTTAAAATGTCATAATTTTAGCAGTTAAAAATGAAACATATCTTATTTAGATATAAGGTTTTCTTTTTAATGCTCGATACAACTTAACAACGTACCTTCTAGCATTTCTCAACTTAAACAAGGTGCATATTAAGGTCTTTAGAGACATCATATTTTCCGATGATTCTGAATACTGTTCAGAAATAGTTTAGATGATTTTAACGTTGCGCTTAAAACAAAACCTAGGACTTGGTTATAAGGCTACCTTCGTTTGGTAGTTTACCAGGTTTCATAGTAAAAACAGTCGGTCTTTACAAATGATGGCTGTCATTTCAGAGATCTCTACATCATCCGTTTTATATCGGCTCGCAGAACGTGACCAAGCTAACGATTTCCCTGTCTTCTTACTTTATTAACGACATCGCAAATGATCATCAAATTCCTGATCTCGTGGTTAAAGATAGCTCGATAAATGTATAGTCTGCGTCGCGTTTAATAAATACTTAAATTTAAATGACGTCACAAACACTTCCATGCCAGAAAGATCGAAGATCTATCGAAATTATTCAGTAAATCTGGAAGGAATCCTGGAAACCCGACCCGACCTCCTCTGTAACCTGACTCTTTTGCGGGACCAGCAAAAAATCAAAGCGAACTTTAGAGTAGGCAATTTATGTCCTTCAGCCGAAATATAAAGTTCTGTTTCATGAGTCGGTAAAAGTAATCCAGTTTGCATATTCTGTGTGTCCGGTTGGTATTCGCAGTTTTCGGAACGTCCGTTGGTTCTATAGGGATATGATGGCAGTCTCGGACAAATTCTATCATTGTGAAAGTTTTGCAGCTTTTGAAAAGCTGAGTAAAATCCAGGACATGTGGAACCGGATACCGATCTGGAATCATGACTTTATAAAGTGCTCGGAAATCTCCGCACGACCTACACTCTCCATTCTTTTATCGCCCAAGATGTAGACGGCCAGATCAAAGATTGCTGCTAGGTCGACCAATCCGAGAAGTGTGTCGGGTAGTTGTTGAGTTTTGGACTACCGGAATGGCTCCCACTCACCGTTCCCAGTAAATGACTCCGTACAAATAATTTTACGCTCTTCACGAATTGTTTATAAAAATTTTACTTTATTTTATTTAGATCACAGTGGTTTATATTTATGTTCACAAACTGAAATTACAACTATATTTTATCCCTAATGATTTTTTCTTTAGTTTTATCGCACGAAACTGTCTTAATATTTTTTTATTGAAAAATTTTCTTTTCACCTATCGGTGGCGTCTGCAAGTTATATTTATTCAGGGTCGCGGACATGATTTAGATATGTACTTTTTCAGTGCTGCGAACTCTTTGCTAAAATTGCTTTCGTTTATATTTCCGTTTCTATATCGACATTCGCGAGTGCGTCGCCACATTATCCCCATCCTAGTGAGTGAAGTGAACGCTACTCCCGGAATGTAGCTGGACGTTTTGATTGCCATCCTGATCTTGTTTGGTTATGGACCGGCAGTGATGGCGATTCTATAGGATTGCTAAATGTTACTGTTTTTGTGGCCGAATTTTGTGGTTCTATTTTCTGTGACCTATCCATCGTTTGTGGTACTGGATTTACGTTGGAAAATATTTGTCACTACGTCGAATAATTTTCATACGGTCGCTGCAACGCTGCGTTTAGTGCATATGTTCTAACGAAAACGTGACTGCAATCCCTCAAATCTTTGAAAACGAACGTATTTTCTTTGACATGACTAGAAGCTGGAGTCGGTTGGATGCTATTGAAATGGTTCCATAACTGAACTATAAAATTTGACGGGTTTATGTTTGATTTGCTTGTTTCGAAAAAATCACTTGATAACCTTAAACTCTCGCCATATACCAATTCTGCAGTGGAGGTTCCTAGCTCGTCTTTATATGCTGTTCGTAACCTCAATATTATTAACGGGAGTGTCTTGGTCCATTGTGTGTTACCGTGACACATGATTGCAGCCTTCAGCGTTCGATGTAGTCTTTCGATCATCTCGTTGCATGTGGGATTGTACGCAGTAGTTCGCTTGTGTTTGAACCCAAGTACCTTAGCAAGTTCAGTAAACAGTAACAAATCAAACTGTGAGCCTTGATCCGTTGTAATGCTGACCGGCATGTCCAATGACTATCGCATATGCTACTGTATCAGCTTTTATATCCGCTACCGGTATAATCTCGGGCCAGTATGTATACCTATCGATCAGTGTGATGCATTATTTGCTGCCTTCTGACGGTGGAAGAGGCCCGATGATGTCCAAATGGATCTCATCAAATCGATTGCTTGCAACAGCGTAGACTCCTATTGGCGATTTAACATGTCTAGATACTTTTGCCTTTTAACACGCGACACACGCTTTTGCCATTAAATTAACGTCCTTGTTCATCACCGACCATTGTGATCTTCTTGCTACCGTTTTCGTAGTTCCTGGGTGGGACAAGTTTTGCACGCTGTCGAAAATTCCTCGGCGAAACTTCTCTAGAATGTATGGCTTCGGTGTACCAGTAGAAACGTCGTAAAAAATCTCAGTGTCCAGCCCAAATACTGGTAATTTCTGTAACTTCAGGGATTTATTTGACTAAATCAATTCAGCCATCACAGGATCGAATGCTTGTTCTTCGGCTATTAGCCTGTAATCGACTGCACTGTCCAAAGCTACCTCCTCGATTCTTGACCAGGTATCGGCTATCGTATTGCTTTTACCCGCGATGTGTCGTATGTCCGACGTAAATTGCGAAATAAAATCCAGATGACGCCGTTGTCTAGGGGATGCTTTATCCAAATTTTATTGCAAGGCGTATACCTATGGCTTGTGGTCCGTGAACAGGATGATTGAACCGCCCTCCGGGATATGCTTGAAATGTTTGACCGCGCTGTAGGCCACCAAAAGCTCGCGATCATAAGCGCTACATTTACGATGTGCCTCATTTAATTTTACCGAAAAAAAAACAAGTGGTGTCCAAACATTCACTCTAACCACTGTTGAACAACAGCCCCGATTGCTATGTCAGACGCATCGACCATAACTGATAATTCCGCCTCCGAAGAAGAATGCACCAACATTACTGCGTCTCTTAACTTTGTTTTGCTCAGCTGAAACGCGTTTTCACTGTCACTTGTCCATTGCACTTTCCTCTTGTCGTTCTGTTTGCTTCCTTTCAAGAACTCGTTGAGCACTGCATAATTTTGTGCCGAATTCGGGATGAATTTTCTATAAAAATTGAGCATGCCTAAAAACCTAAGCAAACAGTTGATTGTCTCGGGTTCCGGAAAATTTAATATAACTTCCACTTTTGACGTCGAGGGATTTATACCATCGCTTGAGATCTCGTGACCCAAGAATGTGACTACTGGTTGTCCGAAAACGCATTTCTCACGTTTATGACTGCCTAGTATATATATCTGCATCTTTTAACCGCTCAATCACGATTTTAAGGTGTAGCAAATGTTCATCCATCGATTGCGATGCCACCAGCAAATCGTCAATATACGGAAAGCAGAAGCTTAGATTGTGCATTACTGCGTGGATGCAACTTTGAAATGTCTATGCAGCGTTTCTGAGGCTGAACGTCATTCTGACGAATTCAAATAACCCAAAGGGCATACAAATGGCCGTCTTGGGAATATACCGCTCTTCCACTGGAATCTGATGGTACACTTTTACCAGATCTATAGTAGAGAATACTTTGCAATTGTGCAACTGACAAGAAAAATCCGTCAAAAATGGAATAGGTTATCGGTCCGGCTTGGTTTGTGCATTTAGCATGCGGTAATCGCCGTACGGCCGCCACGAGCCATAATTTTTTTTAAACCAACTGTAACTTGACCACTCTGAGTCCGAAGGACGACATATGCCTTGACTTAACAGAATGTCGATTTCTTTTCTTGCAATCTGTGTCTCTTTGTCGAGAATAGTTAGACTGGCTTGGTGCTCTACTTCTACTATGTGTCAGACTATTTACCATTTTAGTCAAAACGTCAATTTGCTTTGTTAATTTGTCGATCACATGAGAATTGCCAAAGCTGACCACGCACACTCCATTCACTCTTTGAACTTTTAAAATTCTGTTCTAAACTTATTAGGACTGTTTGTGCCTGGGAAGGTAGTCGTTGCAGCCACAGGTTTAAGAATACTGAGTCTTGTATCTGCGTTCCCGCGAGGCCTTGCATCTCCCTAAGCAAGTCGGATGCTTTCTGTCGCCTAGCTGTAGACCCTTCAACAATTTGTCCAGCTTTATTTTTGCCAAGTCACTCAACCGTTTGATAATCGTCTTTTTAAGATCATCATATTTTGATTTTCGGGAGGTTTTAATATTTTGGCCGTCAGGCATACTGGCCGATTTTTATGCCAACGATTTTTCTTTTAAAATACCCGAAATAAAATGCGAGATTGTTGCCTATCGATACGACCACGTTTAACGTATATGCTGCTCCTAATGGTTGCAATTACAGTTGATCTGCGACCTGCTGCACGATGATGTTGACCACGTGTTGATTTATTAACCATACGTGTGTTCTTACTGCGCCGGATTTGTATATCCGCACCCAACTATGACGCCGTTATTTAATTACACCTCTTGTATGCGTTCACGTCGTTGATTTGGCAACGCGAGATAGTTTTTTTTGTTTAATCACTTTTGTTTAATCACTTTGCCTTTGTGGGGAAGTTGTTGAGTGTTGGACTACCGGAACGGCTCCCATTCACCGTTCCCACTAAATGACTCCGTATAAATAATTTTACGCTCTTCACGAATTTTTTATAAAAATTTTACTTGTTTTTATTTAGTTCAAGTGGCTTACATTTATGTTCACAAACTGAAATTATAACTATATTTTATCCTTAAAGATTTCTTTCTTTAGTTTTATCGCACGAAACTGTCTTAATATTTTTTCATGTTTTCTGCGTACCGAGGTGCACGTTGTAAAACTTGTAAGCGTATATAATGGCGTCTCCATATATTTTTATTTCTTTCTCGAATATTGTAAAATTTTCTTTTCACCTATCGGTGGCGTCTGCAAGTTATATTAATTCAGGGTCGTGGACCTGATTTAGATATGTACTTTTTGGTGCTACGAACCCTTTGCTAAAATTGCTCTCGTTTTTATTTTCGTTTCGATGTCAACATTCGCGAGTGGGTCGCCTCAAGTGCAGTATAATGTCTGCTCTTAAAATTTTAGTACTGAAAGCATTTAAAGAAAAGCCGTTCACTGCAAACAAACTGAACGATGGGTCGACCCTTAGGTTCCCGACTAAGCGAGCCGATAATGCCATCGAAAGATCTGCGCATATATCTATCTTAAAGTGAATTTGTAAATGAATTTCGGAAATTGAAAGACTACTGGATTCGGATAAACTGTAGATCACCAAAATTTTGATAAGCAATTGCGATTGTAAATCGACATCCTCGATAATGATCGCAAATTTGTAATTCAGCATTTTGCTGAATACGATTTGCTTTTGTCATTTATGTCATATCACATAATTTTTTGATTTTTATTTGGTTAATATTTTCCTGTGATATTCAATAATTCATTTTGATATACAATAAATAGTAAATATTAGCCAAAATTAAAGATGGAAGTAAAAAAACTCACGATTTTCAGGAAATCATCTAATGTTATTTTGTTAATAAAAATATTAGAGAAAAATGCATAATATGCATCCCAAACAGCTGGATTTTATGGTAGCTGCCTGTGTCCTATCTATTGGGCCAATTACATTTGGGAAGCCGTATGTGTTGAAAAATCCCAGTTTTATTTTAGCTATGCCCACTTCATTTTTTGGAAATTTTTTAAATATTTTTGTTTTAAAAATTAAAGGCGACAAGAATTCACCAAAAATCTTACTATAATTGCAGATTGTCTCAAATTGTGGTCAACAATTTGTTCTCTCACAAATTAGAAATTTCTTGTTCCCAATATATTAAGAGATGTTAAAAAATGTAGTCATTCCAAATAGATAAAAAATGTATCGAAAAATTTTGGCCGATCTTTTTAAATGAATAAAATTTATTTAGAAAGTAGGAAATAATTTAAAATTTATTTAAAATAAAAAATCTAACGTGTCAAATGACCAAATTTAAAAAGTTTGAGGTTATATACTGTGTTAAACAGATTTACTACCTATAAATCGGGGTCGCAAAAAAATACGAAAAATTTAACAAGTTGCCATTGTCATTTTTATCGAGGATGTCGATTTTATGATTCAGCGGTGTTAAGTTACTTAACAAGCTTGCGACTGAATGGAGGATATACCCCTAAGCACCATTTGAAACTGCTATGGCAACCTATTCATCAGGAATGTACGAATGGTTGCTTCGTTCAAGTTGTCATTGCTAGCATTCAATTTCATATGGTGCTCTTCAATTGGGACGGCTTTCTGTCGCCAAGTGTCAACCCATGCCTCAAATTGTTCATCTTCGACTTCTCTGACTCGCCAAACACACAGATCACTTCGGTTTGAAATGTGGTGTAAGATAAGATTGAGATCCTTTCACGTTGGAAATTAATACGCGAAGGTGTCATGGTATCGTGCATGCAGAACATAAACCGAATGCGCATATTTAGTTGCCTCTAATGAAATTTCAGCAACCAGAGTTGTTGCTTTAGAATTTCAAACCATACGACCGGGTTTTGAGAATGTAGATTGCTGATGGAAGTTCGATTGCCAAACAATCAAGTTAGAAGGATAGAATTTTGATTGCTCGAACAATTAAACCAGCCAAAGCAGAAGAATTCAATGACAACTGCGGAGGCTTTTGTGGGTTAAGATTATTTTATGTGATGGTTTTGGCAACAGCATCGTTAATCATAACTGCCACTTGTTCTGGCGTCAATTTGTCGTGCGTTATTTGTAAAGTTATCCGATACTGTATTCTTTCGTGCGAGTTTTTATATTACTTTAATAAATACTAATTTAAGACGCGCACAGGGTATCAAGAACGTCACACTTTCTTTGCTATCCGAATTATTGCAGAAAATAGACATTTTGCAGCACATTTCTGTGTAGAAACATTTCTCAGTATTTTTGCATACATTTCATTATTGTGAATACTCTACAGTCCTTTTAATATTTAAGTACGGCCAATACAAACTTGAGATCGGGTTAGCTTCCGAAACCCTTTAAAGGGATGTGAATGCTAATTTTAGAACGTAAACTTGATAATTGAAAACACATTGAAAGCCAAATTGGGCTTAATTGAACGCATTTAGTTCAATTTTACCGGTTATGTTTCAGTTTCCACATCGATGCTAGCTTCATACTAAACAAAGTAGTAAACGAAACGTCAAAAGTATTCGTGTTGTGAGTTAAATTCAAAATGTTGAAACAGTCAACCAAAGAAAAGTTTAATACGTTCAATAGTTTAATATGCTTAGTCACTAGTTTAGAGAAACGTAATTTACTAATAGAACTTTTTAATAATGTCCAAGTGATTGGGACATTAGAACAATGTGATGGATATATGAATCTTTCTATGAAAAATGTGGTTGTAATCGATGGAAAAGGGTTACAATATGGATTTGATGACTTTTTAGTGACAAAACGGAAAATACGGTACATTCATATTCCAAAAGATGTAAGTATATTCAAAATAAATACTTTAATTTTCAGTTTGCATATCACTTAAACCATTCGAAAGATCGTAGCAACTTTTTATAAAACTGCCAGTACCTTTTTTTTGGCGAATTGGGAACCTAACTGGCAGACACGTCTGTCCTATTTTATTTTTCTAGATTTATATAAGCTTTTAAATCTCTTGTTCTTGCACGACGAATATTTTATTTCCATAGATGTTTCGTTGCTTCGAAAACACCGAAATTTATGATGAAAAAAACGTTCTAATATTTAATAATAAATTTTTGCACATGCGCAGTTATTTTTTGGCTGTACGTACTACATATATGTAAATTTGACATACGTAGAAAAAAAAATAGAAACGATGAAAAAAACAAACCTACACATTCACTACATAGTTTTATCTAAATAAAGACATACAAATGATAAAAATAATCCGATTTCCACGTTATTCATTTAATTCGCACTACATAGCGAAAAGAAAATATAGTTTAGTAAAGAAGTTAAATTTAAGTCAGCCAAGTTCAACATATTATGTGCACGGTACAACAGTCGAAAAACGTCTTTTAATTGTAAACTATCATAATAACAGTTGCAATACCAGAATGTCATCAAATTCGTCGACGTCGGATTTTTTCAAAATCACAAATTATGATGCTATTGGTTTCGATTTAGATAATACATTATTACGATATAATATAAAAGCTATGATGGAATTGGAATATAATGTTCTGGCCAATTTTCTTGTTAACGAACGTGGATACTCTTGTGAATTACTGCATAAACCAATCGATGATCATTTAGATATTTGTCAGAAGGGCCTAATATTGGATTTCGAACGGGGAAATATTATTCGACTAGCAGCAAATGGATATATACAAAAGGCAGCACACGGCAGTCGTTTATTAACCGACGAGGAAGTGGTCGCATATTATGGCAACGAAAGAATGTGGCATCCAACAACTGAATTTTGTAACGATTTTCTAACAGCATGGAATGGCCCGTTGTCAAAATGTTTTAGAACTCTATTAGGTAAGTAATTGGTTAAATTGAATAAATAAATTGTTATTATCTTTTTATCTTAAAAAAGTGATTGAAAGATTGCTAGAGCTTATTCTGATTTAAGTACTTATATTTAAGAATTATATTGTAATTTGCACATAGCGACAGCTCAAATGTACAATTTTATTTTAAATATGTGATCGCTCATACCGAACTCTATTTAATTAAGAAATTAGGATTGCTATTACTCTTTGATCAATATACACATTGCAAATATAAATATCCATATGCACATTGCATTGGCCAGCCATTCTTTACTGGCATGGATGCTAGATGCCATGGCTAATGAAATCTACACTCTAACAGCAAAAGTCATAGTTGTATTCGTCGTCATCACCGATCGATGGTAATCGATGCGACTAAGGGGATGTGATTCGATGCTATCTTGTAGTTCTAACTACAGGTCTTAGCCTCTCCATTCTAACTCCTACTCACTACGTCCTAGCGGTGTCGGTGGTAACTCGAGAAACCATAGCAGAATCGGGGAAGCTAGTTCTGACTTAGAGGGGGTTCCTAAGTCACTCGCAATAAATCTATTTAAGAGCTATGTGATGTTAAATTACAGAAGCGGCTGTCTGGTTAGACAATCTAGTTAGAAATCACCATCCTGCGAAACACTGCCTTACAGCCTTACATCTTTACAGGTCTACACTCATTGTAAATAATGATGTTCTACCGTAAAAGCTCGAGCAAATGGAAAAAACTGTAACACAACTCAATAATGAAGTCGCCGAATTCAGAAGAGAAAATCATTCTTGGAAGAACGACGAAATAAATGCTGAAGCAGAGACCGTGTTAATAAATAACAACTTCTTCCAATCGCTCAGAATGGAAGACCAATTCTGTACTAATGAAAGTGAGAAACCAATTGGATTTACGAAAGAAGAAAAAGAGAAAAGCGAGAAAAGACACTACAACAACCAAAAAGAAGGCTGACTCATTATCTGAAGTTGTATCAACGCCAGCAAATATTGTCGATCTTAGTAAATAAATAGCTCCAAAAATGATAGATAAAGAAAGAGAAGAAGATACTTCAACCTCCTATTATCTTAATAGGAGTTAAATATAATATACAGCAAATCTGGAAAATTAAGCACCGATGGGTTTGAATGGTATACGTATGAGGACAAACATGATCGTTCAATTAAAGTATTGGCAAGGGGGCTCCACCAATTTTGTTCAAAAGAAGACATTATCGAAGAACTAACAAGTAAAAGTCTTAAAATTAAAGACTCGGTCAATATCATCAAAAAAGAGAAAAAGCAAAACAAAGAAACACTGAAATTATCAGAAGAGGACTTCCACTCTTCATGTTAACATTCGACAGTACGAGAAACAGAGGGGACCGTAACAAATAATAATGTGAGAGCATAAAGTGAACGAGTCAGTTGCCTGCAGCTGACTTCGCCTTTGGATCTGACTCTTTCGGATGAAACCCAGGTTTCCACATGGTTATGAATCGAAGCAAAAACTCACTTCAAGTCAATATGCGATATACAGCATTTTCAGTCGCCAGTCATCTAAAACCATTTTGTGGGTTTTCTTCACCAATTCTGGTGGGATCACCTCATTTGGTCGACTACTGTGATGTGCGTCTTGGCAGCTCGTACGGCCTCGTTTAAACTCTGCCATCCAATATTTTACTGTTATAACCGAAGGAGTAGATTGATGGTACTATATGGCCCCTGTGGCTGGTGGATCTCCCATGTCTTGTAAGAGACCTCCAAATGAGCATGTTATCCTTAGAATCCCACCACATCCTCTTTGGTTTGTCGTAAGAGGCCACCAAACAAAGGTTGGATCGCTCGGCTGACTACCCGCATCCGTAAAAAACCTCATTGTTAAATTTTTCAATAAAAGAAATATGGATACCGCCAAAAATTAACCAGACCCCCCGCTTATGTCAAAGGACACGCAGTTTAGGATTGGTACGTAAACATTGCAGTCGCTAAGAAAACTAGGCGCGTTTGATGGCACTATTTCAGCTATGAAGGAGTATGCTTTGGAACTCGTTGCTCACCAGGAAACTCGATGACCCAAAAGTGAAGACCATGTCTCCCAAGGCTATACATTGCTTCACAGTGGAGATGACCTCGGCAATCTTGGCGTTGGTTTCCTCCTTGCGTCCTCTTTAATGCAAAAATCAGACTGACTTATGTGAAAGCATAGGTCCGTATTCTCGACACGATTTAGCAAACGATAATGGGGAAAGGATGATGTACTTTGCGATCGCGCACGACCTCACAGTCGCTAGCACATTCTTTCCTCATAAAAATATCCGCTTGGAAACAAGGACACGCCCTCGGAAGACGTTCCGCAGTCAAATTGACCATGTGTTAATTACTAAAAGGGAAGATCTCGAGTCATTCATGAATGAATGATAATCAATTGATCAATGCAAAGCTAAGATGGCAGTTTTCGTCCAAGTCAGGGGTTACAGGAAAATGAAACTTACGTTTAACTGTGAAGGTCTGATAAACGAAGATGAGAAAGCATAATATCAATCTTGTTAGCAGTAGCATTATTGAAACCAATCCCCGTTCTGATGATATGAACGCTCTATGGGAGGTATTGAAAACTTTGGTTATCAGTGCTGCCCAGGCGACTCTAGGTAGGGTAAAAATTAAACCTAAAAATTATTGGTTTGATGAGGAGTGTGGTCTTGCTGTTGAGCCAGAATATAGCCTTTAAAAAAGTGACGTTTTACAATCGCACAGAAGAACAAAGCGATCTTTGCTAAGAGAATCGCCAAGCGAATTTATAAACGGAAAAAGCGTGAAAGATGGAAAGCTGAACTCTTAAAAGTACAACAACTCAGGAATGATCACAGTTCTTGTAATTTCCTTAAAGGTGTCACTGGGCTGTACCTTCAAACCTAGATTAAACGCCATTTGGAACCAGGATGGAATCCTCCGTGCTAACATCGATGAAGTACTCGACACTTGGCACGAGCATTTCTCTGATTTACTTAATGTTCAACAATGTCAACAATGTTGCTGTATTTGAAAGTTTTCATGGTCAAATATTTCACGGTCAAATATGTATTTGACAATTTTCAAATACATGGCCATGCAGACACTATTTCGAAACCGTTCCCTTGGGGTTGATTGTATTAATTCCGAGCTCTTGATATTTGCAGGGGATACTTTGTGGAACTTTCTTTTCGACCTTATTCGATTAGTAAAGAAAAGCAAAGTTATGCCTGCTGAATGGAAGGTGGTCGCATTGTGCCTTATCTTTAAAAAAAGAGATCGCTCAAAATGCGGAAACAATTGCGGCATACAAAACCATCTTTACTACAAGCCGTATTCATTGCATACTCATGCCATTCAATCATATACACATGAGAATGTATTGTAAGCAAAACCCTCTTTACTACAAGCAAAACCCTCTTACAACCCGTAT
Organism: Tipula confusa; assembly: GCA_963556175.1. Taxonomy (NCBI): domain Eukaryota; kingdom Metazoa; phylum Arthropoda; class Insecta; order Diptera; family Tipulidae; genus Tipula; species Tipula confusa. Next base: position 134,343,162 of record OY744476.1, on the reverse strand, counting down.
TGAATGTATTGTAAGCAAAACTCTCTTACTACAAGCCGTATTGTTTGTATACTCATGCAAAAACGTCTCTATAGAAAGACCAACTCATTTTTTCGTACACTTATATTACTATATATCCGCCTCAATAAAGTAGTATTGGTACGATAACAAATAACAAAGCAAAAATAACAAAAAAAAACTAACTATATTAGTGTAAGTAAAAATAATTTTTGGTTTTTATTATACGCTATATCTGTACACAACCAATACTACATCAAAAAGGCGCTTTGTCCCTTTAAATTTTTGAATAGTTGGTCTTTCTATAGAGACGTTTTTGACTCATGCAGAACCCTCTTTACTACAAGCCGTATTGTTTACATACTCATGCTATACAAAAATATATACTTTGATTGTATTGTAAGTAGAAAATCGTGTCGGGATATGATAGCGAATATCAAAACCCTCTTTACTACAAGCCGTATTGTTTGCATACTCATGCTATACAAAAATATATACTTTGATTGTATTGTAAGTAGAAAATCGTGTCGGGATATGATAGCGAATATTGTGTAAAAGAAATAAACAATAAAATCAAATAATGCGCATGCGTTTACAATTTTTTTTATTAATTTTATATGAAGTTTTGATATTTACCAATACATCTAAAGTATTAGTACTAATACATTTTAAAAATACATGATGATGTGTGTTAACGAAAGTTACAAGACGGCTTGTAGTAAAGAGGGTTTTGATCTGTGTCATCGAAAGTTACAAGTCTGTAATAAAGAGGGTTTTGGCGACATAGCTCTCCTTTGCACAGCATATAAATTACTGTCTTACATAATATTGGTGTGAATCACTTTCCTGGCGGAAGAAATTGTAGGTGACTACTAAGGAGGATTTTGTCCGAATCGGCCGTTCACTGATCAAGTTTTTCGCTGCGGATGATTATTTCTAGATATTACGAGACATCTCATGATGTACGTCAGGTTTTCTTGGATATTTCGACATGTGATTTAAATTAAAAATGATTTTTTAGGAAAGTTCTGGGATATGGCCAGTTAGGAAGGAACTCGGCGAGTTCTTAACCGATTTTGATGAAATTCGATATGTATGATGAAAATGGGATTTAAAAATCATTTTTTGGGAAAGTTCTGGAATATGACCAGTTAGGAAGAAACTCGGCGAGTTCTTAACCGATTATGATTAAATTCGATATGTAGGATGAAAATAAGATTTAAAAATGATTTTTCGGGAAAGTTCTGGAATATGGCCAATTAGGAAGGAACTCGGCGAGTTCTTAACCGATTATAATGAAATTCGATACATAAGATGAAAATGGAATTTTAAAATGATATTTTGGAAAAGTTCTACCTATCGAACATTGAAAAAATAAGGAATTTCCAAATTGTAAATAATTACTTTTTTTAAGTGATCAAAATTTGAATTTTACTATCGCTACTAAATAACAAAATGTATATATTATATAATGTACATGATTTTTAATGTAATGTTCATTATAGAGCTCGATCTTGTTTATATTAAATAATCAAATAATCTCGCTTTTAACTGAAAGTGATTTTATAATTTATTTTATTTTTCTTTAATTTTTTAATTAATTTTTCTAACATAGATTCTCTGAAGTGAAGAAAAGTTATATTAAGTAGAAGAATAAAAAATAAATGAAGACAAATTTTATTGACAGTAAACTCGATCAAGTCAATGGTTATTTTAATAAGATGAGAAGAGCAGCAATTACAAAAAAAAAATCATTAAGTGAAAGAAATTTCTATCTCTCTGCTTAAAATCTCTCTTACTTAATATTAAGTGAAGGATAATTCTATTTCCCTCGTTAGAAATATTCAAGTATGGAACCTTACTGGCCTTATTCCAGAACTTTCCCAACAAACCATTTTAAAATCCCATTTTCATCCTACATATCGAATTTTCTGACCATATTCCAGAACTTTCCCAAAAAATCATTTATAAATCCCGTTTTCATCTTACATATTGAATTTCATCATAATCGGTTAAGAACTCGCCGAGTTCCTTCCTTACTGGCCATATTCCAGAACTTTTCTTAAAAATCATTTTAAAATTCCATTTTCATCTTACATATCGAATTTCATCAAAATCGGTTAAGAACTCGCGGTGTTCCTCCCTAATTGGCCATACTCAAGAACTTTCCTAAAAAATCATTTTAAGTTTAAATCACATGTCGAAATATCCTGTTTTGAAATATCCAGTTTTGTACCATATCTCGTTTTGTACCTTTTCTCGTTTTGAATTATCCAATTTTGAAATATCCAGTTTTGTACCTTATCTCGTTTTGTCAAATCCTATTTTGAAATATCCAGTTTTAATAATGTCCAGTTCTGAGCGGTTCCCCTGACAAATATGTGCGTTTGTGTAATGCAGTCACAATGCTGTGTCAAAGTTGAGAACAAGCTATCAGGAATTTTTGCAATTATCTCAAAGGTACGCAAAGAGATGCTCTGTCTCCGATATTCTTTAATCTCATGTTAGAATTCATCTTTCGTAAATGTAAATATCTCAACAACATCTTGCATCGTCAGTCCAACCAGGTTCTGATTCAAACGCAGATGATATCTGTGTAATTGGACTGAATGTCAACGGTATCAAAGAACTACTAGATCCAGTTGTACGACTCTCGGCTTCCGTTGGTCGCAAAATAAAATAGCCTAAAACTAAATATATGATCACTTGTTTTAGAGACCAAGACGCAATGGGTTTTAGTAGTAGGGACCACACTTCCAACGGGTGATAAGTGTCCGCTACTTCTGGTCCCTTGTCACTCGTACCTTGCAAATATCGACTAGTTGTCAGATAAATAAGAGAGATAGCCGATGAGATCTTAGAGATGGCCTGAATACCAATTATTTTTAGATTCAAAATAATTATCGTCGATAAAAAATTTCGCCAATTCATTACCGCGGACCTAGCGTTATATCAACACTTGACAAATCAATACGTTTGACGTTATAATCAATTTAATTAATTTACCTTTTTTTTATTTTTAGATTATTTTGATATGCCTGCCGCATTAGTATTCAGTCGTGTCATAGATACGATTGACAAAGATGACGGCACTGTAACAGAATACAATGTATGGCCCGATATTCTCGATGGCCTTGTCACTATGTTTTCACGTGAAAATTATTTATCACCAAAAAGTGAATATTTTACAGAAATGAGAAAAACGCCCGAAAAATACGTATTAAAATCGAGTGACAATCTTATTGCTTGGCTTAAAGAATTAAAAAAAGTGAAACCAATATTTTTAATAACTGGCTCACATATTGATTTTGCTGATTTAACCGCATCATACGCTTTCGGAGATAATTGGCGTGACCTATTCGATATTATTGTATGCTATGCAAAGAAACCTGGATTTTTTGTACAAAATCGGCCGTTTTATAGTTTAAATGGTGTTGACGAATTGGCTACAGTAACGCGGGATGATCTTAAACTAAATAATGTCTATAGCCAAGGGAATTGGAATGATTTGATTTATGTACTGAATAAACGTTGTCCAATAGATTCGAGTAAAATTTTATATGTTGGTGATAATTTAATTCAAGACGTTTATACGCCACGGAAATATGTAGCAGCCGACACAATAGCGATATGTGAAGAAATGGAGGCAGAAGATTCCATTGATAAAGATTATTATCATATGCATTATGATACGATAAAATCTCGATTTTGGGGTTCATATTTTAAAAATGACAATAATGATCCAACTATTTGGTCGACCCTAATAAAAAACAATTCAAAAATTTGTATACCAAACGTTGATGTTTTATCACAACATCCAATCAATCATGAATTCAAATGTTTTGCAAACGATGACTCGAATGGTTTTCATCCTATCCATTTATCAAAAATTTAAAAAAAGGTTTAAAGTTTAAGAAATTTTTATTTTGTTCAACAAAATTTTATTTACAGATAAATATTACATTAGAAATACAAAAACAATTGGAAGCGTTACGATTTAAACCAAAAACTACGAAGAAACTAACTTTTAAACTTAAACGTGCTAAGTTAAACCATATGAAAGTTTTAGAAGAGTTACAAGAATCATAAATCAAAAAAGCAATCTCAAGTAACGACGCTGTACAAGGAGGGCGGAACAACAAAATTACAACATTTCAACATATTCTATGGCATAAATTTATTTGCACAAAATTATACAGTATTATGTGAATAATTTGAAGACAATACTCGATTTTAATAGCTTTCGTAGATTAATCTTTAAGTTTTTTTTTTTTTTTTGTTACGTTAAAAATTTAACGAAAAATTATCGAATTTTAATGCTAATATATTTATTGTTATTTTTAAATGTTGACTTTAAAGGTTAAAAATAAAGAAATAAATACATAAATTACTATTATAAAGAATGGGATAAAATGTTTTGCTTATGACTTTAATACCGGCATTTTAATACAATTAGGTAACGTGAAAAAATTACAAAGCTCACAACACATCTCTAGGACTGAATTCACACGTATGCAAATATCAATGTTTCGCGCTCCAGAATTAAAATATTTTCATCTAAAATATAACAGTAAATAATTTCTATATGACTCATAACGAATTGGTGCGCGAAACATTGCTATCGGCGTACGTGCATCCAGTCCAAAAGGCACAAATATGTGTTAAAATTTATACGAATAATTAACTTTTCACCTAAACCATTTTTCATCATACGAGTTCAATGGCAATTGCAATACCCATTCCGCCACCAATACAGAGCGAAGCAATTCCTTTTTTGCCACCCGTTCGTTGTAATGCGTACAATAGGGTTACTAATACCCGTGCTCCAGAAGCTCCGATTGGATGGCCCAAAGCAATAGCACCACCATGAATATTAACTTTGTTTACGTCGAGCTCAAGGCCTTTATTAACCGAAATGGCTTGTGCGGCAAATGCTTCATTTAATTCATACAAATCAACATCATCTTTAGTCCAGTTAGCTTTTTTAAGTACTTTTTCTACGGCCGGCACGGGACCATAACCCATTATTTTTGGATCAACACCTGCTTGTGCAAATGCCACAATTTTTGCTAGAGGTTTAATTCCGCGTTTCGCTACTTCCTCTTGCGACATTAATAACACCGCGGCCGCTGAGTCATTTATTCCTGATGCGTTACCTGCGGTGACCGTACCATTTTCTTTGATAAAACATGGTCTTAGGCGTGTAAGTGATTCAATAGTTGTATTGGGTTTTGGATATTCGTCGGCTGTTATAAGCACTTTATTTCTACCTTGAGTCACTTCGACGGGTACAATTTCTTTATCGAAATATCCATTGGTAATAGCTTCTTTCGCTAGTAATTGTGATTGATACGCTTGTTCATCTTGTTCTTCTCGTGTAATACTGTATTGGGCGGCTAAATTTTCAGCTGTCTCGCCCATATGTAAGTTGAACGAGGCATCGGTCAATCCATCGTTTATCATTGTGTCCAACATTGTGGCATTATTCATTTTAACACCAGGTCGAAGATTTATTGCATGTGGTGACATTGTCATATTTTCTTGTCCCCCCGCTACCACTATTGTCGAGTCGCCCGTAAGAATCGATTGATATCCCAACATTGAAGTTCTAAACAAAATCAAGAAAACTTTTCGATCATTAAATTTAAAATCTATATAATGTCGTACTCACTTTAAACCTGAACCACAAAGCATATTTATCAAATATGCAGGACAATCAAGTGGTAAACCAGCTTTAAGTGATGCTTGTCGAGCGGGATTTTGACCTTGGCCCGCTGTCAACGATTGTCCCATAATAACTTCCGAAACATCACTAGGATCAACATTAGCCCGTTTCAACACTTCTTTTATTACGACCGATCCTAAATCGGCTGCACTCGTTTGAGCGTAGCAACCGAGAAAACTGCCTGTAACGATTTAAATTACAATGACGTAACTAACTTTTTTTGTGTATTCAAATAAAGATTTGGAGAAATTTGACATAAATAAATAACCGACTTTTGTCGTGTGCCACTTAATAAAGGGGGGTTTTAAAATTAAATTTTAATTGTATACCTATTGGAGTACGAGCCGCTGACACAATATATACATTGTTCGAAGACATTTTTATTTTATAAAATTAATTTTAAATTAAAATAATTGGGATTGTAACGTAAATGTTTTTTTTTTGTTTTAGCTGAAACACCCTTTTACACCACGTCACGTCACTGTCGTACGGTTGTTTTTTTATGAATGGAATTTTTAGTTTTTTATTCGATTCCAATTAGATTTGTCGCAAACGCAACACATGATGAACAAAGTTGATATTTTTTATATTAGGTATCATAATGTATAGTTCTAAAAACTTTTGCCAGTGGTGGTGGAGCACATAATTAGAACATAATCATTTTTTAACTTGTTTCGAACCGAGCAATTGGCGCAGTGGTTAAAGCTGCGGTGTTTGGGACGGGAGGTAATGGGTCCGAATTCCAACGGGGGCGGGTTGTATTAGGGGTTTTCCATCACCTGATTACGATCGGTGATTATTACCCCCTGTTGGAGTGCAGAAACCATGGGCGTCCATGTAAGCACAGGCTGGCTAGAGCAATGCAATTACAGATGAATTTAAAATCGAACCTGTATTCGTACGTCCTCGATTTGGCTGGTGAAGAAGCCGTAAGGTAGGATGTTTAAAATTAACCGCGAAAGAGTTGGGAGGGCGTAGGCCCCAGAAAAGATTGCAGGGTTCACAACTTGTTTCGATAATTTATATTTTCATTTTCAAAAACATTTGTAAATTAGATTATGGGATGCAAGAGTCGAATAAAAATCTGTAAAAATATAATATAAATTGAGCCAGAGCTCAAGAATAAAAAAATATATAATGAATGTAAAAATAAAATTAAAAATAGAAAATTGAATAGTCTTATTTTGTAAAAAAATTTTATCCCTGTGGTCGGGCAATATGTTGTCTTAAAAATTTCACCTCATCTATCATGACGCTTGTCATATGAGACGACTAAACAAAGGTTGGGCTGGCGACTACCGCTCACTTACGGAGACACGGTTTAATATTGGTACGTGGAATTTGCAGTCGTTTCGAAAACCAGCCGCATTTGAACTCGTTGCTTCTCAATACCAAAAAGTCGAGACCACGTGTCTCAAGGTTGTACGTTGCTTTACAGTGGAAATGACCTCTGTTATCTTGGTGCTGGATATCTTCTTGCACCCAGGTGAAAACGATTATTTGAGATTCCAAAACAGGCTGTTCCTGCGATCGCGCATGACCTCATTGTCGCTAGTACATTCTTTCTTTATAACATTATACACTTGGAGACATGTGTACTGTGTTCTACTTGCGTAGGACGTCTCATAGACAAATTGACTAAATAGACTCCTGTTTACTCTGTATATGTGAGACAAGTCAAATCACTACCTGGTTTATGGAATAATTCCAATACCCAATAAGTGTTCCTAACGAGAACATTTCTTGAAATAATTTATTTCATGTCCATGGAACCTTCCCAGACTCTTCCCAAATCTCTACCCCTATTGAAATTGAAGAAAAGTCAGTCATGTTAACTAGAAATTTAATCAAACTTGCTATCAAGATGAATACTCTGAATTTAACGGGAACTCTGACGTTAATTCCAAGGAAATATTCTAGAAGAACAGATTGAATTTCGTGCCGGACACTTGCTACTCAAGTAAAGGTTGAAAGCTCTTAAAAAATCAAAACGGTTAGACGTTAGACGCAGCCTTTCTGGATATAGAAAAAGCCTTTGATACGCATTGACATGACGGTTTAGACTTTAAATTTATTCAATGTAATTTTCCTTACTATCGCACCTTTTAAAGGCCCACAATTTTGTGTTAAAAACTGAAGCTGTTTAAAACCCGAAATTATTCGTTTCTATCGCAAATAGTACAGCAAAAAGGCAAACGCCAGCTCTATTTCAGTCAATTTCAGATAACACCTTAGATTTTTTGTAAATAGAAAAAGTCGCCTCTTCCGCAACAAACAAATTAAGATTATACAAGGCAGATATAAAGATCATCATAACTTAATCTATCCATAAATGAGAGACTTGTCCAAACCAAAAGCCTTCGTTTGACCATCAATCTGCAAATGCACAAACAACAAAATGCTCGAAGCGAATCCAGAGAGTCACAAATACAATTGTAATATTTGACATAAGGACGCACAGCACAGATTTAGAATGAATAATCTTTAGCAAAAAAAAAACATAATAAACGCAATTTAGTACTAAACTATGTATTTATTTCGTCCACTGTTTTAGTATATAAACTCATCAAACCTAATATAATTTTGTATGCACCATCTTGTCAAATTAATTTGTACTAAAGGGAGTTGCTCGTAGAACAAAAAACTTCCAATACACATGCGTTTAAATAAAAAATTAAAAAATTTTTACTTCAATTTTTTTTTTTAGTTGAGTGTGTAAAAGTGAAAATATGGCGAATTTTGGAGACGATAAAAATTCATTGAAAAAAGAAAATAAAGGTAAATTAAAATTATTAATCGTTAACAATCTAATCTAATTAATATCCGATAATTTCAAGTGTTTAAATTTAGTAAAAAATATTTATAGTTTGATTAGAAAAATCGAAATGAAATTCACTTCCATTTCGTTTTTTTTTTTTTTTATTATTGTCGGTGACGTGTTTCGTCATTTTGAATATGTCAACCTTGACAGAAAAATATATTTCAGAAAAAATAATAAATAATAAATACACATAAAATTATTAGTTCGAATCCAAAAAAAAAATTAATTATCTGAAATCAAATGTATTATGTAAATAATATTTTTGTAAAACGATTACTTTTCCATTTACAAATACACTTTTTTGTATAATTCAATAACATGGAGGATTATTTTTTAAAAAAATCGAAAATTAAATCGAACAGATAAATAAAATAAAAATATAATTGATGATATCAAAATGCATTTAATAATAATTAGGATCAATGTTTATTTTATGTATCAACTTTTTAATTCATAAGTTTTATTGCAGTGGTCTAATTATTTTGTTGTTGTTTTAACAAAAAAATTAAAAATGTAAAATTCAATTGTCATGAAAATTTTACAAAGAAAAATTTAATTCATGAACAGTTAAACATTAATAAAATATTAAACATAAGTGTTAAAAAAAAATTTCTTTACATATTGAAATGAAACTATCTTTCATGCTCCATTTCATTCTGTTAGAATTGTGTTCCTAAAAAATATTATTTTCATGTCTGTGATTTTCAATAAAAAAAAAAAAAAACTAAGGAATTCTTATTTTCTTGACGAGTAGTTGCAGTTATTTTTGATCATCTCGATGCAGCTAGACAATAGTTTTTCATTTTGACTCTGTGGAACATAGTTTATACCTAATAATAATATTGATGTGGGCGCAATGCCAGACTTAGTCGATTTTTGGTTTCTTTTGTGTGTGATTTTTTATATGACTAAACAAAAATTTAGGAAATATTTACGTATAATCATCATTCGAATAAATTAAGTGTATTGCATTTATTTTGGTGTGTCCCCACAATGAAAGTCTAACGTCTCGACGTCTGAAAATCATGTCGAAAACTCAAAATATTGATTTCCTTAGTTAAGCATATACGTAGATGTTTACCTGGAATATTTGAACACCCAGTTTATCATTTCGTAATGTACTCTTCAAGTAATTACAATTTATCGAAAAAATATATTGCATTATTGTAAAGGGCGAATTAGCGCTAATGCGACAAACATTATCGTAAGTTAGCCCTTTACAGTACCTTCTGTTTTTATCTAGTCTGAGGTTGATGTATTCACAATTATTTTGTAGTTATAACGACCTGCACAGTCTATTTTGATTTTCCACCTACCCATTGAGACTAAAACTCGAGCTCTTCCGCTTCAAGCACAATAGCTCCCATTCACCTGCAAATTGTTCTAGTGCCGAAGCATTCTTAACTTTGCTAAATTTAATATCAGTGTAAATTTTATAAACTTAATTGTTTGAATTAAAATAATAAAAAAAATCAACAGCATTGCAAGTTGACCCTTTACTGGGATCTTTTGCAAGATCTTTCAGCCTATATTTTTACAATTGGTGATCGTTGTAGGTGGTCAGCCCAACGAAAGATTTTGTACACAATTGGTCACGGCGTTGTGGTTAGTGGCGGGGATTGAGATATCAAGACCGCAGTGTGTTGAAGCCAATACCATAACCATCACCATACGACCGGTGACATAAAAATAAAAATCGTTCTTACAAGCCGGATCCATCGAATTCGATCCTGATCTTCTTTGTTTTTGTTTAGACAGCCAGAAAATGATAAATCGTTTTCTAGTCCGAAGAGCCATTGTTGCCTACAACGGCTCCTGTGCCATCCAAATGGTTGCTATCATAGACGTATAATAGATTTAGACAAGAATCAAGCAAACGTCAAGTGAGGAAATTTTCAAGGGTAAAAGAGAAAGACTATAATAATACCAGGGCCGCAATTAGAAATTTACTATTTGATTATAATGAAGTTGGTTGCTAAATAAAAAATAAATTTAATAATTTTTTTTTGTGATGGTATGGCAATTAGATATTTTAGTAGATATATGTATTTTAATATTAAAAAAAGTTTTAAGGTTTCTTTTTAGGACTATAGTTTACTTGAGTGTACTCATTTCCACACTTCCCAAGAGGAAGAGTACTTAGCGCATTTTTTTTAGTGTGGTATCCCCAGAAGGTCTAATCCACTTAGATTGAAACTAGAAAAATAGGGGAATTTGAGATTTTAGCCTACATGCCATGAAAATGGAGTAATGAGACAAATTTGTTCCTTTTTGATAGCTTTGCAGATTTTTCGTTGCAAAAGAAATTTAACCGAATATCGTAATATTTTTCTATAATGGACTGAGATATAAATGTAAATGTTCTTGAGAATGGCTATATTGAAATTCTAAATTGTCGGTAAAAATATTTTCATCAAGAAGATTATGATGAACATTATAACATATCTTTTTAAAGAATTTTAAGCTTTCTAGTTCCGAGCAAACTATAACTCTAGTTCCGAGCAAACTATACTATAGCTACTTAAAGGTCCTGGTTGGTCAAGACTTAACATGTTTAACCACAGTTGTTTCGTTTTATTACATTTTGATAACCTAAAGAGAAAGAAATATTATTTACATTATAGCTACAAATTTACAAAAAAATGAACAGTAGTCATTTCCTTAGGCAAAAGCTCAATATATAAACGAAGTGCTAATGAGCTTCATGACCCTGTCCATTCAGGACATAAACACATCATGCATTTTATATGATTTTATATGACAAAACTCCGTATGTATTATATTTTGAAAATCATAAAATTAGTGGGTAATTTAACGGCGTTTTTCCGAACTAATTATACAATTCGGTCCTGGAATAGTACACTACATTCAAAAGAAGGGACTGTAAACAAAAAATGAAAGTGTACAGTATATTACGATTTTAGGGACCACAAAAATTACATTATTATTTATTAAAATTTTTAATATTTTTGAATTAAAACTTAATTTTGTCTTTCACTAATCACTAGATTATAATCACAACATACATTATATTTAATCTAATTTAGTAATTAACTGACTTATGAAACGAAATTCCTTCTACTTTATTGAGTTTAGAATTCCGACAATTTTTCACCAAACACTACATTTTTTCAAGTTTTTTTTTAATTTTGATACACGATAGTATAGAGTTTATGATTTTTTAACACAAAATTATTAATTTTAATAAGTTTTAATTAATTTTATCACTGTTTTTTCTAAAAAAAGAACAAATCCAAGCCAAGTTTGTTTTGAATTGGCGAAAAAAAAAATTTTTTTTTTGTTTTTTTTTCAAATTGTTGAATAAGACATACAATTTTTTAGATATCCGTCCCTCTCCAACCGATCACACGTGAAATAGAAGATTTACTATGGAAAAAATATTTGAAACCGGTCTATATCTCTTATACGTCTATGGTTGCTATACTGTCATTGATCACTACTCAATCCGTGTAGGAGCGCTCGGTAGAACGTGACCGAATCAGCGAACTTACTGTCCCTTTTGATCAGAAAATGACCGATTTCGACGAAACCCTCTTTAGTTTTCTTCGCTAGAGGAATAATTCTCTCCAATATTATGTAAGTCACCCAAAGAGCGTTAACATTGTCAGGACAGTAATTTATTAGACAGTTAAAACGTAAGATCCTCTGGCTTGTATGGAAACTGCAATCAAAGCTTTGGAGCGATCAATTGATGATCACTGTCTACTAATTTTGTAGCCAATTGATATGATCTCAAATTTTGGCAGCATGGTAGCATCGTGTGCGATCGGTAAATACCTCATTATTTTCCTATTATGCAAGTTCGTGTCGGGAGTATGCATCTATATTTTCACATGTCAGTCTGATTTTGCAAGCCGTAGCACTAATCAGTATCACCATTTGGATATCGTCCTCCGTTGTGGATTATTCAGATTATTGTAAAATGAGAACACTGTAAAGTGTTGGCAGTTACTCTTTCATGGGTGAGATGAGGCCGATAAAAAAACGATATTGTGGTGAAATCCTAAGGATATCGTTCTCGTTTATATGAGCTTTACGAGACATCTTGATAAAATATTTATTTAGTTGCTATCAGATTTTATCTCTATATCATCATAAATTTTACTCAAAAAGTACAATAATGAGGTAAGTTCATGTTGAGTTGCCCCAAACGACCTTTCTGATAAATAATGTATCCTTTCGTGAAATTTTGACGTTCTGATTATTTTGATTATTTTCCAATAATTGATAACTGATAGACTTAATCGCTAATTACATTAGGTCAGCATGATACTTAACTTAACCACTTGCGTTCGTCAACATTTTTGATTTTTATCTAAAGCGTAAACGCTGATTTGATAACACCTTGAATGCAGAACCCATCAATTTGTTTTTAATTTTTTATCAATGAGTTGAAAATTAATTCAAATAAAAATTGACATACAGTTGAAACTCGATTATCTGGAATCTCATTAACAGCTGCTTTGATGTTTATTCTATACCGACAATGCACTTAAAACAGATGCACCCATAAACCGTTATTGTTTTAGCTTTTTAGTGTTTTCCAAATGTTGAATTTCTCACAGGAATTGTTTTTGGATTTTTTGCGGATAAATAACGGTTGACCTATTAAAATTTTTGATAAACAAGTAACGTTGCTGAAAATAGGGATAATAGGGTCCCAAATAATTGAATTTCGACTTATATCAATTACGAAATATATAGAATCTTTGCAATACCCATTAATTAGCATAACATTAGTTAAAGATCATATAAATAATTTCCATAAAAAATATTTATAATCCATTTGAATGACTCATATTATAAACATTTGGAGTTGCCGTCCGTAAAACAAGGAGAATTAATTATTCGTATTAAAAATTCGTATGATACAAGTTGGTAATGATTAAAAGTGTTGACATCATCATTCATATGAATTGTAACATATATGTATGTAAATATATATGTGTATGTATATAACTAATTGTATTTAGTGATTACATATTGTTAACACATTCGAGCGTAAATTAGAAATTAAAAAAAAAAATGCTAACCATTGATGAATTGCAGTTCTGTTTTGGAAATATGAAATCATTATGTGACACATTTAAACTATGCTAGATTACATAATCGGCACTGAACTGCAAATATTCGTGTGAGTGTGTGTGCGTCTTGGCTGTGGTTTTTATAGGGAATATTTTTTAATTATTTAAAGAATTTAACTATACATTTAACATAGTTTACTGGAAACTATCTACATTTATTGTGGTTATTTTTGTGATAATTTTAGTTAGGAAATACCGGACCGCATAAGCTCATACTTATAAATGTCAGCTGTAGGCTTTTGCATCCCTTGAGTTTTAAGCTTAATTTGGTTCGATTGAAATGTTTAGTGCACTTCTTTAAAGTAATTACTAGAAGAGTAATCATTTCCGAGTTATATTCTCAGGCCTTCGGCCTACAATAATTTACGATTTGTTTACTGGTTCTCCTATCAAAGACTGCAATGTTATTCTGTGTCATTGTAAATCAATTGGCTCAAGTGGCAATCCGAAAATTTGTGGGGAAATATTTGCTGGTAAAATTTAGTAAAATTTTGTTTATTTTAACTGAGACACACATCGATTTTGATGAGAGCCTCTAGTTTCTTTCTCAAAAATATTTTGAGTCAACAATTGACTGATTATCATGTATATTCCGGTATTAAGAACATCTAACATCACATAAGTGAAGAAGACATCATGTAAATTCTGGGCTTTAGTGGGTTTTGGATATAAGTTCAAAGTTTTAATAGTTTTAAGGAACTATAGTATCTTATGTTTGGGTTTCTAATAGCGATTGTGAATAGGTCTCAGTGAGAATTACTCACGTTTATGTCGATGATTTAAGACGTTTTTATATTCGTTTATATTTTTAATTTCGATACGATACAATAGTTGAATTGGATGTTTTTTTTCTTTATCTCCAATTTAAGAGCATAGGGCGTTTACTAGACTGGACCATCGTACTCTGTTCGGGGTTATTGCTTTCAGTTCCCTCCATGTTTTACCAAGCTGTTTTGCTTTGGATAACACCGTTCATTTCCAGGTATTGCTGGTCTACCTATTCTCCTCTTGCCTTGCGGATCCAATCCCATTGATATTCAGGTTATATCATTGGTATCTTTCCTTAGTGTCTGTCCAATCCATCTCCATTTTCGTTTCTTAATTTCACGATCAATTTCGATCTGTCTGGTTTGCCGCAGAAATGCCTCATTTGCGATTGAACCTTGAATGTATTTTTTGCTTTGTTGTTGAGTTGGTTGATGTCCTCTTCAGTTCCGCCTGTTTTCACTACAATGCAATCAAGGAATACGAATTTGTGTGTGTATGTTCATGTTAGCTTTCTAATGCTAATTTTGAGACCGACTTCCTGTGTCAAATCAGCTAGTTTCTGGGGTTTCTGCTGCATGTTTGCGTAGTTAGGCGTTAGCAGACGTATATAATTCGCATAGTCCATGTCGTTGTGTCGCTTTATTGCGTTCCACTGAATGCCGTTGGCAGATGTTTTGTCCAATCTTCACATGGTATTATCTAATACTATTAAGAATAGTAGTGGAGAGAGAATACATCCTTGTCTGACTCCTCGTGTGTTGTAATATTTGTCACTCTGCTGCTCCTGGTATTGAACTCGATTTCCGGTATCTCTGTACATTTCGCTAATGAGTTCAATTATCTTTCTCGGGATGCCTAATTCGCAGAGTGCCCTCTACATCGCACGTCTACTGTCTCCATCAGTAGTGAACGAATGTGCGTTCAAAGTTCACGAAGAGTAGACATAGTGGTGAGTTTCATATTCGTTTGATTGTTCGATTATGATACGGATTGAGTTGATATGATCAGGTCTAAAGCCATCTTATTCTTTTCTGATTTGCTGGTTAACCGCTGGTGACATCCGCTCAAGAATGATCATTGCTAAGACTTTCATTGTAGTATTGAGGAGAGAGTTACCTTTCCAGTTTTTGCACTCTCCTAGGTCGCCTTTCTTCGGAATTGTTATAGTCAAGCTCTCCTTCCGATTCTAGAGAATTGAATTATTGAATATTTAAATATTCCATGCTTCTGCCAATAGTAAAATTACAGTTTCTGCCGTCATAGATGCATCGCTGTTTAGTAATTCTGCTGGAATATTATTCATGCCGTATTCATGCTTTGTTATTATTTAGCTTCTGAATAGCACTTTTAACTTTCCGTTCCGTTGGTGGGAGCTCGTCATTTTGTTCGCCATCTGCTCCATTGTTCTCGAAGAACTCTTTTCATCTATGTAGCTGTGGATTTTCTGTGGTTAGGACTTGTCCAGATGAATCCTTTATTGGTGGTAAGTTTGTGAATTTTCCAGTGACCTTTATTACACATTGATGAAATGTGGGCAAGTTTATATTTGCTGCTGCTGCTTCTGCAGTCTCGAGAATGTCTTCGGTGTATCATGCGATCAATTGTTGCCATTTTCTTTATTTACGTTTCTTCATATTTATTTTGATTTTCCGCCGTATTTGTGTGGCAAAGCGTAACTTTAGTAGGCGACGTTCCTCAATTTCCTTTCTACGTATCATAATCAATAGTTTCCTGGTGTAGTTGTGGTAGCCAAGCACATATGAAGCGGTCTTAACGTAAGCTTCTGCTAGTTGTTCCCAGTTCTGTCGTTGATGTGGGTTTCGTTACTTGGGATATTGAGTTGAAGCATTTTTTTTAATGTGCCTCCGACTGATCTTTACACGTTTCACTGCTGCTGGTTTGATTTTAAATATTGCTATCACTAAACGTGATCGCTGTGTCCGTCTGCTATTCTCATTGCTCTGACACCTTGTAAGGAGGATAGAAATTTCTTGTTAACCAGTACATGATCAATTTGATTTTTGGTTCTTCCATCTAGTGATGTCCAAATGTATTTGTGTAGTTTCTTGTGTTGGAACTTGCTACCTCCTATGAATAGCTGATTTGCGACATAGAGTCTATCCTATTATTGTTTCTTACAGAATTTAGTGAGTCATGATTGATGTCATACCGGTGTTATCGATTCCAATTTTTGAAATCATCTTGAACAAATTTTAAGTCATTTATGGGTGTGCCCGTAGAATTTGTCTTTAGTTGCGTCATCTGTTTCTTCTGTAGGTCTTAATTATCGTAGTATTTCTTATTTTCGACTATAATCTTGCTGTTATTTTTCTGCTATTTATAGGTTTCCATTCGAGTAGATACTCCTATACTCCTGTTTGTGTGTGTCATGTCTACCGTAATTCATCAGATAGTGCCTGTGCTTGTTGTAATGTCTCCACTATTTCTCCATCTTACTTCACTAAGGTCCGTTATCTCGATGTTATATCGCTTCATTTCCTTCTCTTCTTGTGCTAATTGATGTTTCCGTTAGAGTTTTGATATTCTAGTTTCCAATTCGTGGGAATGGTGTCCAACGAATTGGAAACTGGAACATCAAAACAGTTTCTAGTATTCGTATCTGTAATCGGTTTGATTTCAGATTAATGAATGATTGGTTCAATAAATCCTAGCCAGCTCCCAGAGTTGCTGAGCAAGGCATACTGTAATGCCGAGAGAGGGAGCCGGGAGCCTACTATGATGTTCCCAAGCGATTGGGTCACCCAAACTTGTACTAACCTAAGCAATGGTTGCTTGATGTTGGTGATGAAGTTCTTGTCGTCTTATCCCCTAGTGATCTCAAATAACAAAGGAAAATTTCAGCGATGCCGCTGATTGTTTTTTGTAGCTTTTCATGTTACTAAGGTAATTCTGCACAACGGTTGGACTTCTTCCAGTTTTTGGACACTATGACAGACTTCCTCGTAACCCCGAGTTTAGGCTTTTTCCTCTATAGTTAAGAACTTTCCTGTAGGCATAATTTCACACACATCAACGATTTAGGACGAACTAATATCCTATAGTCTTTTATTTTTATTTTTAGCCTTAGAACCTTGATATTTCACTTGTTCTTAAACAAGTAAGACAAATAAAAATGCAATTTTTAACCTTTAAAGCAGGCGTTCTTAAAATTTATTTTCCCCGACCCATTTTCCCACATGAAACATTCTGGCGTCCCTATTTTAATTGGTTATAAATCAAGACACACCTTTTTTTAGGTTACGTTTTGTCATTATGATTTTTCGGCAATACGCTGAATTGAAACCGATTTGATATTTTCTTGTGGTTTTGCTTATCTTGACGTGTAAAAATGATCGAAGAAAAATTACAAGGCACATTCCAATACAATTTTTGGAATTGTTGATTTGCTATTGTTTTAGTTTCTCGTGATCTCATTGGCCGTCGCCCCTAGTTTAAAAATCACTGCTCTAAAGTACCTGCCAATTACTGTTCTTAATAGTGCCCTCTTTCGATGGAACAAATACAATTTATTTATACATTGAAGGTTTATACATTGAAGGTTTATACATTTTTGTGTTCGTACCTACGAGTAGCAAAGAATTCAAATAATTATGCACTGTTCGTGATTTCTGGCCTCCGCCAATGATAAAGCTACTTAGTTAGGGCGAGATTGGCTCCCTACAGCCGGCTTCGATTTTGGATATTCATATAATGCAATGCGTCGAATGTATTAGAGTTGCGTGTGCGAATTCAATCCTAATAAGTTGGCAAAATTGGTAAAGCATGATTACGTTGCATAAATTTTCAGCCCTAAAAATAATTGGGCTATTATTTGTACTTTTGTAGTATTATTGACCCTATAGCAGGGTCTCTAAACAATGTTTCTAATTAAACTAGAAAATATACACTTTTTCCATCGACCAACTAAATATGTAGTAAAGTAATGTATAATTATACTTCAACTATACGTTAATAGTTTTCATTGAATTTTTTTCCACTCTAAAATTATAGCGTGCCATTGCAATTATCATGTGAGAAATGTATACCATTTTTAAAATTAAAATATAGTTTGATGGAATTTTTGACCTGGACTCATCATGATTATGAGTCCTATATATTTTATATAGTAAGTTCTAAATGACTTTTGGAATTTATGTGCTCATTTAAAAGGATATAAGTTGCAGGAAATTCGGAAATAAGATCTGACGTTTAGATGTTCAGTTTTTAAAGTGATGTGTAGAGCTTTTCAACCTCTGCTTAACATAGCCTACTGGAATTATTTCCAACGGTTTTAGCATTGTGCTGAATTGAACTGGATACAAGATATTTGTCTGCTGATTAGACATAATTTAAATCTAAACAAATTCACGCAATATGATAATAACAAAATGTATTTACATATTACACAAATAATTTTGAACAACCCTGTACTTCCACAAATTTGCGTGTTATTTTTAAATATCAGATAATTTCCTTTTATTTAAATAAATCTGTAAACTTTTCTGAAAATCTATGACATAATTTTTATTAGGAATATTATTTTGGTATTTTGTGGTTGAATTTTTAAAAACCTCATATCAATTTAATACTTTTTAATCACGTTTCTAGAAAATTAACCATCCATGTATTAGTCGACAGAAGATTTAGAATTAGTAGTTTTACATAAATGCAAATGACGATTTAATTTTTGGCCCAAAATAAATAAAAAATTGGGCTTATAAAAATCATAAAATGTATTTTGATATCATCAATAGTAAATAATATTTTTATTAAATTTTTTATTTTTTTGCAAAAACACGATTAAATAGGATAATTTTATTTATTTTATATAACAATTATTATAGATAATGGTAATTTATCACATAATCAAAAAACATTACATTGGTTTGCCTGCGTTGGTGATGCAGATGAACATAATAAATATATCGAGAAAAATAATAACGACGATGAAGGTATTTTAGAGTGAAATCCCTTCCTGAAATTTTAATTTTTAACTATTTGTTTGTGTGCTTTTTATAATACTATATCCTATTGCTAAGATATTGACCCAATTTAGAGACGGGTCATGACAAGTCTATTATAGAAGATAACATAAAAATTTAACAGTAGTCCAAAGTCAAACTAAATATGTATGTACTAACAATAATTTTAAATATTAGATCTCAACGTTAAAATTTGAAATAATTACCATTATTTTGCACCTTATATCCGATCTTTTATATATCTTGGAAATTCAATTTTTAAATATAACAAGTAAAACTACTAGAAAATTTAATAATTGGCGATTGTGCTGACCTTGATAATTCAACTGGGATAAGAGCAGTTCCTGTGAGGAAATTTGTATATGCATCTCGCTTGGCAAGCTCTTCTACTTCTGAGGCTGTTAGAAATTATTTAACTAAAAAGCTGCAAATTTCTGATGACGAATTAGACTGCCGGTTACTAGTTGCAGCCAACAGAGACATTAGTTCTTTCAATTTCCTCTCATTTAAGTCCGAGTGATGGTCCGGGAATTTATTGATAGACCAAAAAACGTCCAGTTACCAGTGTCGATGGCTTAACATCTGCACCTATCTCATCTACAACTTCATTAATTTCTCGATGCCGGCCTAAATCAGTTCTTAATTCATTAAAAATTTATTATCAAAATGTAAGAGGGCTACGTACCAAAACCAAAGAATTTCCCTTAGCTGTTATTGAATGCGATTTTGATGTTATCGTTTTAACTGAGACATGGCTTAATTGTAATATTTTCGATACTGAGTTATTTAACTCTAGCTATGTTGTTTTTAGATAAGATCGGGTATTTTATCGCGGAGGTGGTGTTTTAATAGCAGTTAAATCCATTTTTAGCTGTAGACTATTTAATTTAGAATCATTCAATGTCTGTGAGGAGGTTTGGATTAAAGTTATTGCCTTGCCCCAAAGTTTTGCTTTTGGCGTGCATTATATCACACCAAATTCTAATCTGAGTCGTTTTACGGAACATTGCAATATCATTAGTTCTCTTGCAGAGCTTCTTGATGATCGAACAATTGTGTTAGTTTTTGGTGATTTTAACTTACCAAGTATATAGTGGACGTCTAACTCAAGTTTTATGTTGCAAAACAATGCTTTCTCCGTCATTGAATTGCATTTCATTGATACCATGTCTTCAATCAATAATATTTTTAATTTACGCGGTTGTTTGCTGTATTTAATTTATGTATCAAGTAACTTCTTCGAATTGATATATGAACTAACCAAAAGTCTTGATTGTCTAGTTAAAAACGATGAACACCATAAGTCAATTTTATTTACTATTACACTTGGTAAATGTTCTCATCACAATTCTCATCTAATTTTATAACCTCATAACCATCATTTACTTTAAATCAATCCTCTAATTTTAGTCTTGGTGTTGGCAATTTGGGATCGGTTATTTTCGAAACCAATGATATACACAACTATATGTTGAAATTAAAACCAAATCATTGTCCTGGTCCTGATCTTGTCCCTGCAACTATATTACGTAGATGTGCACAGTCTCTGGCTTTGCCGTCTGCTGTTTAACAGATCGCTAGAAATTGGTTATTTTCCCGATCATTGGAAGTCGTCGCATATTATTCCGGTCGCATCTTTGAATGCGTGGTTCGTGATATTATGTTCATTGAATTTGGTAAGTTTATTATTCCACAGCAACATGGATTTTCCTGGGTCGCTCAACTGCTATTAATCTCGTTGAATTTACCCAATTTGTGATAAATTCGATTGAAGGTGGTGTGCAGGTAAAAAGGCATTTGATAGAATTTCACATGAGATTGTTTTATCTGAATTGCAGGAAGTCGGTGTTCACTCGAACTTGTTGTTGTGGTTAAGATCTTATATTTGCGGTTGCAAACAATCTGTGAAGATCGGTGATTGTTATTCGAGTTCGCGGGAAGTAACATCCGGGATTCCTCAGGGAAGTCATCTAGGACCCTTACTATTCAATATAATTATTAACGATGTTAATCTTAGCTTATCTAGTTCTAAAGTTTTACTTTCTGGTGATATGAAAATATACGTGAAGTTAAATAATGTAGGTGATTGTTCGCTTCTCCAACAGAATCTGGATAGATTCTTCCGTTGGAGTCACTGTAATAAATTAGAACTTAATGTAAATAAATGCAAAGTGATTAGTTTTTATAGAAAGAAATATCCCGTCTATTATGACTATAAATTTAAAAATGTTAATATCAGTCGCATGAAAGAAGTAGTTGACCTTGGTATTGTTTTTGATGAAAACCTAACATTTGCTCGTCATACCGAAAAAATAATAAACAAAGCTAATGGTATGATGGGATTTATGTTTTTTTTTTGTTTCTGAACTCTGCAATCTGTTCTGGGGCCGAAGCTCTCCCAACTCTTTCGCAGTTAATTTTTAACGTCCTATCTTACGCCGTCACCAGCCAAATTGGAGACGCACGAATACAGGTTCGATTTTAAATCCATCTGCACATTGCATTGCTCCAGCCAGCCTGCACTGACATGGACGATGGTTCGGCCCATGGATTCTGCACTCCAACAAGCGGTCATAGTTGTGTTCATCGTCATCACCGATCGAAATCAGGTGATGAAAAATCCCTTTTGCCACCCTCCCCCGTTTAAAAAAAAAAAAAAAATTGATGCTATTTTCGCACCAACACAATCAAGTTTAGATGGACAAATGAAAGAAAGTATCTGCGTACTCGATGCAACAATCCGGCTTTTAATATATTCGTGTTGGTTTTGTGATGCTACGTATTTTGTCTGAATGTCTAGTCGGTGCGCACGGGAACTGATAAAATAGCATAAGCCATCCACTGTTGGAAGGTGAGTTGACGGGGCAACATCATTCCCTTTGTGTCTTGTATAATTATCTAACTTGGATACTATTAGATATACGATCATGTCATCTTTTTAATGCTTCAAGTGAACGCAAATGAGATCGAAAATGGTCCAACAGCCCCAATAATTTCTTGGAGTCTTGTCGATCGATCGATTTCACTGTAAATAGTTCCTGTATGTATTGTATTATGAAATTTGGTTTATCAAACCGATCTTTGAGAATGCTCAGTGCTACTTCGTAATTCTCGTCACTTAGTTCCTCTGCTGCTACGGCGCTAGCAGCGACACCTCCTAAAGCAAGCTTCAAATATTGGAATCTAGTTTGATTCGTCAACGATAGATTGTCGTGAATAAGCGTATTAAATGTTCCAATGAATGAATGGTAGTCTAAACACCCACTAAATACTTGTGCTTTACGGCGTGATTCCTTCAACTCATCTAGCTTGTTCTCGAGCTCTGATACAACGTTGATATATAAATTTTCAATGCGCTCTCGAACTAGCTCGACAGAGCATTGAGGCAGCATTCTTTGGTATACTAACCAACTTTCAACAACATCCTTTAAGCGGTATTGGATTTGCTTAAATTTTGCATCTTCTAGTTGAGTTTCGATGAATTTTTTATATCACTCCAATTTCTCGATAAAGTTTTCAATAAACTGTTTAGAGCGACGTGGATCTACGGCTGGAGGCATTAGACGATACTTAATATTAGAGAATAACTCGACTCACGAGCTAATCCAAATATACAGTAAGGTAACTGTTTCCAATGTGACCGTGGTAAAAGATGAACAAGTGGGTTTTGTTGTCCTTTTGTACTTGAGGGCGTGGGTTCGGATCCCACTTCTAACACCAAATGATGGAGCACAAGAATTTTTGTGCTGATGTATTTCCAAATTTTTAAACCACGTGCGAGGCACAATAAAATGGACGAACTTTGTTTCGTCTGCAAATAATTTTAATTTTTATTAACCTTTCACTTTCCGCTGGTTGGTACGTTGTTGATTGAACTAAATCTCGAAACTGAATGAACGAGTTGTAATCGTCTTCCTCCCTTCCACATCCTCTTCGTACACAAATTGTTAAGATAGATAGAAAGAGAATGCAAAGGGGAAATATACATTTCATACAAAATACATATTCATATAAAGATAACAGTGAAATATATAACAGTGAAATCCAATCAATCAACATTTGGGACATTTATCACACTGTTAGAAAAAAGTATAAGATTTTTATTGATGCATCGACATTATGCGTCGACAGAAAGATTTCCTATTTGGGGCAATCTTATTCGTGTGGCTACTGAACATATTCCCTACTGAGATTGTGATTTGTAGCCTCTACCTTACAGTTCTACCTTAGGAGCAAGTAAATACGTGTAAGTATTGCTTTCAGTAAATATTTGAAAATAAAAGGGATCTATTATTCACATCGAAATAAGTCAATATTTGTAAGCTTATACGGAAAAGGTAACTCTTATCAGTATTTTCTTGTTTTTATTCACTATACCCGTTAGTTCGATCATGTTCTGCGTAGTTACCATACAAATTAGTCTTCAGCATGTCTTGTAAGTGATACCAAAAGCTGATTGTTAATATTGTGCTGAATACAAAACAAGAAGAACAGAATTGGATTTGCTTGATTTGTTCCTTTGTTTTGTAAATTTAACCCAAATTAAAATATAGATGTGCTTAGCAATAATACGATTTAGTTCTGTAGGCGATTTAAATTGACTGTTTAGTTTATTTTGTCCGAGCTTTCTGTTCAGTACACTTTACTGTTACGTTTTCCATGTTTTGGATAAAGTTTATTTTAGAATGAAGTGTTGCTCTAATTTAAAAGTTTATGTTACCAATTTGTACACGTAAACATAAACCTTTAAATGATCTTATAAAATATGTTCGTTTTGGGACTTATCTTCAGAAAGAAAGTTTTATTACCTGTATTGTATATCGTCTATGTTTCTATCGATTTCATTGTTTATTAATAGATTTAATAAACAAAATAAAAATAAATAATTCCAATAAAAAAAGGATGTTTTATATTAAAAGTAGAATAAATTTCTACTCCAATAGTGCCTCTAAGATTAAATATGGATAAAATACAAAAGTGAAATAAATTTTTTAACTTATATTTGTTCTGACTACGAGTATATTTCGAAATTTTATCATAAAAAAAACCAAAACGCGACCAAAAGTATTTATAACTTATGTCGCATTTTTTCTACATCTCCATGTTAATTTTTATTTTCAATATCTTAATAAATATCTAAGTCGTCAAACATAATACTTATAATACAATGGTCATAGGTGTTCAAACACCATACGAAATGATAAAAGCTAAACCTATAAGACTGACATTCTTGTATCATATCTTGATTGTAATCAAAAATTTTAAGTTGTAATCTTTTTTTTTTTTTATTTATATTTTTTGATTAAATTGTAATTAATTAAATTTAGTTTTTATGTTTATTTTATTGTAGGTAAATTAATAAAACATGACTTCGATTTTGACTTTGAGCTACTGTATACGAAAGATACAAATATTTAATTGCCTAAATTTATGGTTTTAATTTTCTAAGATAATAAAAACATTAACAGTTTTATTGAATTATATATTATTAACATTTATATTTGTCGTTTTAATGTAACTAATTATTTTATTTACGATAATTACGGATGAGACCGGTTATGTAAATTAAATTATTTACTAAATTATGTAGTAACAACTAATTTTTAAATAGTGGCATATTAATTGAGAAAGAAATTTTTTTTTTTAGAAATTTCGAATATGGTTTATTAAGGTACCACTTTTCCTTTTATTACACGTTATTTGATTTAAGCAATATTTTAACAAAAATAGAACAGACAAATACCTAATTTTCTCGATTACAACAACTGTGATATTATTAAGAAAGGAAATGGAATTTTATATTTGTTTTTCCATTCTTTTGAACGAAGAAAAAAAGTAAATAAAAATATTATGGAATTAAAAATAGATTAAAATTTATTTGTTAAATAAATATAAATTAATTAATTAAAGAGAATTTAAAATACATAAATACATATTTTATCGCAGTGACGGTGCATAAATAAAATTTTCGTATAGACATTTTAAGTCCTTTTTTAATTAATTTTGTTATGAATAAAAATTAAAATTTTTAAAAAAAATTTGTTAAGAAAAAGTTTCACACAAAAGAATGTTAACAAGTCATTCCACTTCAAAATGTGACCAAATTATTTTTGGAATAGAGACATGTAATCGAATACGACTACTGTCGTATTCATTTGGGAAATTTTTTTTTTTATTATTTCCGGAAATATTTTTTCAAAATTATTATTAAATTTAAATCTAATCACTTTAACATAAGATTTTTCTAACACTTTATTTACATGCAGGCATTTTGGTTATGAAATTAAGATTAATAGATATTAGTTCGTGATTAAATTCGATTTGTTATGCGTTATTGGTCTAAAAATAAATTTTATTTATTGCCAATTAGTAACGAATGCAGTTGTTGAGTAACTTAATTTATTAAATGTTAGGGTACTCGTATATTGATATTAGACAACAAAATCTAAATTATACCATTGTTTTTTTTTTTTAATTTTTTTTAAAGATTAAAAATTGATATTGTCTAGAGATAAGTGGGGCGTGTGTACAAATATAAAAGTATATTACTGAAATCTAATATGTACTTATAAAAATCGAGTTTCCAGGTTTTTGTCGTATCAACAATCCGATTTCAAATTGCATTCTTGATGGCAAAAATCGATCAAAAACCGAGATAGCAACGCTTTTTATTGTTATTTGAGTATCTTAGACGGTAACTAGTTCTAATGGTTCTCCTTTCATGATTGTGTTGAAAGTGTCAAACACATCAAGTCTTCGTGTTGATGCTATTCGATATTTAATAAAATTACTGCTACAATCCTTGTTTCTAGGATGGAATCCTACCTCTACCATGCTCGACCGGTTGTATTTTATTAATGTTACTAATTTTACCTTATTTTCAACAAATGTTTAGTCTACACAAATCAACCCCAGTAAATATGTATTCCCATATAGTTCAAAAATAGATACATCTATTCCATACCAATATAAATTTGTAATACTCATATCTATTTTACTCTAATGGTTACAAATACAATAAGTATTTTTTCTTTAGAAATGTCATGGGAACATAAATATTTTATTACAAAATGTTAATGGTCTGTGACCGCAAGTAAACCAAATACGTATGCCAATAGGTCAATATCTTGAATAATGTGACAAAGGCATAAATTTACTGTTTTGAGTTGGTATAACATATTATTTTCAAATTAAAATAATTATTTTTCAAGTTTTGTGAACTCTCATATTTCTTTAAATGTTTGATCTGGGAAATTTATAAATATGTAATTTGTTTAATGTTGTGGCTATATATTGTATATGCTTCTTAAAGCTTAGAGATAGCGAAATAGTCCGTTAAGATAAAAATTAGAAGACAATGCTTCCGAATAAACCATTAACATTTAAATTGAATTCTTGTTCATTTTTAATTATCGATAATGGATCTGAAAGACTCACATTTTTAAAAAATTATTGGACTATCACAATTAATAAAGTATGCAATTTTATCTGTATTTTACATCCCCGTGAAGGTTCCCTACAAAACCAGTTGTTTTATCAATGGTGCCTATGACTTTAATATTGAATCTTTCTACATAAGAATCTAACAAGAAGTATTCAAATCTTGTTAGTTAAAATTATTACTATTTTTTAAGTCCAAGTGGATACACACTGCTAGGTCTTCGGTCCTTGGTCGTTTTAAAATATCGCTGGCCACTTTGTTGGAATGCACTTGTAATTTTAAGTTTTAGTTTTCTTCCTATCAGCCAGTACATTGTCGCAAAGTATTTTTACTTGGTTGTGGCTCGTTTTGATGTGATTTTTCTAGTGTAGGGTTCGGTCCACCTGTATACCAAAGTATTTAACCTTTGTTTGTTCAGGAATATTCATACCGTTTGATTTTACTGACTTATTTTCGTTCACTTTTATTTTTATTTGCCAGTTCCTTAGCCATTCCTCAATTGTGCACCGATGATTATGCAATCCTCTGGAGGCAGTGTGAGAGTTTTTTTGTGACATCAAGATAACTATTATCAACAAATGTTGATATTATTACTTTTTTAAGTAATAGATCGATCGTGATACACACAAGTACAACATTGGTCCAGGACGCCGCCTTGTGGAACACCTACTCTAATACCCTTTAAGCCATTGGTTGATTCATTTTGTTTTACGATATACGTATCGTAGAAGATAATTCCTCAGAACCAGGTGAAAATGGTTTGGCAATAGCTTTTTAATTTTACAAATTAATTCCTAATGCCAGACTTTGTCAAATACTTGTTCAACATCCTGAAAGACAGTAGACCAGTATTCCTTTTTCTCAAAATAGTATTTGATGATATTTACGATCCTGTGCATTTGCTCTTTGGTTCCATGTTGGCTTCGAAATCTAAACTATAACCTGATGCTCATCTAATACTGGTAGTTAATATAGTATCATTTTTTCAAAAAGCATTGATATTGTTGAAAGCATGCTTATTGGTCGATATGACGATATGATAATGATTCATTTTTCCCTGGCTATCGTTAGGATAAGGGCTAATTTCCATTTCTGGGGTATATAATAAACAATCCCTTTGGATGATCAGTAAAAGGTATTGCTTTTTTCATCGCCTCTTGCCCAATTTCCACTTGACTGTCTATTCAGAGGATTTAGATTAACTAATT